>JANJGK010000001.1:78495728-78540728 GCA_039081455.1 Macrobrachium rosenbergii
TATTATAAAATATAACAGAATTGTTGCCAGAAATATATTTATTCAGAACGAAGATTAATTCATGAGGTCAGATTGGAACTATAAGTTAATTGCCGTAACTCGTCAGCATCAGAATATTCAGTTTATATCATGAAGCTACGCTTATCCCTTTGACACAATAATTGCACCGTCACAACAAAATGGTCAAATGAAAGGTTTGGAGAAATGATGAAAACCTGTATATAAAACAAATGTTGAGATTTGTGCCACTGGTAAAATTGGATACTAATTGAAAATTTAATCTTGAAATTCAGTTTCAGATAACAGAACAGCAGTACGTTGATGGGAAATGCTTGAAAAAAGTTGGCTTTATGAGATAGTTGAAATTAAATGATAACAATGGAGGCTGTAAACAAAAATACGAAAACTAATTTCCTTTACTTCGGTTAAGGGGATTTGGTGCATATGAAAAGAAAATGTACAAGAGAATGTTTTAGAATTCACAACCTTTGCGAGAGCATATATAATTAATCACTAGATTAGTTACAGGTATCAAGTACGAATGAAAAGAGAAGGAGATGTTTTAGGTTTCATTAGCTTTGCGAGACCGCTTATATAATTAAATGGAAGTAACGAAGAATAACGTGGATAAAAGAAGAGGTCAGTAAGAAAAAACAATGGTCTTTACTGAAATTGCATTATAGATACTGTGATGAGCATAGTAATTAGGTTATATTTTTGTTAATATACCTGGTGTTCCTGTTTTCCTTTTCTGTAGGCAATACCTGAGCTGGTATATGTGGTTGTAATAGTCATCCAATTTATTTTTCTTAAAACAATCAAACGGGCAAGATAAATAGGGCTTTAATGGATTTCTACTGCCTCTCATAAAGATGTGGGTTAATTGATGCGGGAAATACCGAAGAAGGAACAGACTTCTACAGTCTGAAAGCTAATTAAATGGAGGAATGATCCAATGCTGATAAAGGCACTTGCAAGCTTGCATCAATTCAAAGTCCTCGCAGAAAAAAAATAAATTAGGCGTTTATTCGCAGCCTATTAGCTACGTTTTTAGAAAAAAAAGTAATGTCGACTGTAAGAGGAATAATAGGGTGTTAAGCCACTCCCCAGTAAATTACAACAATTATGATGCTGCAATAATTTTTCATTCTTAGTGCGGTTTATTACTTTTACGGATTAAAAGGTGTAAACTTTATTAAAAATATTTCAAGGGGGATATTCAATGAAATGACTGGAAAAGAGTGGAGAGTAAGCATCAGAGAAGGTAAAAAGGAGCGACCTGAAAAAATAAAAAATCTAGAAATGAATTAAATAATACCAAAGACCCACTAGACCACAGGGCATTCATGATTAAAACGAAAGTTTAATTGCGTTCTGTTAAATGTTTTGATTTTATGAACGATAAACGATAGATTTAATTATGTTACAATATACGTCAACAAATAAATCAATTACGCAAAAATTGAAATAAAACTGTCATAAGTTCTAGTCATAAAGAAAGTAGTGTTCAGTGATAATTTAGATTTTTAAGTGTAACTGTTTTAAACACAAACTCAAAAATATTGTAAATTCATCTATGTTCCGTATATTAAATGTGGTTATTTATTAAAAGATTTGAGCTATCAGTTGTAAAATAAAAGACGAAATTAAGATCCTCCTTTTGCGTACACTAAAACAAAGAGCAAAGATCATTCTCTTTGAATGAAGAAAATAAACATTTTAGATTTCCCTTTGTCAATAGTCTCCTTTTCGAGAAGCCGCAAAGACCAGTAAAACCTTAATATATTATGTTAGTTTTATAACAATACCTTCATCATATTCTGGTTCCCAAATCCAAATACCAACGAAAACCATATGCAACAGGGAACCAACGCAGTCAATCAACAGATAATCTGAATGCGTGGTAAGAGGGATGTCATGCTGTTCATTAATAACAGGGGGTTACGTTCAATAATAATCACTCATGAAATAGGATAGCTCTTGACGTAATTGTCAAAGTTTGGTTGTTTGGGAGTTATGAGAATCTCAGGGTTATTACTCTTTGTTAATGAGAGAACCGTGCTGTAAATGGATAACATTTCTACCATCAGTTATCCTTCTGCTGTTGATAGCACTAAAACGCCTCATGGGAATTTCAGATAACAAATTTTTAAAAATCACCAACATAAATATGGATACAGATTGAGGCGTACATGTCATTTTATCTCATAAACATCATAATTTCTGATTTCAGTTTACATGGGATAACTTGAAAAATACTGTTATGCATTCCATCATGACTGTTTCATGTAAATGACAAACTGAGAAAAAATGGAAATAAATGCTGAAGAATGTCAACGAAGAGATAGTAAGAATAATTTAGAAACGTCCTATGTTGGTAATAATAACCAGACAGCAAATTATTCACCAATATCATGAGATACTGTAACAAAGAGGGTATTGGACAACGCTCTCATTGTGTGAAAATGTCGTTCATGTTATCATCAGGAAGTGATTCTCTTCAATCATATTTATATTTAATATTTATGTGTGTGTACATTTTTTTTTTAAAAGAATGTAAACACACATATATACTCGTATAACACATACACCATATACACACATATAATATATATATATATATATATATATATATATATATATATATATATATATATATATATATATATATATATATATGTATATATAATTTATATTTATATATATATATCTGTATATATATATATATATTGTATATGTGTGTATATATATATATATATATATATATATATATATATATATATATATATATATACATATATATATATATATATATATATATAATGGGCAGAAGACTCTAGAATTCAAATTATATAATCTAACGTAACCAGAATTTCCATTTTCATACCGCATTATTATGATATTCTCAAATGAGACGTATGATCAACTGAAACTTTTCATCAACTATTTAGCTTGTGATGATAAATGCCATACCAGACTTTGTCAAAACTCACTAATGTAATTAAAAACATATATTATAAGCTAATTTTAATCTTTTTATGAAAAGCTTACTTAAAATCCCTAATACATATAATCTCAAAAATAAAATTTTGAAAGAGAAATCTAAGTTCTTGCTGTAAGGTGTATGGTACACTGCTGAGTCAAGCCCAGTATTGTTATTTTATTGCAGTCAGATGCTAATTTAGGGCAAAATTTCCTTGGGTGTACGGACTAAAGAAAATGCTTTATATTTAAACGTGTGTGTATGTGAACTGTGAGAGGGATTCATACCCTGAACCATAGATTACTAACCATACTTTCTCTCTCTCTCTCTCTCTCTCTCTCTCTCTCTCTCTCTCTCTCTCTCCTATGGATATTGTAGTCAGTATTTACGATTGCTGATGTGGTGAAATGAAACCTGAATAAAAGAGTATAAATTTACTGTATTACTTTTAAACGTGGGAAATACTCGCTATCTATCGCCCTAGAGAAAGAGAGAGAGTAACGTCCATTTAAATAATCACCTTTAAATTCGAATACTTATGTAAATACCTACCTGAATTTTCACTGAACAGTAACGCTGGGAATTTCCCTTAATCGCATTTATCTACAGCATTGACTTCAAAATGACTCTCATAACACTGGGAAGGCCCCTTTTTTTCTATGTTAAAGGGGATATTTATTTCAATCACTGATCTACGACCATGAGTGATGACCGATTTACCTCTGTGCGAATAAATGGCACCATCAGTCATCTTGCCACTCCCATTGCATGCCAGGTAGAGAGAGGCACAGTTCCATCAACAAGATGCTAAAAGTCAGATAACCAGATTGAGTCATGGTTACAGGTATGATGTTTCATAATATCATTCACGAATAAAAATTAGATGCAAAAATAAAACGAAGAAACGTCTTTGTATTACGCAAAAAAAGTAATAGGTGGTGGTTATTGCATCTCATCTGTCATCGTTACCTAATGCATTTGCTTATGCAAATAGTTCTTTGTAGCTGATTAAAGTGTACCACCGTGCGGAAAATGTGAAGGATTTTAAATTGATATTTTCGTTATTTTGTGCTTGTGCGTTCTATTTTATGATGTAGAAAACAAAATATACTACACATATTTTTGTGGAAGGAGAGCATTAAAAGTATTAGTGTTTAAATTTATCAAGAGTGTGGCAACCATCCTATACTTTTTGCTTTCATTGATGCACATATAATTAATGAGACACTGATTTAGAAATAATATAAAAAAATAAATTATTTCGAGAATGAAAAAAAATCTACATCATTAACATTTCCTATCTCAACTAATTGTTAAAGAGTGACTCACATATAATTTGTAGGATTGTACTTGATGAAATTAGAATACTAACTGGGTTATTACCACTCGTTTGAAGTGGATAAAATTAATTGTTTACCCGTGTGAAGGTTTTACCAGACATTTGTACTAAACCTTTATTTTGAATAAAAGCAGGAGAAAAAATTATAGCGAGATAATATTTTATAATCCAAAGCTGTGCCATCATTCGATAAAAAATAATAGAGGGTGAAGTCTTACTTTGCGAGATTTCTTTCTAATGAAACAAAAAAGTCACATTTAAAAACTAATTTCAAAAATAATACAATGGTAACGACAGTATGAAAAAATGAACGAATGCAATGGGAACAAAAAAAGCATTATAAATCTCCTAAGTATCAAAACAAGAGAAAAACTGCCAGAATTGAAGAATGGGGGAATAGGTGAACGAAATCCATATAAACCAAAAGTAATTGATTAAGAGAATTCTCCACATAGCGTCGCCTCATTCAACTTCCCTCCACCGCGTCTCAGAAAAGTCTCGCCAACAACCATTTAATGAATGCAGTATATCAGCGAGTCCTTGCTCAGTTTCCTCTCAGGAAAGGGGTCAACGGAGCAGAATATTCATAACAATAATATAATACAGATTTCTTAATGAAACTGATGCCTAGGGGATAAGATTAATCTCCAAGTGTCTATCGAGACATTAATATGTAAGATTTTATTAAGCGTACTGATGGATAGGCAGACTCAAGCGTTCATCAATATACATCCAGCTATCAAAATGTACTTCTGGATCATCTTCTCTGATTTGGAAATGCGCCAGTGTTTTCGTTCTTGGTATCTCTATGAATAGGAAATATTTGCCAGATGATCGATTTCCGTAGTTTAGAAGCACAAGGTAACCGATCTTGGGAAGTTCCAAAGAGAGGTGAGAAAACATTCAACTTTTTTGTTTACTGATCCGTCGTAATGAGTGTAACTTTATGTAGCAAAAATAATCTTATATTCACAGTAGTCTTTTAATGCTTTTCACCAAGATATCCGTCGTCCGTCTATATTGCAGCTCTTGGATAAAATATCCTGAAATTTTAAAACATTTTTTAAAGTGAATATTTGGCATTTAAATGTCAAACACGCCCACCTGGTTTCTTATAATTTCTTGAAATTTCAAAAACCCGAATCGAAACAAAATTCTTACGACTTTGACCCTCATTTTGTCAATTCGAACGATATATTATCTTTTCAATTTCCGACTAATAATTCAGGATAGTTTTAATGAATATAGAAATATATCTATATTATCTTGGTACTCATCAGTATTGCTACGATTTCGATATATTGTTTTTATCTTTCCTCTGTCGTACTTATAATTACGATTCTTTATCTCAAGTTACTCACACTCTCTCTCTCTCTCTCTCTCTCTCTCTCTCTCTCTCCCTCCGCTACAGGATTGAAACTCGTTCAGTATCAGGCTAACAATCTTCTTAACAGCATTAAAAGCTTTGTATACATCAAAGACTTTAGTAAACCTAACACTGAGTTACCGGGAGGATAGGTGGTGGTGGGGGGGGGGGAGAGTTGCTTTTGGTCGATACACGCCTGCAATCAAAAGAGCGACTGAATTGGAACTGGGAAAATTTTGCCAGGTGTAGAGATGTTAAACTCTTTCTTTTGCTGATACGCTACCGTTTCTTTTTAAGGATTATGAAGAGGTTGGAATTCTAAAGACTTGTAATTTCTAGGTTTCCAGAGGAGGGATAGAGATCGAGAAAATGACGACGTGGTTTTGAGAGCTTGAGAGAAGCAGACGTGATCAAAGACCAACTTGTAGGAAATTAAGGACTGGTAAGAATGAAAGGCTCCAGCATTATTGTATAGCAGCACAGTCGACAGTTATCTTAAATGGAGGAAAAATTTTTTTTCCATCATTTGCATATCGGGGTATGTGTATATATTATATATTATATATATATATATACATATATATATAAATTTATATATATATATATATATATATATATATATATATATATATATATATATATATATATATATGTATATACACACATATATATACATGTGTACATATATAGATAAACAGATATAGATATATATATATGTATATGTATTTATATATACATATGTGTATGTGTGGTGTGTATACATATACATACACACACACACACACACACACACACACATATATATATATATATATATATATATATATATATATATATATATATATATATATATATATATATATATATAACTTCCCTTTATGTATTGCCTTGTCGGAGATGAGCATTTAATTCAACGGAAGCTCGTTAAGGTTATTCATGGCAGTTACCTTGTTTCATGTTATCATAAAGTTCAAATCTTGCAAATTTTTAAACCACTTCATAAAGAACTCTATTTTACTACATTTTTGTGCTTGCTAATGGGATGTTACGATATCTTTGCGAAATCGCTTGCGGTTTCGTCATAATTAACCTTTCGAGGAACGCAGGTAATTTATTAGCTTATGAATTATACACATTTCAAGTGCTTTCCATTGTTAAAAATATTTTGTTTTTGTTGTGTAATGAAAAATAATAGATACAGGACAAATAATAATTTATTTGACAATATTTTATGAATCTTTGGCGTAATGACCTGGCACTGGAACCGTTAGGTGATTCAAGTACCACAAAAAAAAATATTCCCTTGCAAAGTTAACGTATTTACATTTACATTCTATTTGAGAGACATTCCTTTGATATATCTTTTCTATAGCACAAGCTATATTCAAAATTAATGATGCAGATTACAAACGTACTATAATAACCCACCTACTGCGTTTTGAATACCTCCAAAAGCAGCAGGCCGAAATTAATCAAGGAAATGTCATTATTTCAAGTAGAGTACTCTCAATAGTAAAGAATGATCAGTCCGAGGTTGCCATGTTTTGCCCACAGCCAAACTTGGGGAGATAATTGCTAATTAGGCCTTCTTATTCTTGAACGCAAACTTTTGGTATTTACAAAAAGTCTGGCATTCCCCTTGAAGCATAATCATTATGTATTGACCGATTACGCTGATTCCCAAGTGCATCTCGCATCTCGTTTATTAGAACATAGAAATAGATTTATAATACACTATAATACATCCAGAACTTCAGATAAAATTCTTTTATGTGATAGGTTGTTTCTTGCTATTCAGTTATAACATGAAAAAAAATGCATATAGCTGCAAAAATAACATGAAGAAAATAAAACGCACCACGTGAAAAATTCACACTTCCCCTCACACGAATAGAGGATATAAAACTTTGGTTAATTCGTGTGCATTGCAAGTGAAATCTTTACTTCATCACTGAATGAGTACGTTTATCATAACAGAAGATTAATCCATTATGCAGGAAGTTTACTGTGTTGTTCCTGTTAATGCTTTTATTCTAGATTTATATGTTCCATTCTCACAAACTGAATATTCTGAACTTTTAAATTATTCCTTGAACTCCAATAAACTCTCAATTTACTATTCCTGTATGTACTGTGCTTATTTTATTATCTTCCTTGGGCTCTTATGGAACAACCAGCGAAATTTTCAGACCTAAAAATATGGGAATATTTGAAAGTTATTTCAAAATTGTCAGTGTTTCCAAAATGGATTAAAGTTGTCGTACATAACATTTCTTAAATAACAACAATGCATTATTATCTCTAGAAAATAATCAACGCTAATGCCAGATTAACAAAGATAAGAGTTTATACCACTATTATTATATCAGTATATATTTTTATTTTAGCTCTTTCTCTTTCTCATCCACCTTGGTATTAAATCCTCATTGCGTAATCTCCGGGATTTCCTTGCCGTTTTTTTCACGATTAATTGTTCATTTCAATCCTTTGCCTCATAATTCACGTTGTACATTTTTGAAACTTATCAAGCTAGATGCCGCTGGCTGAAGGATAATCACATTCATGACTAAACCTGCAGATTTCAAAACAAGTGAGATAATCAGATCAAAATAAAGAGCATTAAAAGATAATAGGTATAATCCGTTGCTTCTGATTCATGCGCAGTTCATTTTACTGAGTTGAGGAAATAAAATGTATTATGATGTAAATCATTTCAGTTTCGTGATTCATAATACATACGCGTGAGATTATTTATTCTCGTGCTTCATTTACTCTTCTGCCTGAGGCACGTTGCTTCATTTCAAAGCGCCCATGCAGATGGCATCTTGTTCATCAATGTAACGGTTCGGTCACCTTATATCTTTGTCTCCTGTAAATTGTGACCAACCGACACAATGTTTTCTTCTTTGAGGAATACCTTATTGAATCTTTAGTATTGATGTGAAATAAAAAAGGTGGTATTTCTATAAATACGTATGAAAATCGTAGTAAAGAACTTATCCATGAATACTGTAAAACAGTCATTATTACTCATTTATTTTCAGTACCAAAAACCTTCTTTACATTTATCGTCACGAAGCAGAATTATCAAAATTGATTCTAGTTGAAAATTGCAATTTAGCAAAAGCGTTTTTTAGTTTATCCTTCCTCCTCCCTTTCCCATATACTTCTTTATTAAATAATGGAACAAATTAATAAAGTGAAAAAAGAAGTGAAGACAGGGGATTCCATTTGAATTCGCGTTATTGTCAACGGATTTCCTTTATCTTTAAAGGCAAGGTTAAGAGGAACCTCTAATAGGGGAAGGCTACAGTTTCGAGTAATGCACTTTTTGAATCCAGAAATTTAGGTATCCCAGACTGGTTTAAAAAGTATAGTATTATGCACATAAATAGACAATAACCACCATATTTTTTCCTTGTATTTCGAATTTAGAAGGTAAAACAGAAACATTACCGGTACACATAATAATTATAGATTTTTCCATTCTTGTCAAGTAGCAGACATCCGTATTAGGGGGTTAGTGTCTGTGAACAACTTTACAAATTTAGTTCGGGTTCTTCGTCGGTATTTAGAGCTGCAGATTGTTAGTCTTTCATTATTTTTTTTTCTGGATATGCAGTGAGTTCAATAAAATTTTCAAAGTACTACGAGGTATAGATTTTGTCTATAGAAACGATAAAATAGATGGTGCCTATGTTACTATGGATTATAAACATTGCATTAAGCTTGATTCTTACATTTTCGTATCTTTAAGGTCAACGTATCCAGTTTGGTTTAATTGATATTGCTTGAGGAATAATAGTGTTATAATAATTCCTCAGAACATTATTAAATCTTAACATTAACACATTAACACAAGAATAACGATTTTACATACCGAAAGCCACCCAGATACCTATAGACCTTTCAGCAACACGGATTTTAAACAGTGTTGCTGGAACTGAAATATAAAATTTCGGCCAAAGGCCAAGCGCTGGAAAATATGAGGTTATTCAGCGATGAAAATAATGTAGAAACAATTGTTAGGAGTGGGTAGGAAGTAAGATGGAAGAAAGAGAATATGAACGGAGGTAGAGTAAAAGGAGTGAAAGGGGTTGCAGCTAGGGTCGCGCGGACGTTGCAAAGAACATGTGTGGTTTATTTTTGCGTGATCTGGAAAGACGTTTGTCTAATCTACGCTAAGTTCTCGAAGGTCTGGTAAGGCCACTATTGCTGCCTTCCTCTACTTCAAATAATGGAATCCACGTCGCAGGGAATAACGAATTCAGGAAGAACTTGATGCGCCAAAGTGCATCTTATGAATCTGACGCAATGGCATTCCTCTTGGCAAAGCGCTAAGCCTGAGGAATAATGCCTCAAAGGCGCAGGCCATCAGAGGGCCTCGAGACCAACGCCGCTGCGAATAAGTTAAGTCCCAAAAGGCTGCAATAATCTTCTTAGCGACGAGGATGGGAGCCAAATCACTTTTGTCTCTCATATTCTCACTTCATGGGTGACATTTTGATCAGCTTAAAACGGCAATGATTTTTCATGTTGTTACATTTACTAGCTGCTTTGTATATATGTACATTGTTTGCGGAGGGGAAATGTTGTTGAGTTCTTATACTTAATTAATTATTATTCCCTTCATTTATGTTGAACACTTCTTTTATTTTGTGTATATATTTCTCATTTCTTTGTTTGTGTGATTTTTCTATCTATTCTGGGTGTCATTTTGTCATGTTTCATGCCCATTAGAAATGTTAATAACTTGATAAGTATAAATTTACAAGGCAAAGCATATTTGAATGAAAATAGTTAGCCTACTATTAACAGTTATACATTGTGTAAACAACGGTATGGTGAACGAAAATTTTCTATTCGTTTTACCACGTAATTTCATTCATGAAGAACTTCATAAAATATTTCCACTAAAGCTCTAAATATTGAATAATTCTATTCTTGTACATTCCTTCACCAAAAAACGTTAGATATAATTTTTATCAACGCGTCGTAGGTTTTAAGTCTCGAGTCATTTCAATGTCAATTTTACTTCATTTACGTTTGATGATTTTTTCCTTAACTGATTATTTATTATTCTCTTTCTTAATTCTCACGCATTAAATTATTTTAATGCGGAATGCTTGTACAGAGCGGCTGCCTATTACATTATACATGTAGAGTTCCATTGAATATTTTATATGAAAATATAGAACGCTCTGTTTATGCTGAAATTTACTTCAAAAATTACAGTTTTTTTTTTCTCTCTCTCTCTCTCTCTCTCTCTCTCTCTCTCTCTCTCTCTCTCTCTCTCTCTCTCTCTCTCTCCTCTCTCTCTCTCTCTCTCTCTCTCTCTCGTAAAATCCACAGGAAGCCTATCTTGGTAACGTAAAGTTAATACCCATTTGTCACCGTGGAATTATATTTCAAGGCTTTGTGATTTTTTTCTTTTTTTTTTGCTGTGAAAAGTCCGATCTTCGTATGTAGATAATGTAACAAAAAAAAATTTATTTTCCAACCGGTATTCATCGAGAAGGCTTCAAATATGTTTCCAAGTGACTACCTTAACCTCTTTAGTTTTGAAATATTTTTCGCGTTTTATATTAGCACTGATAAGCGAATTGCAGAAATGTATCGTTTCTATAGGGATATGCAATATAATCGTACGGTGGATTTTTCTCATTCACAGAACTTGTTTAAAAAAATTTGGGCATTAGGGATAAAAGTATTTAATTTCATTGTTTCGCTACTTTACATTTACTTCCACAAAAAATAAACACGCTCCCACACACACACACACACACACACACACACACACACACACACACACACACTATATATATATATATATATATATATATATATATATATATATATATATATATAGAATCTACTGGTCACTTTTTACCAAATGCCTATATAATTGTAATGGCCAAAAATCCCCGTAAACTTCTCGAATTGTTTGCGTCTGTTTTTTTTTTTTGGTGGGGGGGGGGGGGGGCGATACGCTTGTCACTACAACGCCTTGGATAAAAGTGCAGGAAATATGAAGCTCATATTATGAAGTCCCGTAGCGGGAAGCGAACCCTCATCCCCTAATCACAAAGAGGCCAATTTGCCGACCTTACTACGAGAAGGATAAAAATCTATTACCCCTAATATAGATATATCGGTCGAATTCAGATATATTTATTAGAGCTGGCACAGACCCATCCTCACTATCGTACATCTTTCACTTGGATACAAGGCTTGGCAGTGACAAGCGTATGCAAACAAGCGCGAAGTATTCGAGAAGTTAAGAAGGCACTGTGGCTATTGCAATTACATACGTATTTGGTAAAATGTGACCAGTAGATTCTATATATATATATATATATATATATATATATATATATATATATATATATATATATATGTATATGTATATATATCAGCCTAATAATCAATGAAAACGATTGCCCACCTGGCTACGATGGTGAGGGTGGGTCTATGCCACCCATAATAAATATATCTGAATTCGACAGATATTTATATACAAGCGGCAATAGATTTTTATCCTTCTCGTGGTCAGGTCGGCCACGTGAACTCGTTATGATTACGGGATGCGGGTTCGTTTCCCGCTACCGGATATCATAATTGCATATCTTGCACTTAGATCCAACGCTTTGTAGTGAAAAGCGCATCCAGAAAAAGTGCGAAGAATTCGAGAAGTTAAGAGGGCATGGTGGGTATAGCAATATGTAAATAATATATATATATATATATATATATATATATATATATATATATATATATATATATATATATATATATATATATATATATAGAAGAATCGCAGGGGAAACAGACCCGACAAACATCTCAGGTTGAAGAGGTAAAGGCACGCATGTCTCTTACAAGAACAAGTTTATTCGGCCAACGTTTCACATCACATGATGCATCCTCAAGGCTGGAAATTACAGACAATAAATACTTAAAATGTCACTTCCACAATGGGAAAAGCTTCTTTAAAAATTTTTAAAAATTTACAACTACAAAAAAATTAAAACGAGAACTTGAAAGGAACACCTACCAAGGCAAGAGCTAAAAAGTGACTAGAAAGACAGGGAGGAAATAAACAAACGAAAGAAACCTATAGCGAACGTGGAGAGTAAACAAACAGGCAGTTATGCTATAAACAGTTGTCTGGACGACGATTGGGTGTTTAGTGTTGGTACATTAGTTTTTATGAAAAGCGACTCCAACACCATCAACTCGTCGTCCTTACGGGCAGATCCAATAATTTTAAAATCATTAATATCCAAGCGGGTACCACAAATCTTGGAATGATTCCGAACATTGGATAATTCGGGATTGGACAATGTGCAACCCGTCCTGAAGCTGACACCTTGGTGGGAGCAGAAACGGACCTTGAGAAGCCTCCTAGTACATCCAACGTAGGTTCCCAGACTACATCTGGGACAGGTATATTTATAGATAATGTTGGATGTCAAGGAAGGACTCAGTCTGTCCTTCACTCTGAAAAAAGAACGGATATTTAGAGGGTTTCGTGGAATCAACTTCAGATTTACAGCTGGCAATTCATGATGAATTAAATTCATACATTTCTTTTTAAAACTTTTGTCATGAAGGAAAGGGAACTTAGCATAAATACATAATTTGGGAACGGTATATGTGGGAATAGGTTGTTCCATTTTTGCAGTTAAGAGCTTATTAAGTACTCGATGGAAATAGTGGGATGGAAAACAATTGCTGCGAAAAAAATTAGCCAAGAACTCTACTTCTTTATGAAAGGCTGTCCAGCTGGAAGTAAGAGAATACGCCCTGTGGAGGAGGGTAGAAAGAGAATTCAACTTAAAATTGAAATTACATGAACTATAAAAATTGGTGCCCAAACCTGTAAAAGTATTTTTTCTGTGAATGCTGGTTTGAAACCCATTATTTTCCCTGGTGATGCGTAAGTCAAGAAATGATAAGGAGTTACGAGTTTCTTTCTCAACTGTAAACCTAATATTGGGATGTTGGGCATTAATGAATTCTAAAAAGGAGTCTGCATTAAAATCGCGCTTAAACAGGGCAAAGGTGTCGTCCACATATCTTTTGTAAAATAAAGGGTGGAAACTAAGGGGACAATTGTCAAATACTGTCTCCTCCAGGGAGTTCATAAAAATATTGGCGAAGGTAGGACCTAAAGGGCTTCCCATTGCCATCCCCTCCACCTGTCTGAAACAAGAATCATTAAAAATAAAGACCGTGTCCCGCACGGCCAATTCTAAAAGTTGTTTAAATAAGGTTCTGTTAAAACCGTTAAAAAGAGAATCGGGAAATGGAAAAAGTTTGGTCAATATGATCTCGATCGTCTCCTCAACAGGAATATTGGTAAACAGGGACTCAACGTCGAAACTGACCATAAAAAGGTCAGAGTCCTGCTTAAGAATATCGTCCTTGAAATCAGCAGCACTTTTTACATTAAAAGAATTATTGGTGAGCGGTTCTAACAATGGAACTAAATACTTTGCAAGTTTATAGTTGGGAGTATTTAACGAAGAAAGTATAGTTCTAAGTGGGACCCCCTCTCGTTACCGGTTCATACGGGATCATGTATGGCCTTCCCAAGATCCACAAGGAGGGGGTCCCACTTAGACCTATACTTTCTTCGTTAAATACTCCCAACTATAAACTTGCAAAGTATTTAGTTCCATTGTTAGAACCGCTCACCAATAATTCTTTTAATGTAAAAAGTGCTGCTGATTTCAAGGACGATATTCTTAAGCAGGACTCTGACCTTTTTATGGTCAGTTTCGACGTTGAGTCCCTGTTTACCAATATTCCTGTTGAGGAGACGATCGAGATCATATTGACCAAACTTTTTCCATTTCCCGATTCTCTTTTTAACGGTTTTAACAGAACCTTATTTAAACAACTTTTAGAATTGGCCGTGCGGGACACGGTCTTTATTTTTAATGATTCTTGTTTCAGACAGGTGGAGGGGATGGCAATGGGAAGCCCTTTAGGTCCTACCTTCGCCAATATTTTTATGAACTCCCTGGAGGAGACAGTATTTGACAATTGTCCCCTTAGTTTCCACCCTTTATTTTACAAAAGATATGTGGACGACACCTTTGCCCTGTTTAAGCGCGATTTTAATGCAGACTCCTTTTTAGAATTCATTAATGCCCAACATCCCAATATTAGGTTTACAGTTGAGAAAGAAACTCGTAACTCCTTATCATTTCTTGACTTACGCATCACCAGGGAAAATAATGGGTTTCAAACCAGCATTCACAGAAAAAATACTTTTACAGGTTTGGGCACCAATTTTTATAGTTCATGTAATTTCAATTTTAAGTTGAATTCTCTTTCTACCCTCCTCCACAGGGCGTATTCTCTTACTTCCAGCTGGACAGCCTTTCATAAAGAAGTAGAGTTCTTGGCTAATTTTTTTCGCAGCAATTGTTTTCCATCCCACTATTTCCATCGAGTACTTAATAAGCTCTTAACTGCAAAAATGGAACAACCTATTCCCACATATACCGTTCCCAAATTATGTATTTATGCTAAGTTCCCTTTCCTTCATGACAAAAGTTTTAAAAAGAAATGTATGAATTTAATTCATCATGAATTGCCAGCTGTAAATCTGAAGTTGATTCCACGAAACCCTCTAAATATCCGTTCTTTTTTCAGAGTGAAGGACAGACTGAGTCCTTCCTTGACATCCAACATTATCTATAAATATACCTGTCCCAGATGTAGTCTGGGAACCTACGTTGGATGTACTAGGAGGCTTCTCAAGGTCCGTTTCTGCTCCCACCAAGGTGTCAGCTTCAGGACGGGTTGCACATTGTCCAATCCCGAATTATCCAATGTTCGGAATCATTCCAAGATTTGTGGTACCCGCTTGGATATTAATGATTTTAAAATTATTGGATCTGCCCGTAAGGACGACGAGTTGATGGTGTTGGAGTCGCTTTTCATAAAAACTAATGTACCAACACTAAACACCCAATCGTCGTCCAGACAACTGTTTATAGCATAACTGCCTGTTTGTTTACTCTCCACGTTCGCTATAGGTTTCTTTCGTTTGTTTATTTCCTCCCTGTCTTTCTAGTCACTTTTTAGCTCTTGCCTTGGTAGGTGTTCCTTTCAAGTTCTTGTTTTAATTTTTTTGTAGTTGTAAATTTTTAAAAATTTTTAAAGAAGCTTTTCCCATTGTGGAAGTGACATTTAAGTATTTATTGTCTGTAATTTCCAGCCTTGAGGATGCATCATGTGATGTGAAACGTTGGCCGAATAAACTTGTTCTTGTAAGAGACATGCGTGCCTTTACCTCTTCAACCTGAGATATATATATATATATATTATATATATAAATATATATATATATATATATATATATACAGTATATATATATAATATATATATATATATATATATATATATATATATAATATACAGTATATATATACTATATATATATATATATATATATATATATATATATATATAATATATATATAATATATATATATAATATATATATAAAGACAAAATCCACGAAGGGAAGAGAAACAATGGAGTGCTGCGAGGTCCTTCGATTTATAGTCCTTTACTTAGCAGACTTTCTTTGTCGATTTATTTTTTATATTTTTTCAGTCTGCTTTTTATTTATGTATTCACCGCGTTTCATATTTTCGTGATTCAGTTATACTTATATATATATATATAATTTATATATTATTATATATATGATATATACTATATAATATATATATATATATATTATATATATATATATATATATATATATATTATATATATATATAGATAGATAGATAGGTAGATATATAGATAGATAGATAGATAGATAGACAGATAATGAGATCTGTTTAAAATATGATATATGACTGCAAGAGGAATTACTTAGTACAAAATGGTTGAGAGTAAAACAACAGATTGTACGGTTATTCTGCAACATGTTATTCAAAATGAACTTTGTTAGACATTAGATTATTTATGACTTGAAGCATAGTGATAGCAGTGTATATCACTTACGCTTTATCCGATGAGTTGCGCACTTAACAAGGTGGAATGTGAGAGAGAGAGAGAGAGAGAGAGAGAGAGAGAGAGAGAGAGAGAGAGAGAGAGAGAGAGAGAGAGAGAGGGTGAGTGATTAAAGATTTTGTGTAAATTATAACAGATGATGACAGGTGGACGTGATGCAGGACTAAAGCACACCAAAAAACACAAGAATTACACGTAAATTTTAATGATATTGTAAACATAATGCATGTATACACACACATATATAAATATATATATATATATATATATATATACTGTATATATATATATATATATATATATATATATATATATATATATATATATATATATATATATATATTATATATATATATTCACAGACATTAAATTTACGATATTATATTTACTGTATGTGATTGATGTGTAATTCTAGTGATCTTATATTTTTCCTTCTACACCGAATGCAATTATCATTAGCTGTTATAATTTACGCTAGAACCTTCATGATCCTCTCTCTCTCTCTCTCTCTCTCTCTCTCTCTCTCTCTCTCTCTCTCTCTCTCTCTCTCTCTCTCTCTCCTCTCTCTCTCTCGTTGAGGGTACCCTCATTCCGCCTTGTTAAGCGTGCAGCTTATCGGATAAAGTGTAAGTGATATACAGCTGCTATCACTGCATTTCAAGTCATAAATAATAAAGCTTCTAATAAGATTCATTTTGAATAAAATTTTGCCAAAAAACAGTATAATCTGTTATTTTCGTTCGTTCATTCTGTAAGAAGTGATTCATCTTGCACTCGGATATAATTCTATAAAAAGAAATCTTAACTAAATCTTAACGACCTCTTACCGTTTCGAACAGTTGAAACTTCGCTTTCTCTATTCCTTATATAATCTATTGCAGGATGATTTGAATTTACTTTATATATTCATTCCAAAGTCCTTTGACCTTTTGGGGAGCAAAGTACGTCTGCCGGAGAATGGCCCAGCATCCATCCAGACATTCAATTAAATACTGGGACTATTATACATATTTCGTGTATGACCTTCAGAGAAAATACCTATTACGTTTTGATGGTGGAGTTCTGACGAAATACTGAAATGAGTTTACATTTCCCTTGTCATGCCTTCGGTCTAGTCTTACACGCGCCGGTACTATTATAGTTAAAGTCCGATCTTTTATACTGCTTTCAAACTTTATGGCTAACAATGGTAACTTAACTCGGAAAAATTAAGATCATTTCATTTCTGTGATGCCTCAGTACGTAATGAATATGATGCAAATTCGTAAGTCATTTACGCGTTTTCATACGAAATAGTTATCATGTATATCTGCTTCGCTGCATTGATTTCTTGTTAGATAGAAAGGATGATAAAAAGAAATTTTAAGGAGCGTTTACCGAAAAGCTAGACAAGAAGCCGTGGAATTAATTTATCCGGAAGGATGGGAAATTTATTTATTTCAAAAGTCAAGTTTGGTGAAAAATTTCCACTGCCATAATGTTGAAACGAGTTATATTGTAATGTCGACATTATTGTAATGGTTATTCTTTGCTTATCCACTGGCACTGTGGGTTAATCATCAAAGTTAGTAAATTTAAAATATGCATTGATTCTGTTCATAAGTAACGATGGACCTTGATAAAGTGGCCATCGACGCAGAAAGTTTTTTGCGAAATTGTAGCTTAGTCTGCATATCCAAATATTTATTACCATGCAAATGAATAAGAGAACCGTAACTCAGTGGCTTAACACTCACTTGTGCTAACATTTTTGGATATTGCAAACTAAAAGGCTACTTATTTCATGCATTTACTTATCAAATCTTATCAAAGGCTGAACTATTAAGTGTCTTATTGTATGCTTCCTAAGGGGTTATTCTCTTGAATATAAGGAAACGGAGCTTAAAATGATTCATGATTAACAGTCGTCCCTCAAATAACTCGACCACGTCCTTTATTATGGGAATCATATGTTCTTTCGTTCACTAATGAGAGACTAAAATAGCATACAACAACCTGGATAATATTTAGAAGATTAGTGAATCTTTATGAGACAATGCATCTGCGCTAGCCACCCAAAATGGAGAAGGATCTTCGGTCACTGATTTTTACGGGGGAAAGGAAATGGCCAAAGAAATTGCCGTATATATGGCACCTTTAAAGGAATACTATATGCTTATGTAGGTTTCCCTGGAAAAAGCCTTTCCCATATAAAACTATGATCCCATTTTCCTGCCGAGAGCAACCATATTCGCTAAACAGCAACACCTATATGTAGTAAATGTGCCTCGCTGTCGAACTTCTCAGTTCCAGTGGTCCTTTATTCCTCACACCGTTGGACTGTGGAACAGCCTCCCAGAGGATGTCATGCAACTGAAACTTCAGAAGTTCGAGCGGAGATGCAGTGCATTACTACCCTAATACAGTTCAATTTGTATTTTACTTACATTTTCATTTATTTATTAATTTGTTAATTTATCTGTTTTTTTCCGATAACTGATCTACTCTTTCTGTATTTCCCACTACCTTCTGTTGCTTCTTTCGAATGATCACCATATTCTTTGGAAGCTTAAATTTCAAGCCAATGGCCCCTATGGGCTTGTTCCATATAAATAGGGTTCATCTTCTGAATAATAATAATAATAATAATAATAATAATAATAATAATAATAATAATAATAATAATAATAATAATAATAATAAAAATAATAATAATAATAATATAATAATAATAATGGGTAAGATACGCACGGTAAAATTGTGCCATTTTTAATCATATAAGGTACACCAATGGTAGTATAAATTGGTAGCAAAATATACAGTTTTTGGAAGTACGTGCCGTTTCAAAGTTCAGATATTCGGTCAAGAAAACCAGGTATGATCGACCATATCTTTTTAGATCGTGTATTAAAGAAGATGACCTCTCCTTAACCTCCGGGTTTAGCCAGAGCCTAACGAACACTACATCCCATAATTGCCTGATATTCAGAAATTCCTTGTACAAATAGTTCTCCTATGCACTAACAAAGCCATTAGTGTTCGTTAAGGGCGGGGGGGGGGACACAACCCGAAATATGATTCAATTCCGTACTCCCTTTTATTTTATCTATGTGGACCTTTCCTTCTTTATAGTACCTGTTTTTATTAGTTCATATATATATATATATATATATATATATATATATATATATATATATATATATATATATATATATATATATATATACATACACACACACACACATATATATATATGTGTGTGTGTGTGTGCGTGTATGTATGTATATATATAAAGTTGTAAGTGTTTGTATATGGACTACCAACCAGATAACGGCAAGAACCTTCGGAAATAGCATAAGCGAAAACATCCCCAATCTCTCTCTGGCTCTCTCATCCAACGTAGGCAAGATGGAAAACACAAGTAGTGTATGAGAATGCAGATGCTAAAGGATCGAAGAGGGTGAGAAGATGGAATGGCAGGCTAGGCTAGACGGGGGAAGAGGGGCGGGGGGAAGGGAGACGGGGGAAGGAAATGGGGGTCGGGGAAAGCATTACAGCCTCCCAGCTCCGTTTGCTACAGTTGTCCGGGCTTTCATTTGTATGGAAATTGAGGAAGTCTGTTACAGGTCAGCAGGCTCTGTTGTTCCAATCTAAAGTTGAGAGGAGCATTTTGAAGAGTAGTTTGACACTAGTTAAACCCTGGCCAAGATGAGAAGAGGAGCGACACGAGGAGGAGCAGCGGAAGGAAGAAGAAGAAAAAGAAGAAAATATTGCAGAAGTGTCTCTCGTTTCTTTCATCCTTTTTTGCACGCCCAGTCATCTGGGTCTTCTTCTTTTCCTTTCATCTCCACATTCTCTTTTTCTTTTGTTTCTCTCTCCAGAATCCCCTTCTCCTCGCAAAACCTTTCCTCACTTCCTCCTGCTATTATGTTCCCCCCCCCCCTCCACCTCTTCCTTCTCCTCCTCCTCCTCCTCCTCCTACCCCCACTATCTTGACTCCTCCATGTCCTTCACTCTCATCCATAACAAGATTCAGGGTAGGGGGACCTACGTCCTCACGATCATTACAAAGTTTATTAAACGTAAACGTTTGAATCCTCATGTAGAAACATTTGTTGACCTTCATATATTCTTATAGTACTGAATCATTTAGACAACTAATTATTGCTCTATAAGCGATCGCCTTATTTTTTGTGGGTCGAGAGGGAGACTTTTAAAAAGTCGAAAGAGATCATTCTTCGTTTCTCAAGGTGTTTCAGAGAATTATCAATAGACTATTTTTTCATCTAAGTTATATAAACGAACGCGTTCGAATTTCTTGGTTGTTCAATATCGTCTGGTTAATTATTGTATACCTGGTTATATTAACAGTGAGGTTCTAAGAACCCAGAAACAAGCAAACTGATTAAAAGTAACTGGATGGCATATTCACGGCCATGATCGGTGGTATACTGACGAGCTAATTTTTTTTAAGAGCTGCCAAGAATTAAGGGAATTTTATTAGAAAAGACCATTCACAGACCAGGTTACTTCGCAAATGATGTGTTTCTTTTAAGAAAAATTCTTACGTTGTTTGTTGGATTTTTTTTTTTCTATAATAAATACTAGAGTCATCGTAATCTATTATAGAAACTAGTAATTTTTTACCATTCAATAGAAATTATCACCGGTTCATATACATTTCGTAATTATGCTTAAACTGCTCTCTCTCTCTCTCTCTAGAGAGAGAGATTGTGATATCGATGAATTACGTATATTTGTGCAACTACGTAATTAGCTTGGCCGTGATGTAACATCAGGAAAAAAAAGCAAATAAAAGAGAAAGAAGAATAAGCACAAATCTCAAAATAAACCTTTGTGCCATGGAATTGCCCTCTGTATCATACCACTTGCACTCAGTGAGTCTTAATTGAGTCTACAGCGGACAAAATGTCCCCCTTGTCGAACAAACCGGTGATGGGATTTTAAACTGTTCGTCAACATGGAATTCCCGCCCCCTAGTGGCCTCTTGTTAGTCTTCCTATCACCCTTTATTGCGTCCATTTCTAGAGGAGTTTCCAGCAATTAAATAGCATGCTGCATGGTACAGCTGCTTCTTGTCTCTTTTTAATAAACACATAAATATCGTAATCTGAAGAAGTTATTTTTTCTTTATTATGGTATTCATTATTGAAGCTATTTGATATGATACTTTTCTATCTTCTTCCCTTGAAATAAAAACGTTCAAATTTCTCAATCATCTTTACTCGTTCAGTGCTCTATCCTGCTCGGTCATATAGAATCTTTTCCCTAACTGAAGTTTTATATATTTTTTGTCTTCACACACGCACATGCATGCACATACATGCACACACAATATATGTATATTATATATATATATATATATATATATATATATATATATATATATATATATATATATATATATATATATAGTGGGGAAAAATGAACGGATCACTTGAAATATTTAAAGAGGGAAGAAAAGAAATTGTTTTAATCTTTAGTTCTTTAAGTGCTTTGTTCAAGTTCACTGAATTTAGGCCTTTGGCCAAAAATTACAATGATTATTTCGTGAACCAAATTTGTTAGAGTCAAGTTATCTACTTACACACACATACATGCATACACACACACACATATATATATATGTATGTATGTATGTTTGTGTCTGTATATATGAAATAATTCAAGTGATCCATTCATTTTTCCTATAGCTACCATTTAAAACTAGTTCAGATGACTTAACTTTTCCATATCTATGCCTTATATATTTCATTAAACTAATAACTTTTCATATCTAATCTATTCAGTATAATTCCAGAAAGTATCATCTATTCTTTTTTTAAGGTAAAAGTGACCTGAGGAACAATATACTTTTCCATTCCTACTCTTAAAATAACTTCGGTGAACCGTTGCTTCACCTTACATAATTCTTAGTGACATTTTAAGTGAACTAATAAATTTCCATATCTTCCCACTAGAAATAATCACGAACCACTATTCGCCCCTTAATTTAAGAATTGTTAAAGCGAGAGATGAATGATTTCCAACCTATATCTAAGAAACAGCTTCAGAGAACGTCAGTTATATCTTCACTCTGAAGAGCACTTCGCCGAGCAAGGGTGGACCATCGTAATCGTACACTCAACATTATTACTGAATACGAACACATCCTCTTTGACGACTGCCAACCCACTTCATTTCGCAGTGCACTGCAATGCAGGTATCAAGGCAGCAGGGGGGAGCTTTTTAAAGGATACAGAATTAATAATGCTTCAAAAACTCCGGGAGTTTGGTCTGGGACGCCATGTTCCATGGTATTGTTAACGAATGCTTATACTCCTTATACTCGTCATATATCAAAAGTGATCTCATATACAAGTAAATCTTGAAGACAAAAATGGTAACATTTCTGTGCTTACTTCGAGATGCTTTATGTCCTGTGTAATGAAATCCTTATTAATCGCTGTTGATGATAATATTATGCAGAAATGCATATGGTTCTAAGCAAAAAGGCCATTGACTCTACAACAACGAGAATATGAAGAGGAAAACTAAGAAGAGAGAACTTATATAGAATTAGGTAAGATTATCAAGCTAATCTTGAAATCTATTCCAGTATCGCACACACACATACACACATGCACACACACACAAACACGCACACGCACACATACACACACACACACACACACATATATATATATATATATATATATATATATATATATATATATATATATATATATATATATATATATATATATATATATATATATATATATATATATGTAACGAGGACAGAATTAACACCCTTTTGAAGGTGTACGTAACGTGCTCCAACGATCTTTAATCATGAAACGGAGGCGTATGAACGTTCGCTCACGGCAACCCTTACATCTATTTTTCTCCTCTTTCTCTCTCTCTCTCTCTCTCTCTCTCTCTCTCACCGTGTATCACCTCTCTCTCTCTCTCTCTGTGTATCGCCTCTCTCTCTCTCTCTCATCGTTTTCCGAAGTTCACCCACCCGAATCGCACTCATTCTCACCAAATCAATTAAATGGACTATTTAAAGAAACGCAATAGTTTCTACAAAAATAGGTTTATTATTCAAATAACCCAACAAGAAATGAATAAAACAAAGCAAAGATTAAAATGCATAATAAATGAAATATCGAGTTAGATAACTAAACTCTGAACTGCAAAACACTTCTGATTAAAGAAGTCTCACTATGGCTAATAGCCTGAAAATATCCAAACTCACACATACTCCCCAAATCAATAATTAGTCATGTCAAAACCAGTCTACCACATGTTATTCGAACCAGTCCACACTGTCTACCGACATCTGTCCACAGACATCTGTCGGAAGAATCAAACATGATAGAAACTCCCAAAAATATATGAAATGCAAAACACAACAATAGAAAGTGTAAAATGCATAGCCAAGATATGGCAAACGTAACATGACAAAACAATAATATAAAAAAGGTATGAATATTCATATTAAATCTCCCACACCAGTTCAAAAGTTCATAATGATTAGAAAATCATGGTAAAAAATCACAAGTTCAATTTTCTCCCATAAAAACAGAGATTTCAAAGTCTACCTTATCTGCCGATTTAAGCCTGGATCCTCTCCAAAGCTACGTCTAGACAACTGCAGTTCTATCACGTTAATGAACGATCAAACTCACTTTTAGGGCAGATTTTGGCACAATCTAGATCAAATTAACGCACGTACTCACGAATATACATAACACTTCGGAAGATCACCTGACCGGCAATATTGCTGAGGAATCAAACTATTTGTTGAACACAAAGATTTTACCTCGAGTCTCTCGACCTAGTTCCATCTGACTCCATAAATTCTTTCATCACATCTTAAAGCATTGAAGCTATGAAATGCATATATGTGTCCTTTAAAACTTGTAGCAGCCATATTTTCTGAAATAGAGCTCGGCCACCACATAAGAGCGTCGCGCTCTCCTTAACGGCAAACTAAAACAAAAGCATATGTATAAAACATAACAGAATAGAACTATGCTCAATTAGCAATGTCTACTGCACTGCAGCTTTAAGGACTGCTCTCATGACGCACTTCCAAAGTCACTGGGGTTGAGTTCTTAGAGCCTTTACATGTAATCTTACAAACACGAATAAGCTTTACTACTCCCACAACAAGAATTATCAGTAAAACAGCTATTAAGACAATTAAAATTGTCGGCATAATATATTCCTGATACTGGAACATCACGGAATCGTCAATGTCTTCCAACGGTGGAACCGTCATTGGCACCTTGGTTGTAGGTACCTCCACTACCAAATGCTCGTTATGCGTATGACGCATAATTATCTTCTCGGAACTGTTGAATACAGCACGGCTAAGTACGAGAAATTCCGTAGACAGGATTCTGCAGGATGAATCGAACTGCTCGGACCCTCGATGAACGAATGTCGTCGACTTGTTGCTCTGGCACATCATTGTAACTGCATACTCCTTGCAAAAACACAGCAGGAAGAGTACTGGTGGACTCGATGTGGTAATCTCGCAGGAACTGTCTAAAGTCACATTCTGTCGGAGTCTGTCTATGAACTAATGATAACTCACAACCACCCACAGACACAACTCGCAACTGGAAAATACTACTGTCACACACACACTTCTCTCTAACTAAAGCACAACTCGTCTTATAGGCTAATCAACTCCCGAACCTTGATACTGATCTCCCAAAAATGAACATGGTCTCTAATCTATCCCATGTCACTACTGAGTCTCCCAAAAACACTCGAAAAAAGTCTAATAACAAAACTAAGAAAAAGTTTCATGTTACTGAACCAAACAAAACTACTAATGCAAAAGTAAACACTCACAATGTGAACTAATTCCAAGTTTGTATCTCAGAATAGTCACAGTCAACTCACTATTAAGCACAATAACTCTACGGAACTCACTCATAAAAAAAAATTCTATCCAAACACTAAAAGGTATCATATCACGTAAAAGACATGAAAGTTCTACTCTGGTTAGCAAATATTTCGCAACACCTAACTAATTCTCAACAAAACAGCAATTGACGTAATGGCAATCGCTCTCATGATCTCAACAACTATAACTACTCACAACACAGCTCCCTTCATTTTAAAAAAAAAAGAAACTGAAAAAAAAATCCAAATACTCAAACACGATCTCCCAACCCGGAAAAAAAAAGATCAGACTTGTTCGGTCCGATATACTAAGTACCTCCCCAAGAAAAAAAATCCTAAACAACAAAGATATTGCGTCAGATGATAAAATACATCATAACACAATAACACACTAACACACGGGTCAAATCTCGTATGAAACTAGCCCATGTCTCAATTCCTAAAATCATTCGAAAACAAATGACTAAGAACTTCAACATCCAAAATGAACAAGAGACAAAAAAAAAATAAATATATATATATACAAACATCAACCCACTTATCCCTCTAACTATATACAAACGTTCCATTACATCCCAACTTTCTTTAACTTCGAAATCTGGGTCAATTTCGTCACTCCAGTGTTTACATCTTTAACTACAAATCTATTCCCTCTTTTGATCTCTACAATCTCAAAAGGTCCGTGGAACTTCGGACTTAACTTATAATTCAGATCATTCCGAACATTCACTTTAACAAACACTCTATCACCCATCGAAAAAGCTACTCCCCTCGATTTCGCGTTACTTTTCTCTACCATTTCACGCGAACTAAGTTCAAGTTCTTTACTGATACGTGCAAATCTTTCTCTCGCTGTATTTATCAATGAAGTGACCGTAACATCACCCTGAACACACTCTGGTAACAAATCAAAAGGTCCTTTCAACTTGTATCCATACAAAGCTTCTGCTGGAGATATCTTAATTGTGTCATTCATCATAGTATTGATACTATATCGCACTTCATCCAAAGATCTGTCCCAATGTGTATCGGAACCTCCCACCGTCATGCGCAAAGCTTCGATTACTTTCCGATTCGCCCTCTCACACAACCCATTTGCTTCAGGTCTATACGGGATTATAGATACTTTCTTTATCCCCAACAAATTAGCAAGACCGTCTAAAATCTTATTAATAAACTCCCTACCATTGTCTGTGATCAGACATTCTGGAACACCATATCGACAAATTATCCCCTTAAAAAACGCTATTGCAACTTCCTCAGCTGATTTGTACTTCAGTGGGAAAATCTCGACAAAGCGAGTCAACTCATCAACAACTACTAATAAATGTCTATAACCATAAGCGGACTCTGAGAAGTTACCCAGAATATCCATATGCACTCTCTGAAACGGCCTATGTGGTATGGGATATGAACCCAAACGACACGACACTGTCGTCGCTGGCTTATTCGCATTGCAAATAGCACACTTCTTCACAAAGGCTTCTACTGCGGAAAACATATTTTTCCAAAAGAACTTTGACCTGACGTTTTCATACGTCTTGTCTACACCCAAATGAGGAGAACCAAATTTACAATGTACAATGTCTAGAACTTGTGGTACTAGACTCTCTGGCACGATGATTTGTGTAATCTCACCCATGCTTCGAGTACTTCGCAAGTTATACTTAACTTTTCTCACCAATAAATTATTCTCCAACTCTAGACCAGAAAAAGGCAACTTATACCCTTTCTTCGGTGAAACTCCCTTAAGAAATGCCTTAGCATCTGACAACAATTTATCTTCATCTTGCTTTTGTTCCAGCAAGCCTATGTCCCAAGTGACATTTTCACCCGTAATGTAACACACTGCGTTACTCTCACTATCACGAATAACAATCTCTCCCGAGACTGCCGACTCACTATTTCTCCCCGAAGTATGCACTGTAGGAACGTGTATGTCCTCTACATGCGATCTCTCAGAACTACTAATATCAGAGACATTAGACACCAAATAATTACTCTCTTCACCCACACAGGATTCGGTGTGTATTTCCTCATCCTCGACCGGAAAATATCTGCTCAATGCATCTGCAACTACATTATGCTTACCTTCAATGTATTTGAGGTTTGCATCAAAATCTCTCAATGTTAGGAACCAACGTGCTCTCTTGGGCGACAAATTTGGCTTATTAAAAAGCTCTAACAACGGTTGATGATCTGTAAAAATCTCAACTTTATTTCCCAACAACAACATCTTAAAATGAACAAGGCTAGAGACGACTGCGAAAGCCTCCTTGTCCACAACTGACATCAGCCTTTCGTTACTACCACGCGTTTTGAACTTTCTGCTATAAAAAGCAATTGGGTGTAATTTCCCCTCAAATTTCTGCATCAAACACGCACCTATACCTTCCTGACTCGCGTCAGTCACTAAGGTGAACGGTTGACTAAAATCTGGAAACTTCAAAACTGGTGGGTTCACCAAAGCGTTCTTAAGCTTCTCAAAAGCTAATTGTTGACTATCACCCCAAACAAACTTAACGTCTTCTCGTAATAAATCTGTCAATGGAGACGCTATTGTAGAAAAATTCCGCACAAAACGGCGAAAGAAACCCGACATACCTAGGAACGAACGAATCTGTTTCCTGGTTTTGGGAACTGGAAAATTCACAATGGCTTTAACTTTCTCATCATTCACTCTAACTCCCTCTTTAGAGATAACATGTCCTAAATAGACAATTTTTCTCTTCAGAAACTCACATTTGGCCAATTTGACCTTTAACCCAGCGAACCGTAATCGCTTAAGGACTTCTTTTAACACCTTTAGATGTTCTTCAATTGTATCTGTGCATATGAGAATATCATCCATGTACACAAACACCGACTTTCCTAACAAGCCATGAAGTACTGTGTTAACCAGTCTAGTAAATGTTATTGGGGACCCTTGTAATCCAAAAGGCATCCTATTAAACTCGTAATGTCCCTTTGGTACCGAAAATGCTGTATATTTACGGCTACTCTCACAAAGGGGAACTTGTAAAAACCCTTGCATAAGATCTATAGATGAATATATATTCTTGCCACCGATCTCAACAAACAAATCAGGCAAACAAGCTACCGGATATCTATCTGGGCATGTTTTTTCATTCAATTTACGAAAATCTACACAAACTCTGATACTACCGTCTTTCTTAGGAACTGCAAGCAACGGAAAATTAAACGGAGAATTGGATGGTCTGATAATGCCTTCCGACTCCCACTTCTGAACTTCTTTTTCTACTTCTTCCCTGATCTTAAAAGGAATTCGATATGCTGGAATATATATGGGATTTGTACCCTTTTCTAGGCGGATTGAATGTTCTAAAACATCTGTAACTCCTAATTTATCTCCCTTCAAAGCAATAATATCTAGATATTCTTTCAACACTTTCTCTACTTTATCTGAATATTCAGGATAATCAACTTTAGCCAAGTGTTCATGTAGAACCTGACTTCGGAACTGTTGCTCCTCGTTAGGAAACATATTCCCGTCTCCACAAAAACTCACTAATTTATGCTCTTCCTTAAACTCTTCAAAATCAATTACATAAGTACCCTTGTGATATTTTTTCACTGAGTCTTGATAGCTAACTAATTCTACTGAAGTCACGCCTGCGACTGAAATTTCATTCACTGACACCGTACTCACAACGTCTTTGAATTTCTCGGTTCCCTCAACAACGCACACTTGAGAAGGAAACTTTTTCTCTTTCAGCGACACTTTAACCAATGTAGGAACTCGCGGTTGCAATTCAATATCTTCCAACAAAAATCCTTTGAAAGATCTTTGCGGAATATCTTCACTCTCTAATGACTGTGTTACACATGTCTCAGACTGTGTCTTAAGTTTCTCACAAGTTTTTTTCCTGTGTATATATGGAACAAAACAACCCGACTCACCTATTGTAATCCCCTGAACTCCCGTAAGAATGTTGATGTTATGTCGCATACAAGAAGGGTGTCCTAGCAAAACCATTTCACCTAAGGCTAATCCTTCTATGACCAAAAATGATTCTACTATTGTCTTTCCACCGATACAAAGCGTAAGAAATGACGAACCTAAAATATTCAGTTTCCTCGCTTGTACATCACACACTGTCTCACTAGAAGGGACTAATTTGCACTCTGGAAACCTCGAGTGAAAAAGGTCAGCATTTACTAAGTTAACTGAGCTACCAGAATCAATGAAAATATGAATTTCATTGCCATTAGAGAATCCACGTACAATCGGCCTAGGTTCTAGTGACTCTACGACCTGATTAGTCATTATCCTGTGTCTGTTTTCGAACTTATCTTGTGAAAATTCTGCTGTTCCTTTGTGTATCTAGAACTTGCATCATGTGGAATTCTCCTGTCATATCTAGAAAAACCTCCCCGTGACTTCCCTGAATAATCTCTATTCTTCGTGGCTGGGCAAAATCTCCATCCATGATCTGAAGATTTGCAAACTGAACAATATCTCACTCTGCAATTTGACTTACTATGGCCTATTTTATCACAATTAAAACAACGTACCGTTGTGACTGATCTCTCTGGAATTTTCTTCGATTCTACTCGTGCACATGTCTTCGCTGTTGCATCATTTCCCGAATGCGAGCGACTATCATTATTCTGTGGTTTGGAAACCGCAGCTGACATCTTTGCACCTCCCTGTACAAAACTACTGTCCAGTGTCGGGCATTTTGCTAGATTTTTGTTAATCTGTGCAAACAAAAAGGATTCGTCAGTATCCTGATCAATTCTCTTATCAAAACTATCTACAATTACATCTGGGACTGACGTTAAAAGGCAAGCAAAGTGTAACAATCTTTCAAAATTATCTAAGGAGATATTATTTCCAGTTACCCATGGAGAACCTGTTATAGATTTCTTTAACTCAACTACTGCATCAAATAAATTCGCACTGTATGTGACTAGTGAATCATTGCCTTTCTTTATTTTGAGAAACTCTCGCAAATTCCGAACTGCGCATTCACGTTGAACTCCGCCATAAGTAGCTCGTAGAAATTTCTGCAGTTCATTCCAAGTTTTGCACCTTCTGAACCCGAAACTGCGTGCTCGTTTCCCAATATCTCCTTTATCTAAATCCAGAAATGATTTAGCCTCTGTTAAAGCTTCAGCGCCATTCGTAATTTTCTTGGAATTCAGATAATTGTTCACTGACTCAATGAAAGTTTCTATATTTTGGGTTAGCTTTCCGTCAACTAGCCCTTTAAAATTTGTAATTCCCGCGCTAATGTTCGTCACTTTATGCACCACAATTGATTGGGATGTGCTTGCTGCATCGTCCGGCATTTTGTGAGTAATCACACGCCCTGAGCGTAACAACATAAAAAGAGAAACCAAAAAGAACACTAGAGAAAGGCACAAGTTACCCCCTCTAAAAGAAGAATAGAAAACGGCGTTCTGCGCAACTTACGAGAATGGGGTACTTACCAATTTTGAAACAGAAAACGAAGTACCTATCTCTCAACAGAGCTGTGTGCAGCCTGTGACGTCACCTACTCGACGGCGAAGCAAAAAAGACACCCAGCGCGTTTCTAGTTGAATCATCACTTTGCGTAATTAACTCACAATCGCCACTATTCACACTTATTTGGGTATTTTGTTAACCCCAAAATTGCTCTAGAGATCATCCAGATCTATTTCACAACTCCCCACTCCCAGTACTCGAATAGAAACGGAAAAAAGAAGAAAGGTTCCCCGCCTTTCACACGTAATCACGACCTACTCAGTCATTCAACACTGACCCGTCGCCTTAGCTCTTAGGTGAAGTCGCCTATGCCTTGGGCATCAACGTTACCAATTAGTCTATTAGCAATCTCCCTCTTTCGCCATCATCAAAGACATTAAAATCATGCTGCCACCAATTTTTCTGGAAACGGGGACAGAATTAACACCCTTTTGAAGGTGTACGTAACGTGCTCCAACGATCTTTAATCATGAAACGGAGGCGTATGAACGTTCGCTCACGGCAACCCTTACATCTATTTTTCTCCTCTTTCTCTCTCTCTCTCTCTCTCTCTCTCTCTCTCACCGTGTATCACCTCTCTCTCTCTCTCTCTGTGTATCGCCTCTCTCTCTCTCTCTCATCGTTTTCCGAAGTTCACCCACCCGAATCGCACTCATTCTCACCAAATCAATTAAATGGACTATTTAAAGAAACGCAATAGTTTCTACAAAAATAGGTTTATTATTCAAATAACCCAACAAGAAATGAATAAAACAAAGCAAAGATTAAAATGCATAATAAATGAAATATCGAGTTAGATAACTAAACTCTGAACTGCAAAACACTTCTGATTAAAGAAGTCTCACTATGGCTAATAGCCTGAAAATATCCAAACTCACACATACTCCCCAAATCAATAATTAGTCATGTCAAAACCAGTCTACCACATGTTATTCGAACCAGTCCACACTGTCTACCGACATCTGTCCACAGACATCTGTCGGAAGAATCAAACATGATAGAAACTCCCAAAAATATATGAAATGCAAAACACAACAATAGAAAGTGTAAAATGCATAGCCAAGATATGGCAAACGTAACATGACAAAACAATAATATAAAAAAGGTATGAATATTCATATTAAATCTCCCACACCAGTTCAAAAGTTCATAATGATTAGAAAATCATGGTAAAAAATCACAAGTTCAATTTTCTCCCATAAAAACAGAGATTTCAAAGTCTACCTTATCTGCCGATTTAAGCCTGGATCCTCTCCAAAGCTACGTCTAGACAACTGCAGTTCTATCACGTTAATGAACGATCAAACTCACTTTTAGGGCAGATTTTGGCACAATCTAGATCAAATTAACGCACGTACTCACGAATATACATAACACTTCGGAAGATCACCTGACCGGCAATATTGCTGAGGAATCAAACTATTTGTTGAACACAAAGATTTTACCTCGAGTCTCTCGACCTAGTTCCATCTGACTCCATAAATTCTTTCATCACATCTTAAAGCATTGAAGCTATGAAATGCATATATGTGTCCTTTAAAACTTGTAGCAGCCATATTTTCTGAAATATATATATATATATATATATGTTTATATTTAAAAATATATATATTTATATCTATACATATACATATATATACATATATACTGTATATATGTGTGTGTGTATATATATATATATATATATATATATATATATATATATATATATATATATATATATATATACTAGTCTTTAACGTCGAAAACCCCCATCTGGAAGCATGTTCTACAGTTTTAGAGCAAAGGAATGAAAACTCTGATAACGGACATCGAGCATAGTAGCACAAGCTCTAAAGGTGACTGCAGAAGTTAACTGACGAAATAAAACTCACGAAATTCCTTCGGACAATAGTATAAGTCATTATTATCCTCTTCTACGAAAAATAAATCATTTTGGTTAAATTTGCCTAAAGAGAAATTTATATCTCAGTGCTCTATCGTCTAGACAGAGGAACATTTGTATCACTACTTTGCTTCTAAATGAATGAGAGCTATGGCTATCTTTCATCAGCATTACAAATTGTGAAAAGGAAAGGAGGAGACAATTATAATTTGAAGAAGCAGATTCCAAATACCTATAGATATCATCATAATTGTTTCGTAAACGTGCAGTGAGTCACAGTCTGGATAAAATATGAGGTTATCTGCTCAATATTCCCGCATCAAATCCCAATAATTAAATAAGTTACAAATCTATTCCAGATCTTTGCTAAGGACTGCAGCCACTTTAAGTCACATTCAGCGAAGCGAATAAGCACAAGAGCTGCATCCTATTCAGTCCATGGTAAAGACTATAAGAAATCCGTATCACTATCAATTATAGAAAAAACTCTCAAAAACTTCCTGAATTCAAACATCAGTGAATCAGGGTTAATCTTGCAATTGCAGCACTGAAGGTAATATACGAATAACACGGAAAAGCTGGGCTTATTCGTTTCCAACATTGTTTTAAATGTTAACTCACTAATTAAAAGTGGTATTACTACTGTGAGACTGGAATTGGAATATAAAATTTAGGCCAAAGGCCAGCACTGGAGCCTATGAGGTCCTTCCGTGCAGAAAGGGAAATTGAGAGTCAAGGAGGTTTGAAAGGTGTAACAGGAGGAAAACCTCGCAGTCGTACTGTGAAACAAATTTTAAGAGAGGCTGTAAAGTAGGATGGAAGAAATATAACGCGAATGGGGATACAGTAAAAAGAATGAAAGGGGTTGCAGCTAGAGGCCGAAGGGACGCTGCAAAGAACCTTAAGTAATGCCTACAGTGTACCGCGTGAGGTGCAGTGATGGCACTATCCCCGTACGGGGGTACTGCGATATTCCTAGGTTTTAGGAAATGTACTTAAAGATGTGGTAATAAAATCACATTTTCATCTCCCCTAAAGTCCCTCGAAAGGGCAGCAGATTCCTATAATTTTCAATCGCCTGAAGTGAAACCTTCCAGGATACGAAGACCACAGCATGATTCCCTCAAGTGAAAAGTGCCTCATTTTATCATTAGAATTGATAAAACATGCAAATGTCAGAATAAATGAACCAAAAAATCTCCTTCCAGAATTTAGGGAAACTCCATAACAACCTTCGTGATAGGGCATTGACAGACTTATAATATCTAGACGATGCTATTTTAATAAGCAAAGCGAAACAACACTCGTGATAGGACATTGACAGACTCAGAATATCTAGATGATGCTACTTTAAAAAGCAAAGAGAAACAACACGCGTTTACAAAGCTTGATTATTAGAATGCATCATATATTCAAGGGGATGGGACTTGAAATAAATCTAATAATAAAATTAACAAGGTTAGAATATGCATAGATGGACAAAATAATATTATACGGAGAAAGGATTAATGAGGTAAAATATTTCAAATGTTTAGAAATATAAGTATTCGGTACTAGTTTTCTTAAGTTGGAACCAAATGAAAGACTGAAAAAAGTGAATCAAACAATAGGCAACGTTAGAATTTTGGCATGAAATAGCTGAAATTGCACACGATATTACTGTTTATAAGGACATAAATTATGGTATGACAATCTAACAATATCTAAAAGACTTTATCGATTTAAGGAAAAAGTTCCAAGAATATTAGTGGAGAGATGGCGGGATAGATTTCATCAAAATGATACCAGAGGGGAAAATACGAAAGTTCAATATGTAGATGAAACAATGATAAAAGGCTATAGAGATGGCTTTGACATGTCCATCGCCCAAACCTTAGGAGAAAATACGAGTTAATGTTAGCTGGGCTCCTGTGGGCACCAGAAGACTTGGAAGACTCAGATCCACCTGGATGAGAACTATTAGACAGGAGCCTGGGAATGAGTGAAGATTTGTCGAGAATGAAAAACAAGAAAGGAAAGGGTGAGTGAATTTGACAAAGTTCTTTTGAGTCATACAGCTTGGATACGAAGATGACTGTGATGGATAGTTTTACTTTGATCCACTGCGTGTCTGCGGTAATACGTTTTAAAAATGATTAGCTTGATTTCTCTTGAACAAATCAGTGAACTTTTTGCTTTTTCAAGGTTTCAGCGAATGTTAGTGATTCAGCTTAGAGTTACTGTTACAATCCCTTTGCATTTTCCTGCTTTAGTTTTCTGTAAAAGAAAACTATTGAGCCGGCTTTCTCTGTCCGTCCACACTTTATTCTGTCCGCCCTCAGATCTCAAAAACTACTGAGGCTAGAGGGCTGCAAATTGATGTGTTGATCATCCACCCGCCAATCATCAAACATACCAAACTGCAGCCCTCTAGCCTTAGTAGTTTTTATTTTATTTAAGGCTGAAGTTAGCAATAATAGTGCGTCTGGCAACGATATAGGCCAGGACACCACCAGACGTAGGTAAAGTTTCATGGCCCGCGGCTTATACAGCATTATACCAAGACCACCGAAAGATAGATCTATTTTCGATGGTCTTGATTATACGCTGTACAGAAACTCGATTGGGCTGAAGAAACTTCGGCGCACTTTTTACTTGTTTATATGGTACGCCCACTCATTACATTGGTCTGTTTAATGATTATGCTTTTGAAAATAATAAACATGAACTGCAAAAATTGCTTGAAAAGAAAGGACAGTGCAAGAGTGAAGGAAAAGTTTTATTAGATTTTATGACGTAAAAGAATCACGGAAGTACAATCCAGTCCCCTTATCTAGGAATGTCTGTCTATGATGAGTGGCACTTTGAAAGTGCAATCACATAAACCATCACAACCCCAATTACCAATCACTATCAATCACTAATGCTTTCGCTTTGACGTAATCCTTTGATGTGTCAAAGACACCAGTCTCATTTGGAATAGATCCCAATATGTTTTTTCTTCCCAACTTTCAAGTTGATCTCGTCACAGCTACCAACGGTCACTCGTTGGTTTCTATTAGTATGTAGGACTAGAACATGACTGCTGTCTTATGAATCATATTATGTCCGTGTTAAGTTAATAAAGGAGTGTTAGTGTTATATTCCAGGGTAAGAATATGACACCTGTGAAACGCAATCAGTTTTGGCTGTGGATATTTCTCTCTCTCTCTCTCTCTCTCTCTCTCTCTCTCTCTCTCTCTCTCTCTCTCTCTCTCTCTCTCTCTGCTGAATGAGGCTCTGAAAAGAGGAGTTTTCTTAAGTTAATCATAAGAAAAAGAGAATTTGATAGCTCTTGAGAAAGGGAGCTATTGGATATTTGAATCTTACTGTGAAGAAAACTCTCTCCATACAAGGATCCTTTTCAAAAATCTCTAGAAAATTGAGGTTTTCCCTGTGGAGAAAGAGATTTTATTACTGAAAGCACAATAGTCATATCAGAATTTTCTTCCACAACTTACATCAAATGGCACCTGAGTTTAATGGTGTAAAATCTTAATTCAACCAAAGAATTTGTCGAGAGGGTTTTTGTTTTATTTCTTACTTACATAATATTGTTGATTTGTTCAGTCGTGCAAGGAAATTTGCAGTGTTAATGTAAAACAAATTATAAAATTATAACCTTACAATAATAATAAGGCATCTGGAGTCTGGTTGGCGAAAGACTCCTCTCTCTCTCTTTTATGTAACTCCATGTACAGTTATAACTTTAAAGAGCAGCTCGGATCGCCAACTAATTTATGACCCCAAAAATTATGATGCCTGAGGTTTCCTGGATAGATGATTTCACAGATATGCATCAATTATGTCTTTAAACAGCTACCTAATGGGGTAGTTATTGCATTTACACACAAGATAAATATTCATTAGAATCATTCCGTATATTCTAAGCATTTGGAAGTAATCGTTGATCAGCTTCTCAACAATGACATCACCACTGGCGACCATAGTAAGTTGGTGATGACGTAAGGTCTCCGCCTAGGGCTAGGGGCCTCAGAGGACCAGGGTCTGCAAAATACAAACAGAATGGGTAGAACTACTAACTGCAGTTCCCTTCTTTTTCGGCTGCAGAAGAAAAGTTCGTAACCGTATTAAAGGCATCTGAGACGCCTCAGGCATAGAAAGTGGCCTTTTGCAGAATGCCTACTATTATGATCTCAGAGTTGGCTTTCCCACGAAAACTACAATAACCCCTTCCATCCTTGCATATAAACAGCGTTCTAACGAATATTGATCCTGACCTACTTTCTGAGCAGCATATTGGCGCATTTATCCTCGTGCACAACAAAGATGCTAGAATAATCCCGATATCCAGACGAGAGGAAAGACCAGCGAAAAATCTTGTGATCCTTCAAAACATTCTTTTCACACTTAATCATTGAATTTTAAAGCTCTTCAACTCTGGGGAAGACAATGGCTCGAGGAACTGTTTGTGAAATATTAGAGAAAAATTTGACTTCACTCGAAATTCTATATGAAAAGCAACTAGAAACGAAGGAGAATCTTCATGTAAATGTGCCGGGAAGGGCAGATTCAAATTCCTTGTGAATCTTAAGTAACCTTTCTCTCTCTCTCTCTCTCTCTCTCTCTCTCTCTCTCTCTCTCTCTCTCTCTCTCTCTCTCTCTTCATTAACTATGATCTTATGTTTCTTACAATAAATACCAACCTAATTATCCCTGTCCACTACATAAACCATTAAATTACGCTACTTGAGAGGATAGTGTCATTAAATAAACAAGTAACAAATGCGCAGAAGTTTCTTCGGCGCAATCCAGTTTTCTGTACAGCCGCTAAAGCGTATAATCAAGGTCACCGAAAACAGGTCTATCTTTCGGTGGTCTCGGTACAATGCTGTGTGAGCCGCGGCCCATGAAACTTTAACGACGTCCATGTGGTGGCCTGTCCTATATCGTTGCCAGTAGTTTTTAAGATCTCAGGGCGGACAGAAAAAGTGCGGAAGGACAGGCAAAGCCGGCACAAAAATTTCTTTTGCAGAAAAGTAAAAGCATTTATTGCTGATACACTTCTGATAACTCAATTTTATTCAGCATCATTTTTCATTTGGCCTTTAGAGATGAACACAAAAAAGGAACTCTGTGGTGATATTTGTTCAGTATTTTGTAAGTTTCTAATCATAATATGGTCAGTGGTTAATTAACATGTGGATGGAAGTGTATTATCTGAGGTGTAGAAAACTTAGCACAAATCGATCTTATACCTAACCCCGTTCTGTAATTCACTAGCATACGTAGCATTATACTTAATGAATTTGAATAATACCTGGCTTTAACTTCAGCCGAAAGCTTTCTTTTTCGGAAGCACTTAAAAAGTATATGACGTAATGCTACTGGAGAGCTTGTATTATTTGTCAGTCTTCCTCTATGAACAAAGGTTATATTACTCTTTCCATGTTTTTTTTCCAGATCGTTTATTATACAGGTATTATGGCACTGCCCTCATAGGAAGATACCTTACTTGGCCACCTACCATGGACTCAATGTCATCACTTCATTTCCTTTATCATCTTTATTGCTTGAGCCCCAAGAATAAGTGCATGCTATTTACTTTATGAAGCATCAGCATCTACATCCTGCAGAGCTGGTACCGTGTCTCGCTTCCCATTACCAGCAGTATTTCATTCCTCGTGCTGTAGAACTGTATAATATTTTACATGGCAGAATTATTTACGTTATTGCTCATAATTTTAGAAGAGGCTGTAGTAATATTTTTAGTGCCATGAAACCCGTTCGTTATTCATTTGCTGTTTCCTTCTGTCTGTTTTATCGGAGATTATTCTGGCCTGTAATTAGGAATGTTTATAAACAAGTGGTTTTTTGGTGTTACGTAATTTTTAGTGCGTATTTTCTTGAAAAATTACTGTTTTTATTCAAAATCAAATATCTGATATCAATAAATATAAGAGTAATATAAGGAATACCGATTTGCCCGGCGGTGAGCTATCATAAACATTTTCATAACATCAGGTTATCATGTGACAATACAAAAAAAAAATAATTCTCTCCATGATGGACTTCCGCAATTATGTTTTTTAATTATTTATAGGTTGTTATTGGTTCATGGTGAACTGATTATTAAAAGCTTCTTACATTAAAGAAATTTTTCTAAAATATCCCATACTCATCACATCCAGGTCATGTAGATATAAGCACTTGAATATAAGGATATATATGAAACGCTTTGTTAGTAGGAAAAAACGGAGCGAAATATTTGAGCAAAGAAACGAAGGTTTTCTAAAGAAAACGTAACAACAAAGAGCATTGTTCGTATGACTAGATATTCTATTCATTAAAAAGAACGGATGCCCCGAGCTGCATACACTCCATCTGCATAGAGGCGTCTGTCTAAATATCTAATTAATGAAAGAAGAAAATGGTCGAATGCCTTTTTAATTCGCTACTATTAATTAAGGGAGCAAGATGATGCGTCCGCTTAATGGATTTCAATACATAATTAGCAGGAGCTTTGGAAATATGCAGTTTGTTTTCTATGAACAGTAGAAGAGTCAAGAGAGAGAGAGAGAGAGAGAGAGAGAGAGAGAGAGAGAGAGAGAGAGAGAGAGAGAGAGAGAGAGAGAGAGAGAGAGGCAGGGGCGTCAGTCTGTGAAACGTAATGGGCATAAAATTAGTTGAAAGCAATTAGTGACAATATACCTTGACAAACATCGGCATACGTGGAAAAAGGAAAATGGTCGTATGTTTCAATTTGGAAATTTATATGTAAATTTAAACAAAATGATAACAATATAACCGAAATATTCTAGTCATATTCAACAGACCGGCTATGGGAAAACAGCAGACACGCAAAGGATGCCCACTTGCCCTCTCGATTATAAGTATACATTTTCCACTGAAATCCTTGCAAAACCAAATTGGAAATGAATGTAGGTATTCTTCTTTTCTGCATCGAACCTAGAATCAAAGTTAAGGGGAGGAAGCAGTATTTTTCAGTCTGACCCAGGTGCGACATGGATAAGGAGGACTATTTCCCTTCATTTCCACATAGGATTTTCAAGGATTTCAGTGGAAACTGTACTTTGAAAATGGAGAAACTGATGGTGCGCTGCACAGACATTGCGTTTCTATAGGTCTGGTGGATGTGACCAAGATATTCCCTATATATGTACACACACACACACACACACATATATATATATATATATATATATATATATATATATATATATATGTACATATGTAAATTAATATATATATATATATATATATATATATATATATATATATATATATATATATATATATATATATAGACATATATATAAATATGTATATACACATATGCAAATACATATCTATAAAGGAATGTCTTTTAAATACTTTCCACGTGGGCGAAAGCACATACTTATATATTTCTTTTTTTAGCTATGTGCGAGCTTGGTCTTTTCATATCAAGTGATATGCAAATGAGACAGTTCAACATGTGTTTATGCTCGACCCTTAATAAGAATTCGTTTTTTTTTTTTTTTTGTTCATAATGTTATGAGTCGCATATACAAGTGTGAGGCAGTTTGGAATGTGGTGGGGAGAAAAGCGATAAAGTAGGAAAATAACTGACGGAAACATCAACGCTAGTTTAAACATGAGAGAGAGAGAGAGAGAGAGAGAGAGAGAGAGAGAGAGAGAGAGAGAGAGAGAGAGAGAGAGAGAGAGAGAGAGAGAGACTCTGCTCACGATCAGTAAAATGTTCTCGTATAAGATTGCTTTCAGATTACAGTATTCATAAATGAACACAATCAGGTACATCATTCCGTAACTTCTATTGCTTTTAACGCTATTTCTCACGCATTCAGAATTCCTTTATGCACACATTATCGTACATAAGAAGAGTCACCTGAATCTTCTTTTTCTTTCGCTCAATTTGCATTTAACATCCAAGCATCGCTCCCAATATGATAAGTGGCCCAACCACTAGATAATCTTCCTTAATATACATACATACCTGTACATACACACACACACACACACACACACACACATATATATATATATATATATATATATATATATATATATATAATATATATGCAAAATGAGCAAAAGAAAAAGGAGAATCAGGCGATTTTTCTATGTATGAAAATGCGTACATAAAAGAATTCTGAATGTATGAGAAATGGTTGTAAAAGCATTTGAAGTTACGAAAAAATAGACCGGATTGTGCAGTGGTACGTATGAATGTGTTCATTCATGAAGACTGTGATTTAAAAGATTGATTATACTTGAACGTTTTATTGATCACTGGCAGAGTTTCTCTCTCTCTCTCTCTCTCTCTCTCTCTCTCTCTCTCTCTCTCTCTCTCTCTCTCTTTAAACTAGCGTTGATGTTTCCGCCAGTTATTTTCCTTCTTTACCGCTTTTCTCGCCACCACTTTCCCAAATGCCTCACACCTGTATATGCGACTCATAACATTATACCAAAAAAAAAAAAAAAAAAAAAAAAAAAATTCTTATTAAGCGCCGAGCATAAACACATGTTGAACTGTCTCATTTGCATATCACTTGGCATGAAAAGACCAAGCTCGCTCATAGATGAAAAAAAGAAATATATGAATGTATGCTTGGGCGCACGTGGAAAATATGAAAAAGGCATTCCTTTTGTCGATAGAAACAAGCGACGCTACGCATTTATTCACGTTCTATAAATAACTAACTTCTCTTTGTTTTATTTCTCTGAGGTTTTCCAGCATGACACAATAGTAACTGCAGTTGTCTGTCCCATAAGCTTAAAGATTAAACTAAAGGAAAAAGGGAAATGAAATATCAAATCATAATCGCTTTTGGTTACATGACCACAGGTGAAGAAGGGATTAAGGTCCTGGGTTATGTTGTGGGCCCTTAAGGCCCATAAAAAGGAAAGCCCTGCAGTGCCCATTATACCCCACGAGTCAGTGTTCACGTGGGGCCTGGGTCTTGTTGTGGGCCTCTCAAGGCCCATAAGAAGGAAAGCCCTATACCTTAGTTTAACAACACCACTGAGGTGATTAACAGCTCTCCTAGAGAGGGCTGGCCCGAAGGATTAGACTTATTTTACGTGGCTAAGAACCAATTGGTTACCTAGCAACGGGACCTACAGCTTATTGTGGAATCCGAACCACATTATACCGAGAAATGAATTTCTATCACCAGAAATAAGTTCCTCTGATTCTTCATTGGCCGGCCGGAGAATCGAACACAGGCCCAGCTGCCCATTATATCAAACGAGTCAGTGCTCACGTAGGGCCTGGGTCTTGTTGTGGGCCTCTTAAGCCCCATAAGAAGGAAAACCCTATAATGCCCATTATACCCCACGAGTTGGTGTTCACGTAGGGCCTGGGTCTTTTTGTGGGCCTCTTAATGCCCATAAGAAGGAAACCCCTATAATGCCCATTATACCCCACGAGTCAGAGTTCACGTAGGGCCTGGGTCTTGTTGTGGGCCTCACAAGGCCCATAAGAAGGAAAATCCTATAATACCCATTATACCCCACGAGTTAGTGTTCACGTAGGGCCTGTTCTGGGCCTCTTAAGGCCCATAAGAAGAAAAGCACTATAATGCCCTTTATACCCCACGAGTCAGAGTTCACGTAAGGCCCGGGTCTTGTTGTGGGACTCTTAAGGCCCATAAGAAGAAAAGCCCTACAATGCCCATTATACCCCACGAGTTAGTGTTCAAGTAGGGCCTCGGTCTTGTTGTGGGCCTCTGAAGGCCCATAAGAAGGAAAATCCTATAATACCCATTATACTCCACGAGTTAGTGTTCAAGTAGGGCCTGGGTCTTGTGGGCCTCTTAAGGCCCATAAGAAGGAAACCCCTATAATGCCCATTATACCCCACGAGTTAGTGTTCACGTAGGGCCTGGGTCTTGTGGGCCTCTTAAGGCCCATAAGAAGGAAACCCCTATAATGCCCATTATACCCCACGAGTTAGTGTTCAAGTAGGGCCTGGGTCTTGTGGGCCTCTTAAGGCCCATTAGAAGGAAACCCCTATAATGCCCATTATACCCCACGAGTTAGTGTTCACGTAGGGCCTGGGTCTTGTGGGCCTCTTAAGGCCCATTAGAAGGAAACCCCTATAATGCCCATTATACCCCACGAGTTAGTGTTCAAGTAGGGCCTGGGTCTTGTGGGCCTCTTAACGCCCATAAGAAGGAAACCCCTATAATGCCCATTATACCCCACGAGTTAGTGTTCACGTAGGGCCTGGGTCTTGTTGTGGGCCTCTTGAGGCCCATAAGAAGAAAAGCCGTAAAATGCCCATTATACCCCACGAGTCAGAGTTCATGCAGGGCCTGGGTCTTGTTGTGGGCCTCTTAAGGCCCATAAGAAGAAAAGCCGTATAATGCCCATTAGACACCACGAGTCAGAGTTCATGCAGGGCCTGGGTCTTGTTGTGGGCCTCTTAAGGGCCATAAGAAGGAAAACCCTATAATGCCCATTATACCCCACGAGTCAGCGTTCACGTAAGGAGTTATCTTCCTTCACACTGGGGTGGCCTGAGCTGCTGTGCATACTTATTCTCTATTTTTGCAATTTATTAAAGTGGCACCTGCAGAATATTTTGTTATTATTATTATTGTTTTTGTTTTATTACTATGGGTATTATCATTATTTTTATCATTATTATCATTAATGTCATTATTATTGTTTACTGAGATTTGCTTTTTTTCACTTTTCGTATTTAGCCCTCTGGACCTGGCTTATGTAACCACCTAAGGCCCCTAACAGGAAATTAATTGTATGCATTCTTTTTTTTTTAACTTTTATCATTTTTTATATTTTTACCATTATTCTCAATATTAGTACTGTGATTATCATTATTATCATTACTATTTTTACTACTACTTCAGCAACTGTGTGGATATTGCCGATTATCATTTTATCTCGTGTATATAGATTGTGTGTATTGCACTGTCTCTACTTTGTATATTCCATGTATACGGCCCTGGGTTGAAATGAAGATTATTATTATTATTATTATTAGTCCAATAGTTTCCTGAAGAGGACGATGCAGCACTAAGACATCGTCCTCGGTGGATGTGGAGAGCTTATTCTTGAGAATTCTAATTGCTGGTGTCTTGAAAATGAACCAAGACAAAGTTTACGCCTAGAATTCCGCACCATTGAGCAACCCTGAAAATTTGTCTGTTACAGGTGCTACGAAAGCTTCCGCTTATTATACGCAGCAAAGACTCACACGTCTTGTGGATGGTTCTCTCAATGGACACTTTTCGTTATAGTATATATGGTTGTGCTAGGTAAAAGTTCTTTCTTGGCACCTCAGGCACATTGTTTATGATAGATATATGGATGATAAAATCTTTGTAACTAGGAATGATCAGGAGATTCAGGATCTTGCATCTCTTGTCCGTGAAAGACGGAGGCTCATTTCCCTAGAATATTCATCAATTTCTCAATACAGTTTTCCAAAATTACGAAGAAAACCCGCTACCATTCTACGGCAACTCCATCGGTGATGAAAGATACCTAAATCCCAAAGCAAAATGCATTAATTCTAGCAATTGTTTAATCATGTCCGCCTGTATAAACTGAGCATTCTCCAGCTGCTATAGCTTTGAACATACTAACTAAGAACGAAAACACAGATCCAGCAGCGTTTAATAAATAACTGATACTGGAACTGCCTAACAGACGACTGCGTCCGTAAATATCGTAGAAACGCGGTAACCAAACCATGGCAAATAACGACGTCAATAGCAAAGGTATAACCCTGCAAAACCTGCGATACACAAAGAGGTTGCTGAAAGGAATTACTGAGGCAAGCTTTATTCCTTGTGACCAGAGAGATGGAGAAGTATATATCTGGTCATACAATTCACTGACCTTTACCATCTACCAGCTAGAGATCATGTTTTAGATTAATAACTTAATATCCCCTCCAGATGTTGCAGTTGAAAATTCCGTCGTAAGAGATAAATCCTGTAAATGCGATAAC
>JANJGK010000001.1:78548228-78585728 GCA_039081455.1 Macrobrachium rosenbergii
CACTGCACTCTTATTGTTAACAACCAACTTTCCTTTGTTCATATTTTAATTCTTGCCAAATATATTTCTTTTAAATGATCGTCGAACTTCTAATCATAATATGCGAGCTTGTGTAAAGCGACATATGTACTGAAATGCTCTGAAGGTTACAGAAGAACAAAAGTCACATATAAATTTGTAATTCATAAACCCTAGCCTGCCAAGCTTACATCAACGAAATTAATTATCAACGCTTCATTGATGTAGCCGCCGGATTCTGTATGCAAGAGTTTTATCTGTATGTTTTTTTTTTTTTTGGAAAAGCATGCGCTTACTTTAAAGTTATGGAATGTACCGAGAGCTAATCCAGCGTTCTGAGCCAAAAATGGCTCCGACATCATTTCACTCTCTGAATTTTTCAGGAAGAAATAATATGGCACTATGAGACCAGAAAGGAAAATGCTTCGCTGTTCTGTCCCAGTAAACTTCTATCATATTATATTATATGATATTGCAGGATAATCTTGGGGAAAGTTTATTGTATACGCGACGTTGGACTTTCATTTCATTTCTTTTGTTTCACGGAAGCGGAGATAATTTTTTAAGGCTTCAACCTGAAATTTATTTAAGTTAACTATAATGTCATTCTGTTTTACGTCTTTCCTCTTTCTCCAAAGAAAGCAGCATTTTGTCTTCAGCGCATTTATGGAAATAGTTGACAATGCCAAGATGTCATGCATGCTCAAAGGACCTGGTAAGAGTAATTTCCTCTTTCTGTCCTTCATTCAACATTATTAATACCTTACATTTATTACATTTATCTAACGAAAGTTTTCAGATCATCCTTTTTCTGCTACTGCTGTTTCGGAAATTTCTTTCCCATCAGATAGATAAAATAAATACTTAACGCTTAATAATAAATAAGGTCAGGTGAGGTTTGAGCTTCAGTATAGAAATACAGAGCATCTCCGTTCTACCTGCTTCATTTCTACATAGCTTCTTTCGGTACGAAGGGGCTTCGGTATCCCGTTGATATTGCATGCTTCTCTTCACGACCCGTTCTTTTGACAGGACAGTGGTGCATAATATTTTATTAGAAGCATCTATCGTTGCATCATCGCTTGAACAATGAAGAACAATGGACAGAACAACTCTTTAATTTTTTTTTGCAGGCAACACAGAGGCGGCGGCGGTTTATAATTGTAAAGATCGTACTGCCTGACGGACTGTAATTCACACGGTAAAAGCTGTTCCTAAGAAGGCAGAGCTGTAATTACAAAATTTTTCTTGCTATTTTTTTTATTTCTTTTTTGTTTGAAGACGATTCTAATTTCTGGATTTCGTGTTCTATTTGCCAACACAACGTGAATCACCGTAATTAAAAGGTTTTCATTATCTATGGAATTGCCTTAATCCTGTTCTATTGTTCTGACTTCCAGAGTTTTTACAGATTATTAAAGAATAATTTAAGCACAAATCATTTGCTGTGACAGCTTTCCTTTATGTATTTTTATCTAGATAGTGGTTTTCTCTACAGTCTGTTTGACTGAACCTTGTACCTATGGCAAAGAACTAGCTCATGCTCTCTTGAGTGAAATATGCGTTGAAGCACTTAAAATAAACTCGCCATTACCGATGAATACATTTGTTGGAAGTTGGAGAGATGGTGGTTTGGTAGTGAAAGGGATGAAATTTCATGACAGTCTCAAAAGTGAAGATTTACATTTGTGCGTGTGGTGGTAAACTTCGCTTCATAAATTTGCATAAGGCTGCATACTAACTGGAGACAGATCGGAGGAACGGTTAAATTAGGAAGGTATGAAAGTGGGGAAAGAATTCATTTTCCAGTAGTAAAGGGTAAGAGTGAACTTTCTGATAAATTGCCATGAAATATCAATATCCATTTCAAATTCTGAAAATAACCCTTTAATGAGGTTATTAGACGGCAGATGTAATGCCCAAAATAATATTCATAGACAAGTAAAGAAAGTCAATACGGTACTCTTGTAATGGCAATGCCTTTATGATGTGCATTTAATTGCATCTTTCTTAGATTAAATAAGAACAACAAACGAGAGAAGAGTTTCCCTAAAAGCTAAAGAAGTATATATAGTTTTTCCAGAAGATTTAAAGGACAATTAGTGGATCCTTTCAAAAATGCCTCGATAAACCTATAAATATTGACCCATGATTGTGAAATTCATTTGAATAATCAGATTTAACTGAAAATTTCAAGATGCATGTAATATAAGGAAACTACATTTAATACAGAAATTAGAGCATAATTCCATCTACATTAGTATACGATACAACTCAAGTTTCAAAACGCCGTTTCGGCAATAACGTGCTGACTTGAAAAGGTTTTCAAAGAAAAACTAAGAAGCTAAAGGGGTTATGGCAATGGTCATTGTGCGCAAAAAACAACTAGGGTGAAGGCGATTTCCGAAGGAGGTCATCTAAATGATGGTCTTAATGGGGCAGGTTATTTTTCTTGCAAGGTCAGCTCTTCTCTTTGTTATTGTAGGTGAGAAAAGACCTGCGAGAAAAACATACACGATTTCTTTCTCCCCCCGTTATAAGCTTTTTTTGTCCAGAGTGCCACATTTGCCACATACCCTTTTCCCCAGGTTTATTGTTTGTTTAACATTATTGTATGGGTAGTGGGCCATTGTCCTATTTTTGTCACAATCAAGTCTTCCGTGTTCTCTAATCTGAGCCATCTAGTAGCGTCATAGAAACTTCAGAATGTAAACAAACATTTTATTTCCAGCACAGCAAGGTGCTAAGGAGGCGTACTTTCTCTCTTAATATTTGTGCATTTTCCGCTTGTAATCTAATTATCACAATAAAACTACCAGTTGTCCACGAGTGTATGTAGAATACAATGATGCATTTCAATTTAATCTAGACGAATGCTCATGAAGTACTAGACTCATTTAATGGTTTCTGCGGTTCATTCATGTAATTTATGTGACACTTTTGACCCATTTGTTATCGCACTGTAAAAACGCACATTTTCCCATTTTAGGACAGTAATAAGGAACTATTTATAATGGATCTTGATATTTTTGTATTCAAAGGCGCATGCTAAAACGGGTTTAAATAGTGTTTTCTAAGATTTTCCAGATGACAGAGACACAGATTCATCGGGTGATGTTCTTTCCTTTCATTAATGAAAATTATACACAGTTATCTAAAAAATTTGATTCAGGAAAGGTGTTGTCCCATAATACTCTTACCTATTTGCCATCAAACTATACTACAGTTTTTAGCTACAGTATTTATAACTAGGCTATACCTCTTTAGCCTTTACTAGCCGGAACTTCCTCACCTGATCAACGAGCCTTGGCCTAACCTGAGCATTTGAAAATATTTTTAATCTAACCTAATTACCCAGACTTGGGTGCTACTTCTATTTCTGTCTTGAGGCTTGCCTAACTTATTCCTTGAAATTTTATATACATTCTCTTTTTATATAACTCGTTTAATTTTAGTTACTTTAGCAAGCATAGGAGTAATTACACTAGGAACTATAAGACAATATAGATTGAAGGGGAGCACGTTTTTTGGGGACAAAGAATTACTTAAACTTGTCGTGATTCTTATGAAGAAACAGATTGGACAATTCGAGATAAGAGTCATGAAGTGGGGAGGCGCAAAATGTGTCACTCTTGCCGAGCTTTTTACAACGGTAAAAGGTCGGAACAAAAAGAGAAAGAATATTGTGGAAACTGCTGCCCAAATGCTGCGCAGAAGTACAACAGCTTCATAGAAGGAGTTGATTTGTTAGATGGGTTATTAGCTTACTGCAGAATCTAAACTTTTTTCCATTTATTATGCTGCTGTTACCAACAGCTGGCTATTATGTCTCTGTGATGCATTTAGTCTAGAAATTTTGTCTTCAAAGCAGTTTAACTCATTATTCTTTAGATAGACTAGAGTTATCAGAGTCCTTACCAAAATACCTTAAAGATGTAATGCCAAAAAGGACACTCAAGTACACGCTCAATGGCAGAAGAAGCCAACGAAGCAAAAAAAAAAAGTGTGGGGATTCTGTTGCAACAATGCCACTGCAGGAGATAAGGCAAGATACAACGGGACGCTGGTCATTGCATGATGATGTGTGATAGCAATGTAAGATGCCAAATTGTATCGGAAAATCCACGAGAAAGTGTCGTAATTGCAATGTGCATTTGTGATGAAATAAAAATTCGAACTGATTTGTTACCTTCCACAAAAACTAAAATGTGAATATTTATACGTGAAATGACCCTCTTCAAAGAAATTCATCATAAGTTAAAAACACTATAGGGTCCAATATGAACCATTGTGCCACCTTTGGCATATGCCTATATTTGTATCAGTAATAATGAATTCCATGTTTCAGTGCTTACTGCATGTAGTTGATGGTGAAAATTATTAGAATAAATCCACTTGTGAATTTCTCTTTCTGTCAGTTATTCATGCCGTCCTAAAGAGGTTAACAATATAGATAGAATTATTTAGAAAGCCTCGATGGCAAATGAAGAAATGAGATGTTGTGTAGTAAAAATATGAGATACTCATTTTAGTAAAGAATTATAGACGTCAACCAAATATATTTTCTTTAATTTTTACTGTTCTTGCGCTACTATTCCAGGAGTAAAGCAAAACGTGCAGCCGTAAACTAACAAGGGTTAAAAATCGAAAAAAATGACGGACATCATATTCATTACTAGATTCATAGTTTATACTCAAATTAAGACCATAATAACTAATGAGAAATTCCATAACAAACAAATGAACTGCGAATTGCGATACGAACAGGCCGAGGGAATTACACACTTCCTTCGTGCTGACGGCTCAGGTAGCAATGTCTCCTGAATAATAACGAGCAGGAATCAATCACATGATATGTTGACATTACTTGTCTATATTTGAACTCCGCGTTTGTTGACCCAGACCAGAGTTAAGGAAAATGACCTTTATATCCGAGAAGTTAAATATAGCTGTATACGGAGTGATCGCATTGGATCATCGGTTCCTTTGTTTTGTTCTGTTTTGCTATAGATATATTTTATTTTTCCTTTACTGGAGAAAAGGAGTATTGAAAGGTGAAAGAAGTGAGTCAGTGAAATTTCTATAAAGAAAAAAAAAACTAGCAAAAATAATGATAACAGAAACGCTCTCAAAGTTTTTATATTTCAACATCTGAAACATTTTACAATAGTTCTTTGTCTACGAATAACCTGATGTTTTGTCCACGTTTCAAATGTTATATATATATATATATATATATATATATATATATATATATATATATATATATATATATATATATATATATATATATATATATATATATATATATATATATATATATATATATTATATATGTATATTATATATATATATATATATATATATATATATATATATATATATATATATATATATATATATATATATACATACATATGTATCTATACATATATATGAATGGAGGTATAGTGAAAGGAAGGAAACTGATTGCAACTAGGGGCTGAAGGGAAGCTATAAAGAACCGTAATTACTACCTACAGTGCACCACTTGAGGTGCTTACTTTGTTGGATGTCCTTAAAGCGAGAATATCGGTCCTAATGCTGAGGTCTTCCGATATTACCTCAATCGAGATCCTTCATCCAAAGAGAGAATCTCTGTTGACTCTTGGCAATAGCAAGTGCTAGTTTTTAATTATGTCCGTATGGACCTGCATCTTCACCTACCTCGTGATCGCTACTATCATGTTTTATTGCCGAAATTTCATGAAACATTTTTCGCTTTCTAAAACTTATAAAATCATTATGATCATGTTGTATGAAACCCGCTTTGTCAGCACGATCTTACCAACTGCAATAGTGCAGGAAGAGTTCAGAGCCTTTTCAAAATTCAATGACAGTTCAGGATAACATCGTAATGGGTCGCCCCAAACATAAATTCTATTTTACGTTCTGCATAATGCCTCGACTACATCGTAAAAATGATTATTATTCTAATATTGCTTGAATAATTCAAACAATATTACTCGGCCTCCAAGTGACATTAATGATATTAACAACCTAATTCCTAATGGGCATATGCCCCGGGAGAGTTACAAAAATCTGGATCAATTTTACATGATTTCAAATGAGTGACAAAGGCTACTCACAATTCCAATGCTGATCATAGTTTCATAATTTGGGGCTCTAATGCTCATCCCCCTAAACAATTTCTAATGAACTAACCCACTTCCATCAAATTTACTTACTTACAAGTCCACACTGGTGTGGAGACCATCCCCAAGTAATAGTTTGCCGGAACCCTAAATATAATGACAGACAACCAAAGGGGCGGGGGAGGGGGGCCTCTAGGTGAATTCTTTTCGAATATAATAACTGCATTGCTAGATTCAGGCAGAGAGACTTTACGGTTCCCCGTGTAATATTCGTAATATACAACGACTGGAGACCTGATCAGAGGCCCATATTCACACCTTTAGGAAACGTTTTCTGCAGTTAGACGTAATGGCTGCTCGAGAGAAAGCCACATTACAATGTTAATGAGACAAGCAAGTGCTAACTCAAATGTGCTGTTAGTCATCAGCTGTTGAATGAACATTAACTGAGGCAGAAGTGATGCCTAGAAAACTAGATTTTCGTGATTACCAACTCTTATGAATTGCCATTAGATATCAAAATCCCATTATCAAGAAGCTATTACAAAGGGTATAGAGAACTATTAGAATTGTCGTTATTACATGGTTCACTTTAGCTATCCTACAGTGTTTAAAGGATCTAGAGTTCTATACTCTCAAAGGGATGTACAGTGGATTACCTTCTCACTGATAAAATAATGTTTAATTTCGTTATTTTCATTACACCAGGTGACATCAGAGAAATCAGAGAGAATTCACCCGAAAATACATGGCATGGTTGTAACTGTCTTTCTATAAACTGAAAAAAATATTTACCTACGAATAACTTACATTTTGCTATATATATAATCCAATACGCGCATAATTCATAATAATCTTCCGAACCAAACCAAAAACAACCTGAAAGAGCCAGCTAACCTACTCTGTTCTTTTACTGTGCCTCTTTCCCATTCTACAAACATCCGACGATCATTTTCGAATTCAGTTCTGACCACTCAACCCTGAAAGAACTGCCGAACTGTCCTTTTTCTTTAGCCTATCCTGATTTTTTTTATGTCTGTGGTATAATTATGTGAAAACCTTTCTGATGCCATAGAAGAAGTATACCCAAATATATATATATATATATATATATATATATATATATATATATATATATATATATATATATATATATATATATATATATGGCATTTTAACTCCTAGCTCTCCTTGTAACAATTCTGTAAAATGACGTAACGTGTTATCATACAATCAACTCTGTCAGGGGAGTGTACTCTCAGAGTACCTCTTGAATACATGCAAAGATGTGCTGAACGTTAAGCCGCACTATCCTCTGAATCGGCTGTACCATCAATGGAATAATAGACAAAAACCTCTATGTTTCTGTCATCGGAAGAGCCAAATGCTGCTGTCCCAAGCATATTGCTATAACATCTATGATGCTCCCTTTACACGAACAAGACACATGAGAACATGAGACGTTATACTGTTATTTAGAATGTCATCGAACATCGTTATTATTCTACTACCGAGAGATTCATAGAAAACGGATGACCCAAAACCCTCAGAGGTGACGCGAGAAGATCCAAGTTATGGGATAGATGGGAAAAGACGACTTCTCTATTTCCCTAATGATGGGGTTCGGTGATGCTCTCTTGATGACCCTGGGTTACCTTGAAAGATTTATATAGACCTCGGTGCGTGCAGACCACTTTTTTTTATCACAATTGTCGTCCTCATTAAGATTTTTATAGTAGTTACAGTACCCACCTTGTATTTTATCTCTTTTTCCTTTATCGTTACTTTTTTGCCTATTCCTGTGCGGCTGTTGTCCCGTGAATATATGATTACCCTGGTTATTTTTAGTATTATTATTATCAATTATTTTCTCATCATTCGCATTTTTTCCTTTAATTGCATTTGCTCTAACACTAGTGTTAGCGCCGTAAGTCTTTTACTCTCTGACTTCATGTGAATCTTATTCAGTATCGTCAGCTAAACCCACATCTACCTCTACATAGAGAACCTCTTGAATGATTGATATATTAAAATATCCTTCCTCGTAGTAGTTATTGATTTTTTTTTCATTTTACTACGTACTGCCTCTGTACATAGTATTTTGCAAATAACCATAATCTGAAATGAAGTACGTATGTCAGCATGCATATATATATATATATATATATATATATATATATATATATATATATATATATATATATATATATATATATATATATATATATATATATATATGTTTGAGTATATTCCGTACCATTCTACATAAACCTATCTGGCATGTACAAAAAATAATCTAATATTTTCAGTTTAACCTTGCGAATCATCAATGAATCCGTACTTAAGCTCTTGTTAGAGAGAGAGAGAGAGAGAGAGAGAGAGAGAGAGAGAGAGAGAGAGAGAGAGAGAGAGAGAGAGAGAGAGAGAAACAAAATAAAAAGACAGCACCCAATGCATCAGCTACCAGAAAAACAAGGAATAAAAAAATGCAATTTTGTTCTTTTATCTTAGAAATCCGGTGTAAAAGGATATCGAGCTAATTGCTTACTATTGTGTTTTTCTCTGCGGATTTAATCGCGTCTCATTATGGTAGTATTGTGATGCGACGCTTCAATCCGCGTAGGCCATTTTTCAATGCTGGGCCGCTTAGTCGAGGGCTTGTGGGGAGGGGGAGGTGGGGGAGAGGAGGGGTAGGGGGGTTGAAATTTTCACGCCTAATGACGGTTTTAATCAGAACGACAAAAAGAACACACACTTCACAGGATACGCTTTTATCGTGTGATTAAAAGTTGCGCTCGGAAGTATTTTTTTCTTTTTTTTTATTTCTTATGACTGAAATATTATGCCGTGCTTCAATTAAGGGTATCGAATCAAGAGTATCATTTGTCATATAAATAACCGCCCGTGCACTTATGTGAATACGATGCAAGAATACTAATAAGCTGGAATTTATTTTTTTTCTTTTAGTCTTGGAAGGAATAAAATTATAGTCCTTGGCACAATTAACTTCGCGGTGTTTCATTATTATTATAAAATTTTATAAAAGAATCTTATAGCCATCTTAATTATTAATACTATAGGAGACAAAATATCTGTCGCGTCTTTCCAATTACAGATACCACCAGTATCAGGAAATAGTATAAAGGACCTAATCCCTTTTACCTGACTTTAAGACGACCAACAGGAAAACGACAAGATCCACATTGGGAAGCTCAAATAAAAGTAAGAAGCTAAGCGAGGTGCAGAAATAATTTTGTACAGATGACCTACCACTCGTTTATGAGCGGGACGGCAACATAACCGTTTTTAATCATTTTGCCTTAATTCTATGACATTAATTTTAATAATAAACAAACTAAAACATAAAAAATACGAGACATACATCGCGGGACTGGCTTGAAAAAGTTTGCTCAATATGTAGAGTTTGGTCTGGGTTACTTTACCACAGAGTATATGCACATGCGTAGATTGAAGAACATGGGAACACACACACACACACAAATACGTATGTATATACAGTATATATATATATATATATATATATATATATATATATATATATATATATATATATATATATATATATACAGTATATATATACATATATATTATATATATATAAATATATATATATATATATATATATGTGTTTACGTATCTGTATTTTTGTATCTGTGTGTATCGGACCAAACGTGTATATATATAAATAAATAAATAAATAATATATATAAATATACACATATATATATATATATATATATATATATATATATATATATATATATATATATATATTATATATAATATACACACAATTATGTATATACAAATGTATACACAAACACATTACATATACATAATATATATACAGTATATATATATATATATATATATATATATATATATATATATATATATATATATATATATACATATATATACATACATACGGTGGGTAGCGCTCGGTTATTTCTTGTTGTACCCATGGCAAAGTAACAGGACATACTAATGTCGTTCCATCTGCTGAATGTTCAGCAATGAATTCCCAAAACCCTGCAGGAAGAGTCGCCGACGATGAACCGCTGGGAGGAAAATAAATGACAAAAGTAGGAAAATATAAATTTTAATGATGCCAGCCAACAAATCATTTACATCTTAATTTTTTTTTTCAATGGTGCAGAACAATGAATATATATTTATATACTCCGTACACTGAGTATCTTTGAAGGAAAAGGGATTGGTGAGTGGGGGTAATTTTTCTTGTAAGTGCATGACTGATACACATGAACAGACGAGTAAACACGCACGCACATACGCACATACACACGAAAACACACAAGGCCCATCATCTTCATCACACGAAGGGCCATTTTCCTGAACAAATAGGTGATCATCATCTGGCAATTAGGAAATAAAAATTCCAAAGAGGAATTAGTCCATGGCAATTGGACGATACACGATGATATTAAAGGCAGTCAAAAATCTTGTTAATTACGCCATCTGTCATGGGGTGAAGTTCCACGAAGATCCGTGGTGCTACTGTTGGGGGTGGGGAGAGAGAGAGAGAGAGAGAGAGAGAGAGAGAGAGAGAGAGAGAGAGAGAGAGAGAGAGAGAGAGAGAGAGAGGAGGATAGGAAGAAAGAGAGAACGAGTCACTGAAGACACCCGAATTCAATAGACAGCTTTAACGAAAAAAGGAAGCGTATATTTTATATATATATATATATATATATATATATATATATATATATATATATATATATATATATATATATTATATATATATATATGCATGTATGTATATGTATATATATATATATATATATATATATATATATATATAAAATATATAAATATATATATATATATATATATATATATATATATATATATATATATATATATATATATATATATATATATATAAAATATACGCATTGCTACCAAAATGAGACTTACTGTATTACTGATGCTGTAACTCGGCTATCCTAAGCTTACAAAAAACAAAACAAAAAATTTTTGTTTGCCCTAAAAAACCAGTTGCTATCTACTTTGGGGTTTCACAAACACACGAAAAGGCTTTCTTGACATAATACATTTATACTGGCAAATATTTCGCAAATGATATACTTCATAATAATTCAGAGAAAACTGGCATCTTTCTGTAAAAATTATATAGAAATCTTGTGCCAGTTTTTGAGAGCGACTGCAGATGTTTTTGTAATTCCTAGAACAAGTCGTGTAATTATTTCATTTTTATTTCTGAACCATTCATATATAAAGAGAAATATCCTAAATGTTTTAAAGAAACATTAATAAGAGTTGTCTCGGTAAAGTAGTAAACAGTATTCTTTTATTTATTTTTCTTCATAATAGTATCCACCAGCAAAATTACTTCCATTATAGACGCAATCTGCAGGATGCCAATGTTCCACAACAAAGTAATTCTCTCTCTCTCTCTCTCTCTCTCTCTCTCTCTCTCTCTCTCTCTCTCTCTCTCTCTCTCTGCAGCTTTCGTCTCTTCAAAATCACGCAATTAACACATTCTAGTAATGGCCTTAATTAACAAAACATCGCACTGCCATTCAATTCTGGGCCTAAACAGCGACCACCTTAGGGGCCCTTTTCCCATTCGACATAGCCGAAAATTGAACCTTATTGTTTTGCCAGATGATAATGAATGTTTGGCTGGAGATGCTGAAGGGGGTTACGGGGAGGGGAGGGGGGGAAAGAGGGATGAGACACAGTGAGATGGAGAGGGAGTTGGGGCTTTTGGATAAAGAGAAGGAAACAAGAGAGAGAGAGAGAGAGAGAGAGAGAGAGAGAGAGAGAGAGAGAGAGAGAGAGAGAGAGAGAGAGAGAGTTTAATAAAAGTGACATAAAACGATACGCGGTGCAGTGGAGGATAAACAGACATGGAATGGTGCAGTGAGATTCGAGGACAAAAGGTATAAACACACTTACCACTGAAAAAAGACACTTCTCGAAAAAAAAAAATATCTATCATAAGTATGATAAAATGGCCATCGTATCTGTAACAACTTCGCACGAACACTCCATATCAAAGCTGAAATGGCTTTATTCTTCAATAAGGTAACAAAAAACAGTCGATTAAAACCTACGCTTGTGGAGCAGCTTAGGCCCTTTTGAAAATATATGTATATATGTATATACAGCATATACCTAAGGGCACGAAAGCTTTTGCAAATGGCTGCCTCCCAAAACAGAGGCAGTGTGCTAGGATGGTTTCTTCCAGTGTGTATATATAAGTATTTATGTATATATTTATATATAAAACTACAGCTTAGTTATGCTTATAATATACGTGAAACATGATGATTTTATTCATGCTTTGGAATGCATTATAGTGAAAACTTATCTTCTTTTTCCACAATGCTCGAAGCCACTGATTTTAATAAAGAACACTGATTTACTTACATTCCATTAAAGTGATATCAAATTATTGAAACACAGTGACATTGACGAAAAGCGACTCTATATAATGTGGATTCTCTATGTACATACGAATAGTTAGTAGATTTTTGAAGGAATGGATGAGCTGTTGGAGAGGAAAAAGAAGTACTTAGAGAGAGAGAGAGAGAGAGAGAGAGAGAGAGAGAGAGAGAGAGAGAGAGAGAGAGAGAGAGTATAGGTAATTTATGCATTCCTGCAATGCATTAGTACATTTATCAGTATATCGGAACTACCCAAACGACCTTTCTCACTTAAGTTCTCGGAGAGCATTAGCGACGGGTAAACGCTTCTGCGTTCCCCAGACACAAAACTGGTAACGTAATGCCACCTTTCATCACAGAGGATCTTCTCGGTAGCTGACATTATCCTCTGCTGAAATCTGTTCATAAGCTTCTCAGACGACCAGTTGTCGGCGATCAATACTGAGCCTTGATACTCTTCGGCCATAAGGTTTATTTCCGTATGTCAGGAGATGCACTTGGCCCCAGGTCACGTATGGTGCCTTTGACCCAGGACAAACACGAGAGGAGGATTGTGCTTTGTGAATGAGACGCCATCGGCTTTATCTATCAACTGTAGGACTTACCTCCGCTCCGCAAACTGCCATTTTCCTCCTCACTTTTGCTTACTGTCGGCACGACGGGCTAATCCTTTTCCCGCTTCAGTGACCTTAAATAATTTTAGTTTATTTGAGCAATAAGAAATAGGTTCAAACCACAACTTACGCTGCCAGAGAAAATCTTGAAGTTTTTCTGATAACGCTGTGCCGTGTAAGTTTGCGTTTGTGACAAACTTTTGTCTGGCAAACCATTGATAAATATCAGCAGGGCTTTATAGAAGAAATTTCCTTTGAGTAAAAGGTCACGCTTCTTACGTAAGCGTACCTTGAGACAGATACGCCTAAATACCAGGATGCTCCTGATCCCCAGCGCAAAACAAGAGCAGATTCGGCAATCGATAAAGGAGGGGACCATGGCCGAGATATTGTCGAGGATGGACGAGGGGGTTGGGGGGGGTGGGGGCAAAGGGATTGACGGAGGAACGCGTACAGTCCTTGTCAAATACTGACCGTGGTTCCATCGTCTGATTGGCATAGCCAAAATTGGCATAGGAGTTGACCTTTTGCCGCCGCTTCTTCCTCCTTCTCCTTCCAGGTCTTTCATTCCAGTCGCGTGGAATAACATCTTGTTCCTTTTTCGGTCAGTGGCGTCATTGTTACACAGTATTCATTTACCTATTGTTTTCATAGTCGCTTTATTTTACATTTAGGGTCTGCTGTCTTTTTTCTTGCAATCTTCATATATCATAGTATAACGTCTTTAACAAAATACACTATTGTCTTTTTCTTGTATACGAATACATCAGAATAAAAGCATTACGATTGTTTCATTTCTGAAATGCATCAATTCATTCCAGTAGAAACCTTCATCAATGCACACCGTTCAGATGGCGGGTATCCTGCCATATTTCCAAAATCCTGGATAGCTGGAATCCTGAAAGGTTCTTACACTTTCAAAATGAAACGGTCCTTTCATCGATTATAAACACTACAACTCCTTCGCGGTGCAAACGTCTTGTCTTGTTGTTTTACAACCACAGTGGCTACATTTTTGCAAAGCGAAAAAAAAAATAGATCTAATGCATGACTTGAGAATGGCTGCTCCTCAAAAGTTCCTCTCTCTTTGCAGAAGCTTCTGGATAAAGGAGTAGGTCGAAGTCCCGAGGAGCTATATTCGAGCACAGTCGGTGAATAACCCGAATCGACTCGCTATGACCTGACCGTTGGCCAGAGCTGTCTCCTCTGGGGTCTCTTGATGGCCTACGGTGGTTATTGTTTGGAGGAGAGCCAGGTCGACCGTAACCTACCCTCCCCCCCTCAGCTCATTCCCCTCGCCTCCTCCTCCTCCTCCCCCACTCTCTGCCCTACCACACCAAGCATGATGCACTCTCTGCAAAGGCATACAGAATATGGCCCCCCTATTAAAGCTATCGCCGGAGGTTCCCGGCTCGTGCTAATATTGTTCCAAAATAGAGGGACCGAGAGATGGAGGGTGGAGAGGTGGCGGGGGATGGGGGAGCACTAAAACCATTGCTATGGATATCACAGCAAGGTAAAAAAAAAAAAAATAATTTCACAAGGCCTTTATCGTATTTATTTTTTCGCACATTCTGCTAAACGTTCGGTGGAGGTAATTTTCATTTCTTTTCTTTCACAGTCAGCTTTGTCATGATTTTAGTATCATGGTTTATCGTATTTATAATATCCATCAAATACTCACGAGTGAGTCTTTAAGATCACCATTGGTTTCCACGGTGTTTTATCTATTTATTTATTTATTTAAATATTTATTTACTCAATCTTCAGAACGTCAATATCAGAACATAACACTATCCCACATTAACAACACTTTTCACTTCTAACTGGCGTAAGTGTTCCAATGCAATTCTTCTCTTTCAAAACTTAACAATTCAACCATATTAGTAGAAGCATAACCAGTCTAACACCATTTTCTGCAATCCATTCGATAATTAAGTCACCATCACATTTTAGGTTAAAATTTTAGTTTAACCTAATATTATTTTTCTTACCGTTTCATACTCAAAAGAGAAAAGACATTTGGCACTTTTAATCATATCCTTCGGCAGAAAAAGGAGGACTTCCAGAGGAGATGATTATTCCCGTGTAGATTTTTTCAGTCATCGACATCGCCTGAGGGGATAAAGCAATCATTTGTGAGCATAAGTATGATGAATTAAAAGACTCTATTTGCTATGGAGTTTTATTTTATTCAGTTTTACTTAAACATGTATCTACTTGCTATACTGTACAAACACACACACACACAGATATATTTAATTGTAATAGCCACTGCACCCTCTTGACTTCTCGAATTCTTCACTCTGTCTTGAATACGCTTGCCACTGCAAAGCCTGAGACCCAAATGGGAGAATATGAAGAAATTTTGACACCCGTAGCAGGATTCGAACCCGTATCCAGGGTATCAGAACGAAGTCATGTTACTGTCCGGTAACGTGACCTTGCTCTGACATCCTTGATGCGGGTTTGAATCTTGCCATGGACGTCAGGATCTCTTCAAATTCTTCCATCTGGGTCTCAGGCTTTGTAGTGACAAACATATATATATATATATATATATATATATATATATATATATATATATATATATATATATATATATATATATATATATATATATATATATATTATATATATATATATATATATATATATATATATATATATATATATATATATATATATACGATTATCACTACAAAGCCTAAGATCCAAATGGAAGAGTATGAGGTAATCCTGACGTCCATGGCAAGATTCGAACATATTACATATATGTGTGTGTGCATTATTATCCCTGCACTCTATGCACATATGTTATGTGTATTAGTATGACTTTATTTTGGAAATGCGATAACGCACTCTAATAAAAGTATACAAGGCTGTCAACTATTCGCTCATTTTCATATAAAATTTTTAGTAGCATATACCTTCATTAAATGGAATAATTTGTACACCATGAATATATCACCATTCCAAGTGTTAATAAAGCGATATTGTACAAGGAGAGGGAAAAGCCATGGTTATAATGATGAGATAGATTTCGTTTAGGCTTATGCAAATTATCAAATTTACATAAACTATTAGTACAGCATTTAATCTCCGCAGAGCCAAAGATCACGAAGCATGACAAGACCTCTCTGTCAACTTTCAAGTTCATTTGTTGTCGTAATTTGCTTCATGTACGTTGGAAAAATAGGAACGCCAAACCAAACCATAATAAATGAAGTGAATATATACAACAGTTCTTTCATAAGTACACACACACACACACACACACACACACACACACACACGCGCGCGCATATATATACTTATATAAATATGTATGTATATATATATATAATATATATACGTACATATGTGTGTGCGTGTGTGCTTGTGTGTGTATCTACGTATGTATGTATTATGTAATAATGTATGTACGTATGCATGTATGTGATGACTAATATTTTACTTAAAGACATTTCCGACTTTCCTTCGGCTACTTTACACAAAACTGGCGTCTCTAACTAAAACTACATTGCAACATCTGGATATTATTGGATTTTTTTTTTTTCATAAATCTAGACTTACAAAACTCAGCGATTTTTTTTTCCAAAATTATGTATACAATTTTTTATATCGACAACGACATGAATAATGACAGATGTAATAAATTACAAATCTTTTGTAATCGTTAAATACTGCAGTGAAGTATCGTATTATATCTCTCAGAAGAATCTACAACATACATTTTACTGCTGGTCCCAATGTTGTGTAAAGGCGATATTGTAGTCCTTATACTGTATTTACTTATAATAACGAGAGTTGCAGAACTTTACTTTATAATATGAACTAGACTGTTTTTCAGTCGATTACTCAAGACATATTGCTATTAGTGAAGGTATAAAATGTATTAGTGAATGTATAAAACGTATCAGTGAATGTATTAGTGAAAGTATGGATCCCATGGCTTTTCCTGTAATTGTCACATGTCCAAGCAGATGCTGTTCCCAAAGAGAATCCAAAATTAATTAAGGAAATCCATAATAATCTAGGAATACTTATGGTGGATAGTCTTAGAGACAGATGTATTCCAAGAATGAAACAGTGTATTGAAAAGATTTCGTGATATCTCCTTGCGTTTCATTGGCAATTCTTTTGCAAATGGAACGTATCGCTTTGCATTACAATAAGTTCTTTCACACGTTACGTAGAAGATTTGAACATTTAATTATAAAATTGGTTTGTATAATGCCTGCCTCGGCAAAGTAAAGCAGCAGCTCTACGAAGAAGTTTGGATATTTACGCGATGTTCAGTTTTTGACAGTGAAAAGCTACCGATAAATACTGCTTATCGAACTGCTTTATCCGCATAATAATAATAATAATAATAATAATAATAATAATAATAATAATATTTTTTTTTTATCACAGTCATTCTATTCGACTGGGTGGTTTTTATAGTGTGGGGTTCCGGGTTGCATCCTGCCTCCTTAGGAGTCCATCATTTTTCTCACTATGTGCGCTGTTTCTAGTAGCACACTTTTCTGCATGAGTCCTGGAGCTACTTCGGCATCTAGCTTCTCCAGATTCCTTTTCAGGGTTCTTGGGATCGTGCCTAGTGTTCCTGATTATGGGTACAATTTCCACTGGCATAATCCATATTCTTCTCATTTCGATTTTCAGATCTTGATACTTATCAATTTTTTCTTTCTTTCTCATCTACTCTGGTATCCCATAGTATTGCGACATCAATGAGTGATGCTTTCTTCTTGATTTTGTCAATCAGCGTCACATCTGGTCTATTGGCACGTATCACCCTATCTGTTCTGATACCATAGTCCCAGAGGATCTTTGCCTGATCGTTTTCTATCACTCCCTCAGGTTGGTGTTCGTACCACTTATTACTGCAAGCTAGCTGGCGTTTCTTGCACAGGCTCCAGTGGAGGGCTTTTGCTATTGAATCATGCTTCTTTTTGTACCGATTCTGTGCAAGCGCCGGACATTTGCTTGCTATGTGGTTTATGGTCTCGTCTTTCATATTGCACTTCCTGTATATGGGCGAGATGTTATTTCCATCTATTGTTCTTTGGATATATCTGGTTCTTAGGGCCTGATCTTGTGCCGCTGTTGGCATTCCTTCTGTTTCCTTCTTGAGCTCTCCCCTCTGTAGCCATTGCCATGCTTCATCGCTGGCCAGTTCTTTTGTCTGTCTCATGCGCTGTCCGTGCATTGGTTTGTTGTGCCATTCCTCTATTCTGTTTTTCATTCTCCTTCTTCCCTTACACTCCTTAGCCACTCGTCTTCATTGGTTTTCTGATATTGCCCCAGTGCTCTGCTCTCGAAGTTGACGCAGTCCTCTATGCTTAGTAGCCCTCTCCCCCCTTCCTTTCGTGTTATGTATAGTCTGTCTGTATTTGCCTTTGGGTGTAGTGTTTTGTGTATTGTCATGTGTTTTCTAGTTTTCTGGTGTATGCTGCGGAGTTCAGCCTTCGTCCACTCCACTACTCCTGCGCTGTATCTGATTACTGGTACTGCCCATGTGTTTATAGCTTTCGTCATGTTTCTGGCGTTGAGTTTTGACTTAAGTATCGCCTTAAGTTTCTGCATATATTCTTTCCTGACCGTGTCCCTCATCTCTTGGTGTTTCATATCCTCTCCTTCTATTATTCCCAAGTATTTGTATCGTCTCATCTATGTGTTTGATGCTATTCACGTCTGGTAGCTTTATCCCTTCGGTCCTTGTTACTTTGCCTCTTTGTATGTTGACCAAGGAGCATTTTTCTATTCCAAACTCCATCCTGATGTCCCCAGATACAATCCTTACAGTCTGGATTAGGGAAATAGATACCCTAATCCAGACATCAAGGAATTATTATTATTATTATTATTATTATTATTATTATTATTATTATTATTATTATTATTATTATTATTATTCCTGGAGTAAAGATACCAAAAAACAGTTTTACAAAGCAACAATATTCTTATAAAAACATCTGGTATTATGATGATTCAAAGTCAGATTTAAAGGAGACGTTTTACTTATTATGTTCAAATCTTAATATGTACGTTCCACTATAATTAAATATACGATAACATCAAGATCTAAAGACTGGACTTTATAAAGCTCCCCTCAGATGAAGTATCTTTTATAATTACTTTTGCAAGAGTTCCTTTTAATTTTGTGAATCAGGGCCTTATTGAACGAAGAACTGATACCTGTATGACAGTCTTACGTAAATACGAATATTATTGTCTATATGTACAGTGAATCATCGCTCATTTCAAAAATATTCTTGAATGGACTGAGGTGAATGGAATGATTTTACACTAATATTCTTAATTTACCAAAATACTTTATTATTATCAGCCTACTATATGAAACAAAATCTTAACAAATACCCTTACGATCTGAAAGATTACCCTGCTCTTTACATAGTTAAAACAGCTCTCTCTCTCTCTCTCTCCCTGGCCATTTCTTTTAAATGATACATCCGGGCAAACGTGGACCCACAGCTTCGTTAATTAGATAAGGCGTAATTTCTTTATCATTTCTTTTTCCAAAGTTTAACAACTGCATTAAAGTTATCCTTCCTTTGTCTTCAGGCACGGAACACGGCTGAGAGCAGAGATGCCTCTGGAGCTTTCTTTCTACATTCTTATTGAAAAGTTTCCTCATTTCTGTCTTGGCCCAAATTTTCATATTAATTCTTTTACCGGCGAGTCATCTTACTGTAATGTCGGCCGAAAATTTTGCTGACTATAATCAATAATTTGCTTATTATATCTTTTTTTTATTGAATGTTATTTTTCATAATAATGAGATGTTTCTTTTGGTTTGTTTTAAAACGATAATTCCATAATCTTTAGACATCACTTGCTCTCCAGTTTTATTTAGCAAATCCTTTCTTATCGTGAAATCTGTATTCGTTGGTACTGAGCACGATGGAGTCTAACAGCTCTATATTTAACATGCATAGTATATCAAAGAACCATTAAGTAATGAAGTAAGTGTTTTAATCGATCAGTCTTTGAAAAATATTTCGGTGTAAATACTGTTTCATTATCACGGTTAGGAGCAAAGTCCATCGGGAAGGCGTGGGTAATTGTACCATTCAGGAAACGTGATTTTGGTTTGTTTAAAAATAAATAAATAAATAAATAAACTGAGTAGAATTAAGTGACTGAACTTCACGGGTTATTTTGTTCTCAAGCTGTAGGATCCGATATCTAAGATTTGAAACTGGAAACTGACTATAAAAAACAGTTCACTTCACATCTAATACAGATGAAATTACAAATAAACAATACTGGACTACATGTACGACTATTTCATCCGCGCGTGATGAATATTCTCGACGATTTATCATAGAGATCGTTAAATGGAGTGGCTTTCATAGTTCACACTGAGAATTTTCAGGAAGCGCCTCTCTCTCTCTCTCTCTCTCTCTCTCTCTCTCTCTCTCTCTCTCCAGATCCACATTATTATGATATATTGAACCATAAAATCACCGTGTTTCAGGGAGGTCAAATAAATCTACCTGAACGCCTCCATATCGTGATATAATGCGAAGTTCTCCTCAGATAACCGTGATGTTCAGGAGAGAATGGGATCTCCGGAAGGACAGCCTCCCCCCCCCCCCCGCCCACCCTCGCCCGCCCCACCCATCAACTTCTTTTCGACCCTAATGGGATATTTATTGACCTTCAATGCTGGTTCTTACTTTCTACTTGTTTTCCCCTCCTATTGCTTCTGGAGCATTTACCTCACTCTCTCTATCCTGTATCTTTTTGTATACATACACAAATATCCAAATACACGCACACACTAACGCAACACAAACTATGTATATAAACATATATATATATATATATATATATATATATATATATATATATATATATATATATATATATATATATATGTATATGTACTTATATATATATATATATATATATATATATATATATATATATATATATATATATATATATAAATAAATATATACATATATATATATATATATATATATATATATATATATATATATATATACATATATATATATATATATATATATATATATATATATATATATATATATATATATATATGACAAAATCATAAAAACGAAAGCAAAACCATTAATACTTACAGTTACAAGTGACACCTCACATCTAACTGCCGATAAAACAAAAACTTTATCCCATCACTAGAAAAAACCTGATAACCTGCAAATAAAAAGTAGAAATGATAGAAATGAAACAGAACCTGCTCCCTACAGCCTATTATTGACAGCCCGATAGGCGACGCCAGTGAGCCTCCACGCCTTATGCATAATGGACCTAGATTCGAGCTGCCTCCGGTATGGGGCGAAACTGGCCTCATTATTAAAGCAACTTACGTGTCAGGTCGTACCTGGAATGTAGGAGGTGCGACTCTTGGGGTTATAAACTTTAATGGTTGCAACGTCGGCAGCTGTTACCTCAATGCCACCAGGCCAATAATCGTCAAGAGGGCCACGCCGTCCGCCATCGCTGTTGCTGCTGGCACTGCGCTGCCTGCATGGGGTTAACCAGAAGAGAAGGATTTGTGTTACTGAAGCTCGATTTAAAGGTGGGGGAATACTCTCGTCTTGCTCTGTTGTATTTGACATAGCCACCTTACAGAAAAGCTAAGATGATCATTATACAACTTTCGTCTTAAAAGACTAATTATGATAATAATAAAAATGGCGATAATGGTACTGACAACAATAGAATCTTTAGTTAAAATAAGAATCAGAGAGACAGTTTATCATTTATTTTTGCTTAGTGAGATGGTTTAATGTAAGCGAATGTACACACCTTTAAACATTAACATAACAAAAAGCAAGAAAATGAGAGGTGCTTTTGTGTACAGTGGAGATGAAATGGCATCGACCCTCAGGTCTTTGTGTAAACAAACTAAAGTGGCAATGACCTTTTGTTTGTTTACCCAGACAGAGCTAAGTGGCATCGACCCTTAGAGTGCTTGCATAAACAATTTAAATTGGCATTGACCTTCAGGTTGTTTATATAAATTATTTATATAAACAAATTGGTATCAAAATGTTAAAATGGCAACGACTTTCAGTTTATTAGCATAAACCAAATAGTGGCATCACCCATCAGTTCATAAGCATTGAACAAACAAGCATGTCATTATACTTTGTCGTGCATTCATAAACCAATTTCCACGGATTCGTGATTCTGTAAAAAAAAAAAAAAAAAAAAAGTTGGGATACAATGAATACCATTTTTACGACCTTTTCCAATTAGGGGGACGAAACAGTCCATATACAAACGTGCAGCTTTGGTATGCGTCGATGACTACACGTTCGTCTCACCATATCAATCTGTGTAACACCCTGAGATAGTAAAATCTCTTTTGCCCAGAGCTAGGAATCAGTCAGTAGCGGCAGACCAACAACCACTCTATAGCGTTGTCGTTTTCCGTTTTCATTGCTTGTTCCTCTAATATTCACCCCTACCTTAGTCCTCCCTGTTTTCATACATATGAAAATGAAAGAGAGTAACGGTAATGAACGTTGGTGCTTCTCCGTTCACCATTTTTTTTAAACCAGCGCAAGTTCGGTAACACTGGCAGTTGAATGCTGCTTTTAAAAATTGTTTCATTACAATATTTAATTTTCTAATAAAAAAAAAGTGTAGACCCGCTCAATGAAAATAAATGTGGTTCCTCCCGCTGAGTTAGACTGACAAACCCACCACTGACTACGTATGTTTATTGGATTTTGATGTTCAGCTAACTAAACCGTTTGAATTGACGAGGGATCATGCACCTTGTTGTGGAAATGTTGCATGTAATAATATTTCCTCCTTTAAATACTGTTCTAAAAAAATAGTTTATGAAACCAACGATATAATGTTAGTTCTCTTGTGTGCGGTTTTTCATTTCTTAGCGGGTTTTATTCTCTATGCGAAAAATATGATTTACAAAAATACAGACAAATACTTTGTCAGCTAGAAGAAAAATTAAATACCAGCCAGAGAATTAGTTGCCCAAGGCAATAAAACTGGTAGTGAATTTATTTGTTGAAAGTTGCAGTCCATAATTACTTGAAGAATATGTATTAATAACCATACTGCTTGATGGTTTCTTCCTTTGACTCATCTTCATCATTATAGCTTTAATCATTCATATTTCGATTTACTTCAAGGTTCATAATGTACCAGTAATAATAAATTCACTTCATTATAACTAATACTTATCTAAAATATACAAGAACGGTTGAGAGCGCAACATATTGTTTATGAACCTCAAGGGATGAATAGTTTGTTTGTTCCGCCTGCACCATTACTGGCATCTTCTGTCTGCTTATTGTTACCACGTCATTAGCATAAAAAAAAGCACAATTGAATTCAACTCATTATTGCAGAAGGGAACAGAATCAATGCAAAATTAATTAGACACAAGTGACTCTGATAAAGCGAAGCCACTGTAAAATAAAGCACACGTTTGACCGTTAACGACAGGTACAAAGCGACGAATCAATTGGGCCAGAAGGAATTGTGATCACCGCAAGGACGAACGGTAATCAAAATGCTCAGCAGAGAATTATAATCATAATTACTCGCGATTACAGTTGCAAATGGCGACCAGTATAGTTCAGCATTGGGATAATTATCGATGACCCGTACGTGATAATAGAATCATAATTACGGTCATTATGCGTTGCATGGGACGCGAAATTAATGTCGAATTTTTTATTGGTCTGTTCCAGGCCAGACGTTAAGACAGGGCAACGTGGAGGCAGACAGGCAGACGGATAGACCAACAGAGGTGGGAAGAGAAGAAGAAGAAGAAGAAGGAGAGAGAGAGAGAGAGAGAGAGAGAGAGAGAGAGAGAGAGAGAGAGAGAGAGAGAGAGGAGTATATTATGTGGCCATTTTAGGCAACAAAAGATCACTGTTATTTGTGAAAGCGTTGAACAATGCTTTTATTTCGGAAAGTTTCTATTAGAGTAAAAATAAGTACGTGCATCTCTGAAAATAAGCTTCTTTTAATTGATATTTTATTTTGCGGTAGTTGGGGCGCCGTAAATTTTTTGCCTGAGTTACGAAATAACATTCATATTTGTAAATACGCACAGAAGGGCGATTGAGTTCCTTCATGTGCTTATATATAAATAAACATATCAATTATGAAAACCTTATTTTTCCGAAGAGGTACGAGCTATTTTTTTTTATAACTATATGATATGCTATGATTATGTTCTTTTTACGAGAGCTTTTCCAATGAAAAGCAGATTAGGTTAGTTAACAAGGCACCAGAAAACATAACGAATTGGTGATAGAAGATGTGAGAACAGAAAAAGTTATAACTGAAGACAGACAATTACTTAACAAAGCTCAAATGCTACGAAGAAGGATGAAATAGCCATAGAGAAGCATCGTGGAAGTGAAAGTTATAATGGAAACGACGAACTAAGGTCGTAAATTTACTGTTCATTAGATACTAGAACATTGTGTAAATGTTAGAAGGGGTAACAGACGAAATAAAAAAACAGCTGTAAATCCATTACTGTTCCTTTTACTACCATGGCACGACTGAAGAATATGCATTAGTATACGAATCTATGTACTGTAAATGCCACTAACTGTAAATTTCTCAGATGTACTATTTCCTAAAATTTTGCGATACATGTTGTCTACTGGTTATTTATTCATTATTCGGAAGAGGATATAAAAGGAGAAATTTTTCTTTCTTATTAACAGTGAAAAGGATTAGAATTCTTATCCAGCTCGTGCGTAAAACACTACGTCGAATACACATACACTTTTTACTAAGACCCATACTCACCTTGGTAAAGTTATGCTGTGGCTAATATTGGTTGTAGAAAAAGAAATTTAGTGCATTCGACTTAACGTTCACATTGGTGAAGTTATGCTATGGCTAATATTGGTTGTAGAAAAAAATTTAAGTGCATTCGACTTAACGTTCACATGTCAGCTAAAAAAAATTCTAATCCTTTCTTTTTCATAATCCTCTTTGGAATAATGGACTTTTAAGGGGACAAAATGTCGAAAAATTTAAGAAAATTGAGAAATCAGATAAAATTTCAGTCTGTGGTCTTTACAGGCGTTTTGCACCCTTTTAAATTGAATATATAATTTATTCTAGTTTTAATTACCATACCTATGGGCAATATTAGTCACAACGACTTGTTAACTTATAAATTTCCAGGTATTTTTTCGTACTTTTTTTCTAGCACCGAAGGATATTATTCCGGAAGAAGAAATGAATGAAAAAATGTTCAATCTCAGGTGGGAAAATGATAAAAACGTATTTTATCTTCCGTGTCCATATTTCTGTCAAGTTCGGGTGCATCTTAGTCTATTTAGCTGGTCTGCTGGTATAGTGCTTAGTGCCGTGGCATGCCACTCGCGTCTTCCCCAGGGCGGTGAAAAATCACTGGCTCTTTATCATGATCAGTTACTGCTGCAGTGTGGGGTCTGCGGTGGGAGATCGAAACCAACATGCTTTGAAAGCTTGAATTTCAAGTGAATGGCCTCTGTGTGCTTGTTCATTGTGAACAGGTTTCATCTACTGAAAGAATAAAAATAATAAATAATAAGAGATATAAAAGTAGTCTGATTGTGGTCAAATAATATTAAGAAGTTTTATATGTTTCTTTAAGCTGAAATAGCGGGGTTTACTGTTAGAATTACTAATTGCTAAACTATGTAGTCCAACAGCTCGAGATATGTATATACATGAATGAATATATATATATATATATATATATATATATATATATATATATATATATATATATATATATATATATATATATATACAGTATATATATATATATATATATATTATATATATATATATATGTCATTTGCTGTTGCAGTACATAGTCCTAGTAATTATAACCAGAATATATATATATATATATATATATATATATACATACATACATAGACATATATACTGTATACATATACAGTATATATGTATGTGTATTTCATATATATATAAACCCCAAAAACTTTGCTCATAATAAATTAACGAGCAGCACGTGTATTCGAAACATACTCGAAAGTCTTCGACGGAAAAAAGGTTTCCCCTTTAACCTCTCCTACGAGGGAATTTCAAGTCGCACAGCGAAAATATGACCAAAAAACGTGAAGCATCGCCCAGGTCTCCCGCAGATTTATCTCGGAAAACCAACGAATATTGGCTGTGCATGAACACACATTTTCTGAAATACGATGTTGAGGGGACTCCCTACTCACAGAACACGAACGCAAAGGAATGAAAAAAAAAGAAGTAATTTTTGATTAGCCTAGTGGCCAAATAGCCAATATATAAACTGTATTAGTAAGGGGGTTTTCTTGTAAAGTTTTTTGTTATATATATATATATATATATATATATATATATATATATATATATATATATATATATATATATATATACATATATATATATATATATATATATATATATATATATATGTATGTATGTATGTATGTATGTATGTATGTATGTATGTATGAATGAATGAATGAATGTATGTATGTATGTGTGTGTGTATATGTATATATATATATATATATATATATATATATATATATATATATATATATATATATATATATATATATACATATATATATATATATATATAGTATATATATGTGTGTGCGTGCGCATGTGTTTGCGTGTGTACGCGCGCACGCATGTGTTAGTTTTGCCTTGCAGTAAACTCAAAAGAATTAGATGCCTTTATAAATCAAGATCTTAATCATGACAGTTCATCAGAGAAAATTAAATATAAGAATTTCAATATGATGCTAAATTACACATGATAATTATAACAGCTATAAGGATCACTGAATTCGTTTCAGAAAAAGTGAGTGATGAGAATGAACGAAATGCTTACACATGGTTTGCTAATTAAAAACTAATAAATAAAATGGCAAAACACGTAACATTAATTAATCAAAACTGTAATAGTTGGGAGGTACAGTATGTATTAGAGCGCCAACATTACCCCCTTCCAAACCTTATCTTCCTTCCGGGAGACCCTTAGGGGTTTAAATCGATTTGTAATCGAAACCTCACTCTATCCTATCACCCCCCTCATTGAATTGAATTGAGCGCCAACAAATAATAGAAAAATAAATTGATTCATTGATTATTTTAAAAATTTTTCTATTCGTTGAATTATAAGAAAATACATAAATAAGTTGAAAGTTTCCTCAATGTAGACAATCTATTGGAGTAAAAAGGTCATATCTATCAATATTTTAAGCAAGTTTCTGATATAAAAGACCAGGCATCAGTATTATGGAAGTGAAATAGTTACTGATTTGAAAGGGCAAAATCATAATTATGAGATGATTTAGTAATAAATAATACAAAAGACGGTAGTAAAAGCAAATAAAAAGAAAACCAACACAAAAGCACCAGCAATAATTAAAATCATATCATTATACCTTTACCTTAAATGTTAAATACAATGAAATGACGAAGTACAGCAGAGCTCTATCTAGAGTACCGGATAGAGAATAGAATATAGAATTTAGGCCAAAGACCAAGCACTGGGACCTATAAGGTCATTCAGCGCTGAAAGGGAAATTGACAACAAGGTGGTCTGAAAGGCGTAAGAGGAAAACCTCGCAGTTGCACTAAGAAACAATTGTTAAAGAGAGTGGAAAGTCAGATGGAAGAAAGAAAATATGAACGGAGGTACAGTAAAAGGAATGAAATAGGTTGCAGCTAAGGGCCCAAGGGACGCTGCAAATACCCTTAGTGGTGCACTGACGGCACTATCCCTCTACGGGGAGCTGGAATATCAACTGAGACCTCTGCATTAGCGCCTGACTGATGTTTCGTGTAAGATTCATAACGTAGTGTTACTTAATTTCGAAGTTTAATTTTGATAAATTTCCTGATACGGAGGAGAAACGTTCATATAATGAGCATGTTAATATATGATGCCCGCCATTTAAAATGACGAAAAAATAATAGAAATCCAACAAAAAACTGTAAATTCACAATAGACAGCTTCTTTAAATATTACGACCATTATGAGACTATGACAGAAAATAATGACCATGTAAAAAAAGTATGAGGACTGATCATTTATAACTCAAATTATGAATACAGACAGTCATAGATAAATCATATTAAAGCAGAAAAAATTAATTACCATTTACAGATTAGTGATGGTACCATTATAAGTTCAAGAGAAAGATGACTAGTTCTTTAAACTAGTTCTCTGAACGCCATGACCATAATGGTTAGTTAGTTTAGATTAAGCAGGCCTTATGCCAGAACGAGTGTGAAAGCGAGTAATAGGTCTGAAGTGAGCCTCTGAACTCTAACCGACCAACAGAAAAGATTAAGGTGACGTTCAATTCATTTCTAAGTACAAGAAGTAAACAAACATTAATTTAATAATTTATTTATGTATTATAATGTATATATATAGTATATATATATATATAATTTATATATATATATATATATATATATATATATATATATATATATATATATATATATATATATATATATTTCACTGTTGTGTATATGAGCCAGAAAGGGTACCTGTAAATACGTAGCACATAATAACGTCCAGGCATTTTTTCTGTTAATATTTAAGTTGTAAACACAAACAATTTATCATTCTCTCACATTATTTCATCATGTACGGTAAACAACGAGTAATATATTGCCTGCTGACATCATATGAACGCTCTGGTGACTGCAACAGTGGTCGATATGTTCCAGAACACACTGTCTGGAAAGCTCATGAAGTCTTTATGAGTCTCTGCAAAGGCAGATAGAGTATCTCGGGAAGTAAATGTCAGTAATGCAGATTCAATGTTTAATCTTCAAGCTCTTGAATATCTGGGTTAGTGTCATCAGACTATGCAAAGCTGAGTTGTCTTTTCTTGAATATTATCCACAGTTTTTCAATCAAACTTGATTTATGTTTCCTTAGGGACCAAGCATATATTCTTTACATCATGTATGCCTGAGTTGGCCTTTTACAGAATTTGAAAAACGAGTAAAGTAAGCCTGAATTGACCTTTTACAGAATTAAATATATATATATATATATATATATATATATATATATATATATATATATATATATATATATATATATATATATATATATATATATATATATATATATATATATATGTGTGTGTGTGTGTGTGTGTGTGTGTGTGTGTGTGTGTGTGTGTGTGTGTGTGTGTGTGTGTGTGTGTAAAGTAAGCATGAGTTGGCCTTCCACTGAATCGGGAAAAAAGCAAGTTCAGTTTCTATGTGTAAATTTCTGTAAAAGGTAGCTTTTACTTCAACCTACACTTATATAAAAAATCAAAACCGATAAAGACCAACCTGTAAACATTCCTCGGCTCTCCAGTGGCTCACCACGGTCAGATGGGTACGCCCTTACGTACATGGTCCTATCTCGATAGTAGACAGCGGCGATAGTTGCAGAACAGCGTAACTTGAGATGACCCTGACGGAGGTGGGTCATGCGGGCTCGGAAGCGTAGCCCCAGTATGGACGTCTCTAGGCCTTCGGAGTTTGTGACGGGGGCGTGGTCCACCAGAGATGAGCTTTCAGCCTGCCGAAAGACGAAGAGAATGAGCGAGGCTGCCAGAGACTTACAGCATTTTTCATATTCATTAATTCTAAAAAGAGAATGCGCGAGGCTGCCAGAGACTTACAGCATTTTTCATATTCATTAATGCTAAAAAGTGAATGCGCGAGGCTGCCAGAGACTTACAGCATTTTTCACATTCCTTTATGCAAAAAGAGAATGAGCGAGGCTGCCAGAGACTTACAGCATTTTTCATATTCTTTAATGCTAAAAAGAGAATGCGCGAGGCTGTCAGAGACTTACAGCATTTTTCATATTCATTAATGCTAAAAAGAGAATGCGCGAGGCTGTCAGAGACTTACAGCATTTTTCACATTCCTTTATGCAAAAAGAGAATGAGCGAGGCTGCCAGAGACTTACAGCATTTTTCATATTCCTTAATGCTAAAAAGAGAATGAGCGAGGTTGCCAGAGACTTACAGCATTTTTCACATTCTTTGCTGCCAGAGACTTACAGCATTTTTCACATTCCTTAATGCTAAAAAGAGAATGAGCGAGGCTGCCAGAGACTTACAGCATTTTTCATATTCCTTAATGCTAAAAAGAGAATGAGCGATGCTGCCAGAGACTTACAGCATTTTTCACATTCCTTAATGCTAAAAAGAGAATGAGCGATGCTGCCAGAGACTTACAGCATTTTTCATATTCCTTAATGTTAAAAAGAGAATGAGCGAGGCTGCCAGAGACTTACAGCATTTTTCATATTCCTTAATGCTAAAAAGAGAATGAGCGAGGTTGCCAGAGACTTACAACATTTTACAAATTCCTTATGATGTTGATGAGAATTATAAATAAGAGGTTCAGGAAAAGACTTTATTTAGGAAGAAGGTGTTCACTGTTTTTAAGTTTAAATAGTAGTATCTTGTTAAGTCATAACCTTTTGAATGCGATGTTTAGTATTTGTTCATATAAACTTCCGTTCGCTTACTCTCGTCCCTATCACACAGTTCCCCCCTTCCTCTTCCACCATTCACATTCACATTAATTACCCTATAGTTGCAGCTTCCTGTTACCTTTACTTAATGTCTTTACTATTCTTAAGTTGCTAAAACTTATTCGTCACCAGTCAACATTAAATTACCTGAAAAACTGCAGTTACTCCACATTCCTGTCTCCGCTCCTCATTTATTCTGTAAGCTTTCATGTGTGGTTTTTTCACCACTTCTCGTGTCTTAATTCTCAATAATCACCGAGTTATAGCTACCGTGCTTGTCAGATATTCAACTCCCTGACGCAAAACACTTTTTTCGTAAAGCTTAAAATCTCCAACGTCAAACAGCCATTGGTGCTGTACATGAATCAAGAATTTCTCCACATCCTTGGAAACGACATAGTTTTTTCTTCACTTAATCATACATTTCTCAGTTAATACTTGCCTGACGCTATACTGCCAAAATTTATCAAAGACACTAACGCCTCACTTTTCCGTTGAAAACCCTTTCATTGATACCCCAGTTATACTAATTAGTATATTTCTACCTCACATCATCAGGGATACCAGGACCTTTTTGGTTAGAGAATGTATGGTTAGGAAGTAATGTGTTTCTGAGAATATGAATATGGAAGGACAACTGGCTTGGCGTAAAAGTTAGTTAGTATTTTTGTAGATGAAGCTTGATGAATTGCCTGATAATCTCATGCAAGAGACCCGGTGGACATTAACTAAAAGTAGTTGAGGATGGATAGAGAAGGTCTTATATCTTGGAGGCACACGAGAAGAACCTTCCATAGATAAAACTGAGGCTGATAGTGAGGAAGTTTTCTACTCGGGTTGTTCATCCTTGATTCAACAATTGAAGGAAGAATTATTGTGGAAAACAATTGATTTCACCTACATCATTTATGAAAAAAGCCAGAAACTATTGAATGGCGAAAGAATGGCAAAAATTATTTCATAATGAACAAAGAGAGGTAGCCTTTTTGTTTATCTACAGTACACGAAAGAGAATATTTTTTCATAAACTGGTAGAATTTACTGCGTCATAGTTATAGACTGTAATTTACAATTTCCTACTTAATGACGCGGAGTAACTTCCAGTGAATTGTTTCCAAAATAACCTATATGATGATGTTTGAATAGAATCCACTGATTCAAAACGATCAGTTAGAAATAATTTTCCCCCGTCAGGAAAAAAAAAAAATCACCACAATTAGTAATAGTATACTGGGTCCTCGAGAAAAAGTCAGCAAAATCTTGAGTCTTTTTTTTTTTAACGACAAATAGGATGGGGCAGGTTGTCTCCACCTTAAAACTTCAGCGAATTCCAGACACAGGAGAGAGAGAGAGAGAGAGAGAGAGAGAGAGAGAGAGAGAGAGAGAGAGAGAGAGAGAGAGAGAGTAAAAAAAGAGAAGATTATCTGACTGGGTGGTTGTCATCTCCTAACACGTATTCCGGCCGAAGGACTTTTCCTCCCAACTTTCGAAATATGCTGCGAGATGCAGTCACTCCAAAACTCAAATGAAAATAATTAAGACCGAAAAGTTTCACATAATGTTTTCCTCCTGGAAGATCATAACCAGGTCTTGGAGGTGAGAAGGCGAGATGCATAATAAAAGTGTTTATGATGCTCCTGGCCTCGCCCTGCTTCTGGTACAGCGGGCGTTATTTCCCGAGGTCCGAGGGGAAGTGGCCGTAAGTTTATTACGCCGTCACAAAGGCACAGATATGAAAAAGTATTTACCGTGGTCATTCATTCGTAAAAGCACAAGCTTCACATATATGTATATGCTGTATTTACAGGGGAGATACCACAGTTTCTGTCTATTTTAATGCAGACGTTATAACTATTAGCTTATCATGCATTCACAAAGGCAGTTATTTTTGAAAAGTATTTACCGTGATTTAGGCGTAATTTACATGTTAGTATGTATGTGTGTATGTATGAATGACTGAATGAATGAATGAATGAATGTATGTATGTATGTCTGTGTGTGTATGTATGTATGTATGTATGTATGTATGTATGTATATATATATATATATATATATATATATATATATATATATATATATATATATATATATATATATATATATATATATATATATACTTAGCCAAGGCCACAGGAAAAATAAAAGAATGAGTACCAAGCGCTTTCGTGTTCTTTCAACGCATTTGTACCTATAAAATGTGTTGAAAGAACACGAAAGTGCTTGATACTCGTTCTTTTATTTTTCCTGTGGCTTTGGCTAAATATGGTGTCACGCGCTATTTAGTGACATGTAGGCATATCTATATCTATATCTATATCTATATCTATATATATATATATATATATATATATATATATATATATATATATATATATATATATATACACATATATGTGTGTGTGTGTATGAGTATATTAGCAGAAGAGATCCTTACCATCTGGTTTGTATCGATATAAAGGCAGACGTTACTTACCTATTCTCATACATGAAAATACACTCATACACTACCTTTTAAGATACGTATCCATTATTTTCAGTCGGAACTAAGAGGCGGAGCAAAACGCTTAATGTCTCCAAATTACCTGAAGGCATTCAACTACCCAGCTAGAACGCAACTGCGGCACGCATAATTTCGTAAGGGTCAGCTCAAGCACACCCGAGTATTTATTGTTCTATTCATAAGCCAGAAGATTACTGTTAAGCCTATGCTATCCCCACTCCACATAAAACAAAAAGACAATAAATAAATATTCAAAAGAATAAAGGCTTTCCGGAGGTGAGCAGATGCCAGTGGCTCCAAATCAACAAAATCCTTCATTTATTTTTCTTCCATATTTTTGTGCAAAAGGAATACAGTAGTATATAGAAGGATACAATATAAACTGTTGAAAACAGAAATGCCAGGAGAAAAATGTACAAAAAATATGCCTCTGGCTTTTAAAATAGAATTCTGTCAAAGCCTACGTCAACTTTAATTTAGAAGAAAATCCATAACAAGATTCCATAGCAAATGTTGCCGAATGCTACGCAAAATTGCCCGTAAATTGTCTCCATTTTTTAACGCAATGGCTCTGAAACCACGAAATCTTTTGGAAATTCCTCGCTTTTATACGCAGGCTCCTCCTGATGTAGTTTATGTATATGAATATTCATATGTGGATGCGTATGCAATATTGCGCTATAAGAATAAGCCGCATCACTTTGGGGAATCCTTGGGGGAGAGACGTTTTTATGATTTACATTTCGTTTTTGATGCATCTTTTAAGGGGAATGCGGTGTAGATACTCCCATAAAGCTTTATTTCACTTTTGCGAACAGTTTTAGTACCAGGATAAATCCTGTAAAAATATGAAAATTAAGAGAAGTTCCAATATTTCAAGAATCAGAAAGTTTCTAATGTATAAAATTAAATATGTCATGAAACATTTTATTATTTGACAAATCGTCTCGAACCTGACTTGCTACTTCACTCTGTAGTCGTTCTAAAGCATTCCCTGTTAATCTTTTATGTAAATCTCGAGCGTCCTTTTAAGTTTCTGCTACCTCATACCCAGATGAAACTCGTAACAACTGAATAGGGGTTACCCATTTCATTGCTTTGGTCAACAGGGGTAGGATGAAGTTTACTGGAAAGTGCCCACATTGCTCTTTCCTTGTCGGATATCACAATCCGGATCATCTTGGCCATATGCTCGTAATACAAAAATGAAACCGATTCTGTAACATAACCCACACACGAATCCGTATACACACATATATACATACACACACGCATATATATAAAATATATATATATATATATATATATATATATATATATATATATATATATAATTTATATATATCCAATAGAGGGAACCCATAAAAACGCCACAAGATAGAAAGTCATTGCTATATTTCAGAGACCAAACTGTCTTCCTCTACTGGCAAGTATAAGAATGAAGTAAGGAATACAGACAGGCGGTATTTATACCAAGAAATCTAGAGGTCACCTCTGGGTTTCTTGGTTTATATACCGCCTGTCTGTATTCCTTATCTCATTCATATACTTGCCAGTAGAGGGAGACAGTTTGGTCTCTGTAATATAGCAATAACTTTCTACCTTGTGGCGTTTTTGAGGTCTCCTTCTATTAGACGGACTTCTGTTTTAACAGAAAATATTTCATAGGCATATGTGTGTGTGTGTGTATGTATATATATATATATATATATATATATATATATATATATATATATATATATATATATATATATATATATATATATAATCTCCTTCTATGGGGATTTAAACTGCTGACAACTGAAATAGTCCAACGATTACCCCGCTAAGCTATAGGAGCCATGAAGTGAGAGGAACCAGATAAGTATGCTTTAAAATATGGTGGGTAACTTTGCACCCCCAACTACGATGCTACCACTTCTCCAATGTGCTCCGGGTGACGTACAAATTATCAGCCGGCAATATTCCCTGAAGTAGATACTTACAAACACTTTTTTTTCCCTGGGGTCTTGAACTGCTGGCCCCAACGCAAAATCCACTCGGCGACAGAACATTAACTATGATTCCAAGTATATTTGGTTGCATATCATGTACCCCTCCTCGTAAGTCATGCTAACTCAGTGGCCAGCCGTTCAAATAATTTCACACAAACAAACAAACAAACAAACACACACACACACACACACACACACACACACACACACACACATATATATATATATATATATATATATATATATATATATATATATATATATATGCGTGTGTGTGTGTGTGTATGCAATAAATAAATACCAGCGGGTCGCACTTACGCATTGGCATATCTCATATCTTCGTCTCCCATTAGTCGTCGACCAAATATACATAAACTTTCTCATTTCGCTGTTTGTTATACTGGTTGTTAATCTCTAAAAACATTATTCCCTTTTTTTAAAGATTTCTTTGCTCACACATTATTACTCTTTTTTTTTTAATTTAGCATTTGTTTCAATTGCTTTCTAATTTCATACACGATTTTCGCTAATTACATTATTTTGATACAATACTCTTGTAGGCCATTTTTCTTCCTTATCGTTATAACGTGTTAATATCCACTGTCTGTTTACAAAACAGCTTCTGTTTTCTTATTACATTTTAATTACGATCTCTTTACATTTTCTAATTATCGCATATGACTTCATTCAAAAATAGAATAAGTTTTTTCTGTAATATATGACAATGCACGTAAATGAACAGAAGCCCTCATTTGCTATTATATACTTCCATATAATTGTTTTAGATTTCAGACAGATTCAAAGGAACAAGCTGCTGACGCTGTGTGAAATAATGATTAGATGAGTAAAAAAAAAAAAAAAGTGAATTATTAACAATAACCGACCCTTGAAATTTCAAACTAATCTCCGTTAAAAGACGGAAATGAGCGCGATATTTTAACAAAGAATAAACAGCTACTTGATGTGTAAATTTTCGGTAGAAAATTTTGTAATTTTCTATTGAAAAAAAATATATCACCAACAAACTCTGTATCACTTAAGGATATCATAAAAATCATAATTTCAGAAGAAATTAACGTTACTCTTCGTGATCAAAATACGATTCAAATAAATACATGGTATTTTTTTTTTTTTGCAAATAAAAACGTAATCAGCAATAAGAACAAAAATAACAGTTGTGACGAAGCCTTCGTCAGGAAGTAGTAGTAGTAGTAGTAGTAGTAATAATAATAATAATAATAATAATAATAATAATAATAATAATAATAATAATAATAATAAGCAGAAATCTTACCTGTTTGTCATTGATGTACCACCTGAGAGAGGCAGCTGGCTTGGATGGAGATGAAGTGCAGTTCACCTGTACCAGGTCACCCACGTGGTACTGATCCCGGACGCCCGAAATGTGCGGGTCTTTCTCTGGCATATCTGAGGAAATAGAAAGAGGGGAAATGGAGAAAATCAAATGCATTATCTATCCTAAATAGACAGAAAAGTACGAGAATGCTTGAAATGACGTAAACATGAAAACTTACATGCACAGCAAAATAAAATTTTGTGAAATGACGTAAACATGAAAACCAACATGCACAGGAAAATAAAATTTTGTTATTTCCCCTAAATATAAAAGCATGCGCAATGACCTCTTTTTATACACATTTTTAAGGTAAGAAAATTTAGCACTAATTCTCTTATTCATTACATTTTAAATGCATTTTATTCTTCTTCGCCTCAAGATTAACAATTACACACATTACGAGGAGCCGCTGATCGTTCGTCACGAGTCACGAGATCCAGGTAAATATGCCTAAAAAAACCTAGGTGTTTTGAAGTGAGCGGCCTTTTCTATGATATATAGCACGCAGTCAGCATTACCCAGCATATAACAGAGACTAGATATAATATTTCAGTCAGCATTACCCAGCATATAACAGAGACTAGATATAATATTTCACCAAGCTTCTTTAAATCATGACTTTCCATAACACACTTCGTTGTTTTCTATCTTCAGTCACCATCACAGTTACTCTATTTGTTTATCTCACTTAGGAGGTATGTTTTTTTTTTTAAACGTCTATGCCTCTAATGAACATGTCATGACCTACACATAGTTACACTGAAATTATCATTCTCCCTGTAAATCGCTCAGTAATCGTGAGTCATGTATAAATAAATTTATAAT
>JANJGK010000001.1:78588228-78593228 GCA_039081455.1 Macrobrachium rosenbergii
ATCCTTTACTTTTTCAAACATGAATGTATTGCCACAGGTTAATAGATTAATATAATATATTAACAAAATTAATATAATGCTTATTCGGTTTAATAATGTGGCATAAGTAACGCCCTTTTTAATTTTATATCTTATAATGTATATTTTCTTTATTATTTTCTTTAATTAATTTGCTAAATCTTCATTTTTTCAGATATTTTATACAACCATGAGATTAACAAAGGAACAGAGAGTAAAAGAAATTCAGTTGTTCTATCAAAACAATAAAAATGGTGCTGAAACCGCAAGATTGTTATCAGCTGAATTTAACATCCCAAGGGTGCAAAGCCGAAATATCATTTGTATTGAACATTATTAAACCAAATAAACATTATATTAATTTTGTTAATATATTATATTAACCTATTAACCTGTGGCAATACATTCATATTCGAAAAAATAAAGTATAATCAAAAAGGCTTTAATTTTGTTCCACTTAAACAATGGGCGTTACTTATGCCGCACCCTATACACACACACACACACACACACATTATATATATATATATATATATATATATATATATATATATATATATATATATATATATATATATATATATATATATATATATATATATATATATATATATAAATATAACGAGAATGAACAGTGGTACGTTTCATCAGCTAAAATCCCAGTGCAAATGATACATGAAGGTCATAATTTAGAATGTAAAGAACTCTTTCAGTGTTAAATCCTAAATGTCACCATTTTTGGAATCCTGAAATACCGATGTTCGCCAAAACTCGCAACATTCGTCAGTCTGAATTTGAAAATGTCACTCTAATAATAATAAAAAAAAAAACGTTAGGAACAATAATAAATCGAGATGAAAAACTACTAGTGCATTAAAGACAATATCGGCGTATTTTGGAATATAAAATAGCAATGGATTTTGAAAGATGAAATATATCGCTGCAGTTCAGTGTATAAAATATCAAACAAGCCCAAAATACATACTTCCCCCACAGAAGCAAAATAAAAATGTCTAAATACAATATATGCCAACATATCTAACTAATCCGAGTTTTTAAAAATGGAATTTTTTTTTTCTTTTTCATGCAGGGTCCGATGTGATGGTATCCTAAAGTCCTCATGAAGTCCAGACCTGACGACGTAAGAGTCAAGGAAAGAAGAACCGCAAGGGATTTACCGGAACTCGACAGCAGAGGAAAAGAAACATTCGCCGAGTCGTCGTGTCATCATAAGGTCACATCGGGACGCCATCACCTCCTGGCGACACCTTTTCCAGTTAGGAATGGGTAATATATATATATATATATATATATATATATATATATATATATATATATATATATATATATATATATATATATATATATAAATGTATATGTGTGTGCGTGTATGTATATATATATATATATATATATATATATATATATATATATATATATTATATATATATATATATATATATATATGTGTGTGTGTGTGTGTGTGTGTGTGTGTGTGTTGTGTGTTGTGTATAACCCAAAAGCAGGTCAGTTCCGCAGTTTTCGAAATTCTACGCATACCCAGAAGCCACCAACACAACGACGAATCAAATGAATAATACAAATGTCTGTTGTCAGTTTGAATCAGCCCGAAGACGGAGGAGGCCGTTTCGGAAATCATTTCATCACGCCGTATGCCTCGTTGCTCCTCTTGGCGTAGTCAGCGATCCATAGACTAACGGAGGCAACGTTTAAGTATACAATAGAATTTCTGATAATTAATGTTGCCCCTGAATAGAGCGAGGACATCTGCCCCCGCGTGAGCAAGGTTTCGCTGATTTATTGATCGTGCATAAATAGATGAAAAGGAAAGGTATCTATGATTGGCTGATTCCATTTCCCAAAATAAAGATACCAGCCTCTGGATGTGCAATATAATGTTTAATTTGTTTTGTGTCGTGGGCACACAGCTTTATGTTTTCGGTCAGTGAAGAGTTTGCAAATCACAATAAAAAGTTGAGTGAAGTTAATGGTTCTTCATGTAGGCATTACCATTGTTTAATTTGATAATGGGAGCTACACTAGCTTTGCATTTTATTCGGGGGATAGTTTTGTATGCACAATAAAAAAAAGATGCTAGCAAATTGATCACGGGAATATACAGTTTCATGGTTCCCTATCACTAACAAATTTATTTGTTTATTTTTCTTATTGTTAAGAACTGAGTTAAAAAGGTTAAACGAGCTTAAAAGCCTGCATCTGCCTTTGGTTGTCTGTCTGATTTGGAAACTGAACAGAGATGACCAAAAAAACTAAATCCTTCTTGTAATTAAAAGGGAAAAATCTAAAAGGATTTGTACCCCTAGGAAGGGAGCATTAGAAAATCTTTGGCAGCATAGAAATCAAGGCATTTCAGATACTCCTGAAAAGTCAAAGGGAGAGCTTTCAGGTAAACTATAAATTACTATAAATTTGTTTTGATACGGTTCTGTTTTGCTCTGCTGACTTATCTTAGTAGAAAATAAAAGAATGAATTGTATTCACACATACAAAGATATTATTGGCAATATACTTCGTACTTTCTCCCTCGTCGTCTTCTGCCTTCAGTATCTAATATTAGAAAAAATACGTTCGCAGGGATCACCTTTCCTGTTTTTCTCGCATCTCCACAGCCGTACATACCTACAAAAGACCAGTATTACGCGACTTCAATCTTTATTGTGAAGGTCATAATATTCCTTTAGAAAACCGAGCCGATCACAAGAACTTCGGTTTATTTCCTGAATTTCCTTGCATGAAAAAACCCCAACGGATGTTATTACAGAGGTTCCTCTGCTTGAACGAACCGAGCATATCGGGCCTTTGATCTTGGGCAAGCATTATAATCGACAGCAAGAGCAGGAAAGAGCTGGCGAAGGGCACCGTTAAATTGGCTGGTCTCGCTTTTGGCTGACTGAAAGGGTTGAACATATTTAACGAAAACAAAGGCAGCGGATAACGAGGTTAACCAAGCTCCATCACGAAATTTATCCCTTTAAGGGATATATATCTACGGACATATATAAAAAGAAGTGCAAACGTAGTGCAGATAAAAAGGGATATTTGTGATTGATCTCCCTTCGTTCTCTGTCATGAGAATATGGCACTTTGCATTTCTGAGTGGTACTGGATCACTCGTGAAATTTACCCATCAAATTGTGAGGCTGATTATGGGTTGTATATGGAATATTTTAGGCACATTTAAATGATCAATTCATCGACATTCACTCTAACAGTAGGATTTCAGATGTTATTGATTTCATTACTTTCACTGACATTCAAACTAACTCCCGAAGCAATTTTTTCCAAGTGGAGGAGTTTGACAAACATTTCGCAAAATGATTTTGAGAAAAAAGAATTTCATCGTAATGGTGAAATAACTTCAGAATGTTCCACGAACTTATTCACTTTATGCGAGAGCAGATCTAAACCACAATATGAAATGATGGTAACATTAGTCATCACTTTAATACGATTACCGCCCTAACAGTAAAAGAGGAGTTAGAGTCAGTGAGGTCATCCGTCCGTAAAACATCTGCCAAAACCTCTCGCAATGAGCCATTCAAGGTAGGACAGCTTGGGGAGTCCCATTGGAAACAATGACCCCGACTAAGGGTTAAGCTGAGAAGAAATGCTCTCAATAATACAGGCATTATATATGAATTCTATTCATTCATAATTACTGTATTTCTCTTATATGGATACCTATACAGCTGTGTGTACGTAATAATGCACACCTAAACAAATGTGCACAAACACACAGTTTTATATATATATATATATATATATATATATATATATATATATACACACACACATATATATACATATGTAAATATATATCCGTGTATATATACTTCCACATACGCATGTGCCTAAAGCTTCGAGTTCCCCACCCCCAAGCATCAACCCCGAAGAAAAAGCTGTCCAACCTTGAATCTCTCGATCAAAATCTATTTAGATCCGAAGGTCACTCTGATGTGCATATCCAGCAACACAACAGGCTGTCAGTTAAGCAGTCACTTGACAGTGGCACAGATTGGCGAACAGCTGTCCTGACAGAAACAATGAATTGAAGTGAGAAATTATGTATTTCCCAACTGAAAGTACGCCTGTGGAAATCGGAAAAGAAACCTTACTTTGAAAATTCATGTGAAAACTTGTATTTATCACTGTGGCAGTTTCTATCTGGCTGTATACGATATATATATATATATATATATATATATATATATATATATATATATATATATATATATATATATATATATATATATATATTTATACAAATAATACATATACGTATATATACATATATATATATATATACGTATATGTATTATTTGTATAAATATATTCATATATATATCGTAAAAAGCCAGACAGAAACTGCCACAGTGATAAGTATATATATATATATATATATATATATATATATATATATATATATATATATATATATATATAATTATATGTGTATATATACATATATATATATGTATGTACTGTATATATATATATATATATATATGTATATATACATATATATTTTTATGCGTATGTGTATGTGTGGGCTTGTGTGTGTTTGTTGTCATGTATGTATAAATATACGTATGTATGCATGAATACATGTCTGTCTATCTGTCTGTGTATCTACCTCTCCGCTGCATGATTCATCAAAGCACTGATGCCACAGTCTTCGAGGAGCCTACCAGTTACACAATGCAGCAAGGAAAACGTGCCATTTCCATCGAATGGCAGAATGCATGCGGTGGCGTTAGAACTAATTAAAGCAATATGAAATCCTCTGCATGCGAGCACGTCGTTTATCACTTACATTTTTTCATTTTCTGCTTAATTTATACTTTAGAAAAAATTAAATAAAAGGGGAAGATGTGCGAATTATTGCACGGGGATGCTATGTTCGTGTGGGCGTGATTATCGTTTTATTGTCTCGGAGGGGG
>JANJGK010000001.1:78598228-78613228 GCA_039081455.1 Macrobrachium rosenbergii
GGTTCGTGGTTTTTAGTACTAGCCCTCGGGGATCAAATGTTCCTAAGCGAATTGGTCATTTCACAAATTCCCTAGGGATTTCGTAAAATCCCTGGTTTCAAAACCTTTCTGTAACACACGCGCATATATATATATATATATGTATATATATATATATATATATATATATATATATATATATATATATATATATATATATATATATATATATATATATATATATATAATGTCTAATCATTACCCGTAAATATAGAAAATATAAAACAAAAATAATATTGTACAGTAAACCCTATCATACCAATCAGAGAATTATAGTGACAGACGCAAGCATACGAAAATTAATAAAAAAAAAAAAAACACCCTTTTTTTTGGCAGGCCATTTTGAGAATTTTCAATTATCACGTTATTCCACAAGCGCCTGAGTGAACGCCCGTTTAAAGAAGAGACGTTTATTCCTCTTTTTCTTATCTTCCTCCTTTCCTTACCCTCCTTGGCAGCCTGTAATGTTATCCTCAGTATCCCCATCGCCATTCACTCCGTCCATCTAATCGAGAAGGATAACAATTATGTAAATTCGTGGGAGAAGAGAAAGCGATCCAAACACCTTAGATTGGTTCGAAAGCCAGCGTCTCTTTTTTTTCTCTCTCTCTCTCTCCTTCTCGTTGAGAGCAAATATCAATGACCTTAAACCACTATAAGGTTCTTCTTTAAATTTACATTAGTCCCGCACGATGAATATGAAAGCTATTAAATCTGAATTGTCATGCAGTACACCCGTTTTCCGCTTCTTTTTCTTTTTGTCTCACTGAAAATAAATGCCAGTGACTTACATTTCAAAGTTTTTATTTAAAATTCAATTCATCACTTGCACCTATAAGTTTAGCAGACACAAATGGAATCCATTAAATATGAATCTTTCGGAAGTTTAAACAACCGCCTCTCCTTTTTTCACAGATCTCAATGACTTTCTAACTTTAAATGATTTTTACGAAGATGTCATTTTCAACTTAAAATATACACTAACGTATATTGAACCTAAGTCTAGATGTTCGTTCAGCCTGCACCTTTTACTCACTAAGACTGGATCTTAATGGCTTTTTGCCACCAAAAGATTTTTTTTCACTTAATGTATATTTTCAACAGACAATATGGACGCTATCTAATCTTGAGTTATTCATTTTCATAATGTTCTTCTTACGAAGAATAAATCTCATTGACCCTAGGTCATGAAAAGCTCTTCCTTAAAATTCTCATGCCCCCTAAGATTTGAACAAAGGAACATGAGAACTTCTAAATCAAAATCTTCACAGAATCCCTACCTCCTTTTATACAACGAGAATGAATGTATGTCACACCATCAAAGGTTTCTTCCTAAGATGAATTTGGACATTTGAGTTATTAAACGCTTAGATTCGTGAACTCTTTACAATAGTTTTTTTTTACAGGTCGGCAGTACAATTAAAATATTTTTTTTATAATATTAGTAACTAGTTCTGCGTGGTATAATGACAAAATACGATGTCTATAAAAAATAATAAATGCGAACCTATGGGGTTAAACACAGCTGTCTTTGTCAAAAATTATAAAAGAAGGACCTTACGTTCTTATCAGATCATCCGATACAACCGCCCGTGAAAGTTTTGTACTTTAACTTCAGTACCCGATACTTCTACCGAAAACTTATGTAATCCAATCATCTTAACCCAACTATATCTACTTACCTATAACATAGAATATATCTTTATATACGCCTCTCCACTGCCTTACTTTTCTTCTTCTCAAGAGTTAGGGAAAAGTAGAAACAGTTTGAAACTCTTTCCATCTTGAATTCCTAATATTTTTGAAAACATCTTTCGCTGAAAACCCTAAGATGCGAATTTCGGAGTGAAATGATGAAACTCTCATTTCACCCAGAGGTAGGAGCTATTCATTATTGCTATGACCCGAACTTCTCATTCGTGAATGTGTCCTACCAGCACACAGTACCCAGGTGCAGGATAATTAACTCTTTCCACTACAAGATCAACCTGTAGCAGCTGTTTATAATCTCATGAAGGTCGCTACTCCCCACCTGTGTATGCCATGATAGTGCATTACCTCGTTTCAAATTTTCAGTTTGCAAATTATGGGAGAAGCCGAATTATATGATTTTATTGTGCTAAATCATTTTTTATTATCCCCTGAATTCATAAAACACGGTTATATTACAGAATAAAAAATATTTCCATTGCAGTGTGTCCCGTCAAATGTAAGGGCGAATTAAATTATTCATCATAAAAAATGTCAATCTAGGTAATATTCAAGTAATGCCGCTACATTCACTTGCTTTATTCATGTTGAACGGATCAGAATACGAAATGTAGATAACTTTAACTCCACTTTAAAAATAACTGTTTAATTCTTTTTCTAAAAATCTATTTTTTTTTCTTTTATTTTCCCAACATAATCTTCGGATTTCAACAGGCCCAGTACTTAATCGTGGAATACAATCGGCTGAACTGAAAGATTTTAGCTTTTATTGTTGGTGTTCAAATTCTCTCAAACAAAAGCTTGCTATACGGTCGGATTGACAACTAAATCTTTTGAGGATTAAGGGCAGCAATTCCTGAAAATTGGATGGAACATTCTTTAGAGAGAAGATTTATTGTTTTCAATCTGATTGTTATCCTTATCTAAATAATCTATTATTTGTTTTGAAAAATAAAATATTATATATACGCAAGATATGCAACTGCAGACCTTGACATACTTTACAAGTGTCAGGTTATAAGAAATTTTCTGCAATCTATCGAGCACTTACATATTGCATATGCAAGATTTCATTCCAAGGAAAATTACACGTTCCTTACTTAGTTTATGGCCTTCAGAATTGGAGGTTGCTGTTAGCTACTCTTTAATTAAAAAAAGGATATCTTAGCAGGTCCCACTTCATCTACCTCCTTAATTTCCTCGATACACAGCAAGCTGTTGTCGAATTCTGATTAAAGTCGCGTATGCTAAAAATGAATTCGTCATGAGTCCTGGACCGGGGTTTTCTTCCTCACTTTTCACGCGTTGTACTCATGTTGCGTTAAATAAAAAAAAAAAAAAACTTCTTTCCCGATTCATCGGACTCCTAAATTCTGAATTACCTAGCAAACAACATGCGAAATCTGATACATACGAGGTCAGGTAGATTATGAAACACTGATTTCATATTGGTTTCATGTTACAGTTATGTCGTTTTATGTAGGATTAATGCAATACGGAACATTCCGCATGGAAAAACACTTTATAATTTGATACTCTGAATTTTTGTTTCCTTATAATCATGATTTCAGATAAAATAAAATCCCATGTGAATAAGTACAACCTCTCTCTCTCTCTCTCTCACTCTCTTTATCTTTCTCGGAAAGATAAAGCTTCATGGAAACAGCTAAGAAAGCGAATAAAATACGAGATTTAGATAACGTTTGAATGTTATGTGCAATGTTCGGCAAAGGATGTGGATACTACCTTTTAAGGTTACACTTCTTTCTGCGTGGAATAATAGGTTTCGATTTGTTGTGAATTGAATGACGCATATTTATCATCTCTGTGAATACTACAGTATTTGAAATGATTAATGAGGAAAGTACTACCTTCTACGAGAGGGAGAAATTTCGACAGTACATTATCTTCTGATATTAATATTCGAAAAATCTGTCTAGTTAATTATGTAACGGTATACCAATATTGCTTCTTCATAGGTCAAAAAGAACTTAATGTATGGATATTAAGGGCTTAGCAGTATAAAAGCATAAAATAACCCTTGGATAAAAACACGTTTGTGCATTACACTCAATAATACCGGTAAAGCTTGATGTCGATGTCATATGTATATGTATATATGTATGTATATATATATATATATATATATATATATATATATATATATATATATATATATATATATATATATATATATATATCAATGGCTTAGGAAAAATAATTTCGAAACCGGTCAGGACCTATTATGCTATTTCTTGACCTGTGGTTAACTGATATATAAAAATTACGGTTCATTTGTGATTAATATCATTTATATATATATATATATATATATATATATATATATATATATATATATATATATATATATATATATATATATATATATATATATAATGTGTGTGTGTGTGTGTGTGTGTGTCTGTCTGTATGTGCATGTACATGCTTGTACATGTATATGTATGAGTATATGTGTGTGTATGTGTGTTTGCGCTCACTCAGGTGTATGTGGGTGCGTGTGAGAGGATGTATGTATACCATCAAACCTTTTGTGAAACAGTAATACCATCAGAAAAAGCAATTTTTCACGGGTCAAAATCCATATCCTTTACCCTAATGCCAATACCTCTTAAATTTAATTTTCTTTATTTCGAACTACTTTATTCTTAGTTTTTTTTTTAAGTTAAATTCCATTCTATCCAGGCACCGAAATGCTAATCTCTCCCTCGTCTAACTCTGGAATCTGAAACTCACAAGTTTTAAGAGGAAGCTGGAGATTCGTCAACCGCAGCAAGGAATGATAAATAAAAAATAAATTGAACTTGGGAGAGTATTTCTATTATACAGAATTACCAAATGTGTGTATATATATATATATATATATATATATATATATATATATATATATATATATATATATATACTTATGTATATATATATGTGTGTGTGTGTGTGTGTGTGTGTGTGTGTGTGTGTGTGTGTGTGTGTGTGTGTGTGTGTGGGTGTCTATGTGGTTGTATGTGTTCCTGCGTTAGTTGCATGTGTGAATATGACACCAGGCCTGGATGAAAAATGAAACCAATAGTTGATCCAGTCTTTTTTGTTTTAACTCATCTTTCTGGTATTAAGACTAATGCTGTGGGGTGGGGATTATCAAACACTAAAGTACTTGGTGTACGCTTTCGTATTATTATATATACATTGAAACATTGTTTTTGTTGTAATACTATTCAAAAAGTCTTAAGTATACTTCTCTTGATACTGTATTGCTGTAGACGTAAAGAATAACTGATGCATATAAAACTTAAGAGCGATGTGTAATAGCCATTGTGACCAGTTGCTAATTTTCAATGTAGTAAGAACTCTTCATCCCCCTCTACCTTCTTTAAGCAAAAACAAGTTTTAGTGTAAAAGCTATCATTTCTAAATGACTGGGGCACTGCGTTCACAACAGACCCTTTCAGAGGAGTCTATAAAAAGATGAAATCTCTGAAAATGGCCAAAGTAATCAGTGTGATAGCCTCTCAAGATTTTTCTTATTTATAATTGGAAAAGTTTTATCTTCATTTGTTCTTTGTCCAAGAAACGTTATTAGAGATTCATATTACAACATCTGTTCCTTACATAACTGTTTTAACAGCGTATAACGAATTTCTAATTCACATTTTCTAGTAGGAATTAATATCTTGAGGTTTTTTTACCAATGACCATGGAAATTTATCTAAAACTTCTTGTTAGTCAGGCTGCCTTTTTGGATATGCTATGTCTTTTATTGCTGCCTTTGAAAGTTCAGAGATTTTGACAGTTTTTCATGTCCAATTCTTTGCTTTTACCTACAATTTTCATAATTGTTGTTATGGTATCTTTATTTTATCATTTCATCTATCGACATTTTGGGTTATGCCTTAGAGGAGGAGCTAATATTGCTGGAATGGATAAGCCTGTGTTATTGGACTTTTAATGTTCTCTCAACCGCAGGAGCTTCTTCACCATGATGTCAAACTTACACGAAGCATATCGCTATTCTAGCGCAGGCCTTTGGCTTCAAGGCTTGATTCAATGAAAAGTCTGATATATATTTCCATGTTTCTTTACTGTGATTAGTAATTTAAGTTTTACTTTTAAAAGTTTCAAGCCTAGTTTCGTTTTGGTATTTTAGTATTAATATTGAGAAGCTAGGTTTCACTTCTATATACAGCTGTATATGAAGTAGTATATTCTCTGGTGCTGATCGTTTAATTTTCACGAAATATACTTCTGGTTTCTGGTTATTCTTTAATTCTCTTGGATTAATGTAGACCTTCTATTTTATTTCACTGTAATGGACTTAATATGTTCCTGTCCATTTTTCGTATTAGAAATTAGTATTCACGAGCACAAATATTCTGAGTACTTTCAAAGAGCTCAACATGTTCGCATGTCCGTACAGTGAGAAACGTACACCAATGTACAGGATATAAAGTGGAAAACTAAAACAATTTCAAAAGATGAAGCCATCTGAACTCACCGCAATACTGAGAATGGCAAAAATAAAAAAAAAAGGAAAATAGACGATCACAGTACATTACCAAAGTCCAGTGTTTATGAGTATAAGGCCTGTACAGGAGTAACAGGCAGCGTATGTAATAACACTCCGGGGAGAACTTAACTCCGGGACCAAGGGAGTACGAGGCAAGAAGCACTAAGGGTTGTGACTTCTTCTTGTGTATATCTTGAGGAAATCCCACCGCTGAGAGTAATGATGCGGAGTAAGTACAAAGGTTGGAATGCTCGGCTATTATCACCTAACCCGGGAAGGACGTTTGGTTAGGCTACAGCCCTCTGCCTTGAGCACTTTTCATAACTCTCTCTCTCTCTCTCTCTCTCTCTCTCGTTCAGTTCATGTTTTTGTAACTTTTAAATCATTTTTAGTCACGTATCACTTTTCCATTGCATCAACAAATACACATGAAAGTGATTGCTAAAATATTTGCACAGGAAAGCAACAAAGGCCAGAATGGTGACTAAAATAATAATAATACTAATAATAATAATGGTGACAGTTCAAAAATCATAATTATCCAAAACGTTTCCGTGATAATGATTATCGGAGAAAGTAATAAAAAAATCATAAACATATAATATTATAATGTTGCAGTCCAGGTTATCAATTTGATTATTTTCATAAAATTCTGGTTGGTGGAAGGGGAAGGAAGGGAGGAGGAGATGGGGAGGGGGGAGGATGGGTTTGGATGGGGGAGCGGGAGGGGAGGGGTGAAGGTGAGGGGGAGGGGGAGGGGGAGGGGGTTTCCATCGGGGTGCTTTCAGCTTGCGGAAAATATTAGCTTATGAATAATGGTAGGTTCACCCTGTCGCTTATTTTTCATGCTAACTGTTATTAGTACCTCGAAATATTGTGGAGCGATTTAGCGGTAATTTCCCAATTGTAATTCCGCGCCCGTGTTTGCAATGGCAAAATGGCCGGTGGAGTTTACCAAGTGTATCGATATCTGCCATTTTATGGAGTTTAAAAACGTATGAGATGTTTTTTTTCAAAGTTTCATTTTTTAATTGTTTGCACTTTACAAAAAGCGCTTGATTTGCTGTCCGATAATTGAGTGGTGATAATGTTCTTATAATTGCCGAGAGAGAGAGAGAGAGAGAGAGAGAGAGAGAGAGAGAGAGAGAGAGAGAGAGAGAGAGAGAGAGAGAGAGATTCTTTTCGGATTTCAGTTCTCTCATTTCTTTGTATAATGCCACTCTTTATGTGAGCGTTTATTGGATAAAAGTTTCATTCGTGATTATTTCCTTATTTCAGGCAGCATTATCGCCATTTTGTAATGCATAAATTCATCTTACATATGATGATTTCAGATATTTCTAATAATTTTGAGTTACTAGAGTTACTAGAAGTGTTTATAAATGAACAACTGAAGCTACTATAACATCCCATAATCTACACGAAACTAGTTTATCACAATAGAGGAAAACCAAATTATTATAGAAACCTATTATGAAATTGCAGTACATGTTCAGAGAGAGAAAAATGTTTCATTCACAGCTGTTCTCACGAGAAGCTGATCCCTGCAATCGTTTAATTACCGACGAATAATTCGTTTCTTTATAAACATTACGGCCTCGTATGACCGGCGTACTTAACATTATCGTACCGTGGCCCTGTTCCAGCAAAACAATATGTGCGCAGGGCGCCATTAATTTCGTTTTTGTGGGCTAAGTGTGTGAAGGAACCCCCGGCCATTAACTTGCCAATAAATCTCCAGAGTATATTTACAGCGCTTTCAGACTTTTATTATGCACTTCAAACAACCGCCGTCATTGTAGAAAAAGTTTTTTTTCTTTTTTTTAGGGGGGAAGGGGGGACGGTGCTTAAACGTCGCCCAAACAAGATGCCTACATTTTCTCTTAATTATTCTGGAAGTGGATCCGCGAAACGATGTATTTATGCAAATGGTTTATTTTCTTTTACTCCTGCTCTTTACGATAAGAGACGAGCTTACACACAGTACAAAGTCATATGAATATATTTACAATATGAGAGCATGCACTAAACTGCCCAGTGGTTTGAAAGCTTACCGCACTAGCGTGAGGGGGTAGGTTCGAATCCCAGACTAGGAATGAGGGCGTTCCCTTAAAATCTATAGTACCTTTGTTGACCTGAGTAGTGATATTTATACTTCATTGTTAGTTGACTGTAGTGGGCAGCAGTTAGTGTGTGTGTGTGTGTGTGTGTGTGAGAGTGTGTGTAAGTGTCTGTGACTACATAACCATGCAGAATTATGGAAACTATATCCATTGAAGGTTAAATAAAAACAACGACCCAAAAAAGTTACGGGATATAAAGTAGGTTCCCTATTTTTTCCCCCGTCTCCCCCTTACCCAAGCGAGAGACTGGTTTTATTTTACCAAGCCTAAGCTCATGCCTGAGTTCTTGTATTCGATATGCGACTTATCACTTTAATTTATATAAAAAAAATCTTTTTATTTTCGCTTCAGAATGGACTCTGGTAAAATAAACAATACTGTACACAAGAATAGTGATATAAGAAACAAAAATATATTGCAATAATAATAATAATAATAATAATAATAATAATAATAATAATAATAATAATAATAATAATAATAATAATAATAATAATAGGACTGAAGAGTGCGTAAAACCGAGTGTTCATAAAAACTGTTGTTGGCAGAGTGCATTATGCATTGGATGTTATGGAAGCGTTATTGCTCTTACTTCATAAACTCCTTATTGCTTGATATATCGCCTGATTTACAATCTTCTGGAAAGGCGATAATAACTCCCGGGGGAAAACGTTCCATTAATTCTAACCTTGCTTGTATTACTAAATTATTATATACATTATATTTTCAAAGACAAATTACTCAGTTCTCACCCTTGCATGTTTTCTAAATTCTTATATTTTCAAAGGCAAACTACTCAGTTCTCAGTCTCGACGTATATTACAAATGATGTTAGGATAGAATATGTTGTAAAGTATTTAAAAATAGAATCATCTAATTTTTCGAGGATTAGTCATCAACCTGCTTCTATGAAGAAAAATAAAATGGAAAAGTACGGTAATTCCTTTCCTGGCCCCGTAAAACCAAGCTAAAGCGTAATATTTAGCAGCGCAAAAGATGACATTTTCTACGAATGATCTACAGTAGTGTTCATCGGATCCAGCTGCTCTTCTCTTTGTTAATGTAGTCTGAGATGGGAGGAGTAAAGAAACCGAAAAATGAAAAGACAGAGATGTAGCGGAGTAACTGCTTATTTTTCATGAAATACCAACCTTTTTTTTTTTTTTTTTACAAATTCATGAGAGCGATGAATAAACCTCTCTCTCTTAGGATCACTTTATGTTAAATCTGTCTTAATTCAGTATCGCATCCGTATATACGTGTCTTCATTAACAAAATAAAGTTAAAGTTAAAGTCCTCCTGGGCCTCTGTAGGCTCATAGGGCAGGAGCTGATCTCCTGTTTCTTAGGCCGACAGCCAGTTGGGGACAGGTCCCAATGCCTATGACACGTGGCCAGTGTGTCGCTAGGCCAATTGTTTAACTCCCCAGCCCGAAGGCTGGTACCTATTCTCCTACTGAACCTCACGGTTTTTTTTCGGACCGCTAGGTTGACGGGCTACCGGGATTTTTGCAGTGGCGCAATCTAAGCCATCATATATATATATATATATATATATATATATATATATATATATATATATATATATATATATATATATATAATATATATATGTGTGTGTGTGTGTGTGTGTGTGTGTGTGTGTGTGTGCGCGCACGCGCTCGTGTATATGACAGTTTATACGAAATTTTCTTAATGCTTGATGACTGTAAGAAGCATTGCAATTTACAGAATCTTTTTTTGTGTATCGGGAATGTTACGATATCTCATCGCAACAAAAGACTCACGACTTGATTGTGCCATACCCATTAACCCTCTTTAATAATCAAAATGTCAAAAATCACTAATAATGAAAATAATAAATCAAATTTCAATTATATTATATAATTACGTCATTAATTTATAGGCGTTAAAACTGACCCGCAAAGAATTTCCGTATCAGGAAGAAAAAAAGGAAAATCCCTTAGATTTCTGACCCTATTTACAGGCTGTGTGCTTTTCCTCTAAGGAATCCCAGGTGCTTAAGACCACACATTCATCGAGACGCTAGCGACACCTGGGGATTTGGAACTGGGATTTTCCTGTCAGCACTAATATTTACCCCTAGCAAAACCCACCACCCCCTTAACCCCTCTCCAACCTCCATCCCCCTCACTCTCAACCAGTGTAAGGCCATCCCAGGTCAACCTTGTAATTAATTCCGGTGAAACCATCGGCTTTAAGGTCTGCTTGTAATCAATGGGCATATAGGCTCCCCCCGCCCCTCTTTTTTTTAAGCGAAACACAAAGTATTTCTAGTACTGAAGAACAGTATGGAAATTCGAATCCCTTACGCTGTGGTTTTTCCGTTGGACATAATTTTTTTTTCTTTTATTGATTTGCAATGCAAATGCAATATCTGCTGATTAGAATGATCGCCGTAACAGTACAGCGTTTTGATCATATTTCCCAAGCCACGGATTGTCCCTCGTTCGGTCGTTTTGCAATAGAGTATGCCATTGCTGTGCCTTCCACAATGCTTCCATTTTTGCTGGTAATCTAAGAAGAAATGAGTGCTGATGACGAACACAATATAATGGTGATTTATAATCAAGAAAAGATTGTTATAAGAGATGATTATGGTTTTAAAGGAGCCGTTCTGTTTGCTTCGTTGGAGCAACTGCAAACCTTTACAGATTACCTTTCCAGTAATCTATAAAGTAAATGTTAAAATAAGTATTTGGTCACAGAAAACAATTTCCCAAGATAGCAAATAAAATGGAAAATATTTGCAACATCGAAAAAAAGGAAAAATTTATACTCGGAAAAAATAAATTTCAATCATCGCACTGATTAAATTGTAAATGGAATATAACGTTTCTTTCAAGTATATAATAAGTAATCAGAGTATTTCTAAATTACGCTGGAAATTAATGTCTCATTATAGAGCAATGCCCTAAGAATTAAGAAATAAAAAAAGGTTCATATTTACCTTTGTAAAGATATGAATATTTAAATTTATTTATTACGTTTTATGTGGGTCTTATCCAGAATGGATGTTACCTTTAACAAAAATATTGGCTATGAAAAGCTGTAAAATAAAGAAAAAAGTTATAATGACCTCCTGTTTCTTTTAATAAAGCAATTTCTAACAAAGAACTTTAATCCATTCCTATGGTTTACTTCATTCGTAATCTTAAGTGAAATATATAAACAGTAATAAGAAATGATACAGTGTACATTCCATTAAGGCCGAAGGAAAAATTGTTAAGACCTTCCGACGAGAAGAAATTCTTGGAGAGCGAACGATTATAAACGAGCAGAGGATGGAAAGAAAATGGGTTTCACTGAAAAACAGTGAAAAAGAACGACTAATCCTTAATCCTGAAGACGGAGAACATTGAAATAACAAATCATAAATTACTCTCATTCATTACTCAACGTCAGGGATGAAATTTTATCTTTGACTCTAATAATTCAATATGATTTATTAATTAGCGAACTTTTAACAAGGTAGACGGAGTTAATGACCTCGTTAGCATATTTACCTTAATGATATTTTCAGGCAGTGATTGGATTTGTTCCTAACACGAAATGCTCCATAATCTTTTGGCATTCCATTAGAGACAGAGATAGGGTACGCCATGTTAACTGTATTGTCCCAGTAATAAAAGGTGGGGAGATTAACGAATTACGTTACACACACACACACACAGACATACACACAGACACAAGCAGACACCAACCACACGTACCTACACACACACACACACACACACATATATATATATATATATATATATATATATATATATATAAAATATATATATATATATACATATATATATATTATATATATATATATATATATATATATATATATATATATGTGTGTGTGTGTTTGTGTGTGTGTAGGTGTATGTACATATGTATATGCATGTTAGGTTGGAAACCTCACAGACCTTTCAACTTGGCTAAAAAACGAGTAACCTCCACCTAAGTATCCAGGATTCGGGTTACTGCTATGACAAATATTCAACAATAAACACTTTTTTGTTTCAGGAACTGTAGTTAACATTTTGAAATTTAAATAAGGAGTGACTGGTACATAAACTGAATAAGGAATCATTTAATTTACATATTAGATTTCGACAAAAAGTATGAAATGCAGTACAGTTTGAGAAAAACTTAAGCATACCAAAATATTGTCTAGTGATGATTGCCCACAGACCCGAAACCTGCAAGTTTGAGTCCTTTCTTGCGCAGTTTTTAATTTACATATTTTTAAAAACGATAAATAGTCTTGCCGATATGTGGACAGGTTACTTAATATGGCGGAGGTTACTTGTGGCAAATACTGTAGGCGATCTTGAAATTTCATATTATTATTATTATTCCAAATTCACACCTGTTTTGCCTTGAAAAAATGTTGAATGGCATTCTTGTTATTTACGATCTCAATATTTCCGACATTTGTAATTAAAAAGCCAATAATGCTGAGAATTTGTGCTTTTAAATACAGTAGGAATTTACGATTTGAAATCAAACAGAAATGAAAAAACTATTTGAAAAACATCATGGTAGTTTTGTGGTGCGTCATAAAAATGTTTAAATATCATTTATATTTCCCAGCCAAAAACTATAATTTTCTGTGGATCTGCGTGGCATATTTGTAAATCATTTCCGTGAACTGCCATCACCTGGCATATGCACAGCTGTTCTTGCTAAGTAATTCGTATATAATTAATAATTTTCCTTTGAACAGCACGGCCATTTCAGCTGAAAGGCCAAAATTATGGAAATGAATCCACCTCTCTGTATTTACAGAGCAAACAGCCAGCCGAATGCAATACACTGAAAACGAACACAAAAAAAAAACAATATTGGCAGAATGTTTATTTTTTTCGCCTCTCTCTCTCTCTCTCTCTCTCTCTCTCTCTCTCTCTCTCTCTCTCTCTCTCAACCTACGTATATCCTTTGATATTTGACATTGTTGCATAACAAACAGAAGCATTTTACCGTGCGTGCAAAACCAATTATACGCAGAGGGTAGTAAATATGGAAAGAGAAGGATGGAGAATGAGAGAAAATAAAGGGAGAGATGTGAATAGCAGCAGCGTTAGAGAATCAGAAGTATAGTCCGAAATGCTGTATGGATTGAAATAAATATCAGGTGAAGCCATGTAACGGAACTTACGGCTTCGGGGAAAGTTCGAGTCTTTCTCTTGTTAATAGTCTTTTTCTATTGCTCTTGGTGTTGTGATAAATTTATCTGTAATAAGCATTTCATGTCAGCTAAGAATATGTGGAATCTCACTAGGAGTAATATTATAAATAATAATAATAATTAGCAGTGAAAAGTCGCTGAATTCTCAAAACGCTGGGTTTGCACTTATGATGGTTTTGCGAAATCCGCACTTGACGATCTGCCTCACTAGGGAATCATCAACTGTCATATTTTCATCGTTAATATTAATAATGATAATATCAATAAGGATGTGACAGTCGATGATTCCCTCAAGTGTGGATTTCAGCATTAATAATGATAGTATCAAAAGATGAATCAACCCTAAATTGGCAAAGAGACTCCGGTGACTGATCTTGCCAAATCACCCGCCTGTCGAAAGAGCTCACCACTATTTGAAAATGGAAGTTCTCTAACGTCCACGCCTTTAGTATACACTCTCAGCAGTCATCAGAAGGTCCTGATAAGTTCACGAAAATTTCGTCGCCATCAAAAGAGATGATAGGTTAAAAATAAAAAATAGCTGGCACCCTGGAAACAAATTTATTCAACAAAAACCATAACAATCCACGGCACAATCAACGATTGGGTGTCCTACAGTCGCCTCACGAAGTATTACCGGAGTAACACTGAAGAGCCCCTGTAAGAGTCTTGCCAAGGGTTTTTAGCCGCCCCAACCTAATAACCGCCCTTGTGGCTAGCAGCTCCGACCCCCTGGGAAGCCGTGGAATCAACAACTAGCTTAGTTTAGGCGTACATGTTCGGTGGAGGCGTAGTTGTCCTCAAAGTTTGAACTATTATTTGTAAAAAAAAAAATTGCACTGTCTGTACAATCAGCGCTCGACATTTCTAATATGCTATTCAGTTTAACTTGCAACGTGATTGCGAAAATTATTCGTGCATCCCACATATAGAATTGCAATCTATTTACCAAGGAATTTTGAAAAATAATATTAACTAGAGATATGAATACCTAAAATCGTATACTTAATATAAATGAAAGAAATCAGTGAGAAGTTTTTAATATCTATTGGTATGAATGGGATTTTCACTTTATACTTACTGATACGTGTAGAATGATATATCAATAAATAAAAGTTCATACATAATATAGGTATCATTTTAAACGCTTTCATATATACATTGATATAATAATAACGAAAAAATCATTGCTTAACAGCTTTATCACTACACTGCTAAACATGCAAATTTATTTTCACATAACGCCAAACTTATTTTATGAATAGCAATGGGCAAGATTACAACGGAATTTGTAAAATGGGGATGCAATCCTCTGTTGAATTTGCAGAATGCTTGGGAAATGCCGGGAAAATTCATACAAATTTATATCCAAGTTCTGCTAAAAAGTGGAACACGGCGAATTGT
>JANJGK010000001.1:78618228-78625728 GCA_039081455.1 Macrobrachium rosenbergii
TGGACGTATGGTATCTATATGTATCTTATCAGTCAACAGACATTTCATTCTCATCTAATGAAAGCTGAAGATATTCTCAACGACCCCTACATCCATTCTTAGCCTTGCTTTATATTTTCGTATTTCTTTCGTTTCTTAAAGATATCCACAGTTCATAAAAGAAATCGTTGCGATAAAATGAGAGGAAAGCAAACACGAACGAAGAGAGAGCAAACCCCAAATCTTCAAAAAGGTCCCGGTGCATAATCTCCCTTCTCCCTACCCAAGCTTCCCGAGTTCCCCAATCGCAGCCCCCCTCCACCCCAACCAAAAACGCCCTTCCAAGCCATTCGATACCTTAGATGCACAAAATCAGTAAAAAAAAGAAGCAAAGAGAGGGAAAATATAAACAAATCAAGAGGGCAAAGTCAAAATCATCAAAAGGGCCCTGGCAATAATCTCCACTGCACCTCACCGTTCAGGGTTCCTCTTCACTTTCCCCCGGTTTCCCTAGCAACATATCCCCACCCCCTAAAACTTACCCCACTCGTCTCCCCTATACCCTCGTTTTGGCTTTTCCGAACCTTCCCCAAATTTCGCTAGTATCAACAACCCCTTTTTCTTCCCCATCCTCCTCCCCAAATCTCTCATAAACTCACCCCTACCCCCTTCATCCCAGCTTTTCTCTAACCCTCCCTCCTCCATGGGTATCACCACATAACTTTTTTCTCTCCCCCCCTTCCCCACAAACCTCTCCTTCATTCCGATTCTCCCCTTCCCTGCTTTTCTTTACCTCCCCCCAGTTTGTCTGTAATACCACCTCCCTTCCCCTCCCTACAAATCTGATTCTCTTGCATTTCCCCCCTCTCGTCTCGTCCCGTTCCTCTATCTTTTCCCACTTTCCTCGACACCCTTCCCCCACGTCAGTGCAACAATCCCAAACTCCTCCCCCCTCCCCCTTTGCGAGCCATAAAATGACGACTGCACTTAAAACAGATGGAAATAAACACGCTGACTATCCATCATCCCAGGACGCCTAAAATTCTTTCTAATTCAATCTGTATTAAAGGCACAGTAGTCTTTGTTTGCGTAGCTTTGTTCTCAGGATATCGTTGCGGAACGAAAATTCCGAGTTTTTTTTCCCTAGCGTATTTTTATCGCTGGTTTAAAAAAGTATCTATTTTTTTCCTAGCGGCTGTAAAATCGGTTGCATCATAACTAAATGTTTAAAAATTTATTTAGCTTAGGTATGTCTTCACATACGTCACAAATATACATGCATACATACATACATATATACATACACAGACGCACACTTTATATATATGTTTATACATATACTATATATATATATAACATATATATATATATATATATATATATATATATATATATTTATGTGTATAATATAATACAGATATACTATATATATATATATATATATATATATATATATATATATATATATATATATATATATATATATATATATATATATATATTGTATATACTGTATATGTATGTGTATATATATATTTATATATATGTATATATATATATATATATATATATGTGTGTGTGTGTGTGTGTGTGTGTGTGTGTGCACATGCGTACGTATTGCTGTAACAATGTTCCCGTTTATTTCCAACTATGCAAGCGTAACTGAATAAACAGAGTAAGGCAAAAGTTCGAATTACACACTCCAAGACTGTCACTTTCAAGCTGCACCGCTCAAAATGAATGGAAAATGAGCTTCTCGCTACAAAGGAAACAAGAACGCGAAGCGTTATGACATTCTGCCGGAGCCAAAGATCTAAATTCGTTTTGAGTTGCAGAACTAAACCCATATGATAAAGCCCTGTGTCACACTAAATATCCTGGAATTTGGGTTGGGTAGGGTGGGGGGGGGGGCGCCGCCGTGGATTTTTCATAACCCCTTCCTTCCCAACTCCCCTTCACTCCCCAATCCCTCTCCACTACTCCACGGATGTAGCAGTGACGTGGGGCTAAACGGACGAGAGCTCTTGTGCAGGTGGATGGGGGAAAAAAACGAAAAAGCAAAATGGTGTTTGCGTCTATGACTTGCTGTTTTATTCTTTCATGAAGGCTGGATGAAATGGACTGGCTTGCGGACAGGGCACACAAGTCCACCGGGAAACTGGTACCACGGGAGTAATGCTCGTTATGTAGCCTTAAACCAAAACAAAACAAAAAAAAAAAAACTAAAAAAAAAGAACTCGGAAAATCTCCCATGATTAAAGCTGGGAGACTAGGAGAAAGGAAAAATAGCCCGCATAGCCTATCTCAAAATCCTCCAGCCCCCAACACGAGAGGGTACATTAATCTCTCCCTTTCAAAGTGAAATTTACGGAACAAAACGAATGGATTCATGACGAATTTATTTCCCTTATTTTAATATGGGCCTCGTTTTAAGTAATTAGTTCTTTTATACAAAATTTATTAATTTCCAATTACTTGAAGGTTCTTGGTAATATTTGATTTATAGCCTCAAATGTTAAAATCATTATTTGGGGAAATTCAATATTGTTCTTTTTAACGAGCTAAATCATTTTAGCGTGTCTTATTAATCTTCTGCTGTGTTTAATGAGAATGAAAAGTTAGTATTTTACTAAAGCTGCACAAGATCCAGCTAGTTGAGCCCCAGTCTAATTGTAACACTGTAAACTGAATTTAGCAATCCGATGAATGAATCACTGGAAATCCTGTGGCTCTCATGTAAGGTCCAGATTCCATTATAAATGTGGGTTTCAGTGCAGCGATGTACTTTAAGAGTTATACATTTAAGAATAAAAAAGTGATAAAAGTGAAAAAATCGTTTAAAAACATTAGTAAAGTGACTGAAACTTTTCTCTCCTACTAAATCTCTTACAGTTGTAACGACGCTGTCATGTAATTTGCAAAATATAAATGATGAAATCTCCCTCTTATTCCGTTTCGTATAAGAGGATTAACTTGGGATGCTTACACAAAGAACTCCAGAAAAAAATTATTTTGTATGATATTTTAGTTCAATCACCAGGCAGCTCCGAAGTTAAAAGTCTTGAAGGAACAGTTATTAGCCTCATTCAAGAATCCCCAAGAGGTCGGGAAACTCGAATCACTAAGCATCTCGAGTACTAGAAAGATTCACATTTGTGTTTCCTCCCCACAGAAAAAACAAATTTCCAATCTAAATTTTCCCAACGTAGGCCTCTTTTCTTACCCAACCAACTTACGCCTATTATATCTTACTTTTTTTACTAGAATTCCCTTGGTTACTCCTCACATGATAATTTAAATAACAGTGGATAAAGTTTGTGCCTGTATTTTGACCCACAGAAAAAGAGTAAAATTTTTATGCATATAACTATAATTACGACTAAATGCTCCCCTGTCGTTGTTACTTCGGAAGCTTCACAAATAAGAAACTACTTTCATCATTTAATTATATTTCCCTAAGTATAATTCGTTTTTGAAGTAACAGCGAAGATATAATTATGGAAAGTGGTATTTTGCTCATTACGTAATTGACTAAAACTTTTGAAGTCATTAACTGAAATAATCTTGAAAAAATTTTCAGTTATACATTTTGAAAAACCAAGTATTTTACTTTTGAAATGAGGCGTTTCTTACATCACTGCTTTTATAGCTACTACAATTAATGTAAATATCATGTAGAATTTTCTCGTCACTACTAGAACAGCAGGCTAATCAGCGTTAACAAAGCTCTCCTTACGGCAAAACGCTGGCTTAATTAATTCTAAAATATATTAATTGTGAAACAGACAGTTTAACGTCCTTAGCAAATGAATTGTCCATGGGTACCGTAGGAGGTTTATACATTTTACATTCAACTTCAAATACCTATAATGACCTGCCACCTACAAGCCTTACACGAAAGACATAAATTTAATCCCATTCTAACTCGCTTAAGCATAACGATTATACCTGCGAGGAACGTATTTTCACTGGAATAACAGCTCAGTATTTGATGTTTAAATTTTGTTCTTAAATAACACTGAATATACTTAAACACCAGGGTGTACGCTATTTGGAGGCAATAAATCACATTTTTTCATTTTATTTTTTACGTATTCTGTTCTTAAGAGAGCGAAGTTGATGCCAATGGAATCATACGGGAATGAGAAAAAGTACGTCAAAATATAGCTGGTAAAAGTTAATTCCAGCTATGAATGACGTCAATATTCCATAGGTCTGCCATTTGTTAATAAGAAAAGCACTTCTTCGGTAAAGACTGCTCACTATGGAAGTCTGTAGTCCGTTATATATTATTATTATTATTATTATTATTATTATTATTATTGAGATTAGGCTTTTTCACTTTCGTATTCAGCCCTCCGGACCTGACTTCTGTAACCACTAAAGATCCCAAGCTGGAATTCAAATGTATGTAATCTATTTCTAATTTTTTAATATTTTTTAATTATAACAATGGTACTGTCAGTACCATTGTTATAATTACTATTTTTGCTACTACTTCAGCAACTGTGGGATATTGCCAATTATCATTTCTATAATTTTATCTTGTGTACCTAGACTGTGTGTTTTGTACTGCCTCCACTTTGTATGTCCCATGTATATGAGGGCCCGAAATAAAGATGATGATGATGATGATGATGATTATTAGTTACGTAAGACGTGGAAAACATCACTTACTGGGATCAGACGGTCCAAGGAAAAGCCCTCGAATCAAATCTGGGGTTCAGATCCATCTCAAGAACCAATCAGTCCTTCCTTGTACAGTATTTTAAAGAGTTTTTATTGTAACGGAACAAGCACTGGCTGAAATACATAATTATATTCTGGAAATACAGACACCAGTGTACATATACACCCAATTTGTTCTCGTTCTTAAAATAGTAAAAAATGATCCATAAACTACAATTGAAAAGACGTATAGAACTCAAGATAGGTCCCAAATGTATCACCAATCTATATAGTCAAGGCACTGTTATCTATCGTCACAAGCTTTTTCTTCCAATGAGAGTGTCTCAACATTAACAAAGTGGTATCAGTTATTCAGCTCTTGAATGTTTTCTCGTGTGGTAAAAGTTTTACCCTTGATAATGATGACGATATTACTTGTTAAGCTACGACTTTGCCTTTTAAATTGTACTACTAAATGGAACAAAAATAATTTTTATCTATCCGACTGAGAGAGAGAGAGAGAGAGAGAGAGAGAGAGAGAGAGAGAGAGAGAGAGAGAGAGAGAGAGAGAGAGAGAGAGAGAGAGATTAGTTTTAGTCTCATTAGCCATATGAAATGCGCTTATTTTTATAGCAGATGATCACTACTCTAGAAAAATTGTAAACAAGTCATTATCATCTCAGCTTCATCACCCGAGGCTACAAAACACGGAAAATACAAATCACATTTTTCTTTCTTTTTTACTTTTTTTCTTCCTTCTTTTCTTTCCGCTAAGAAACTCGGCAGGTCTATAACTTCTCGACAGGGCAAATAAATTTTCAGGGTTAGAATTTCAAAGTTGGCATAACTGAGAAAAGTTGGAGGGACTTTTGAAAAGTGTCCATATGAATCTTCGACTCTTATACTATCGCATTCTCCTTTCCTCCTTTCTCTTTTGTCCTTGTGTTCCTTCATTGTCTCCTTTTCTTCGTACCGGAGATTTCTCTGTAGTCAAAAAACAATCTTTTTCGCTTTCTATTGATGAGTATTAGATGTTACCAAATCTAATAATCTTTTGCGTATCATCAGCTGTCCTTAAATATGATAAATCTATATACAGATTCCTCTCTCTCTCTCTCTCTCTCTCTCTCTCACACACACACACACACACACACACACACACACATGCCTTGATTATGGGAACTGGGTTAGAAGACGTTGCAATATTTACGATATATACGATACAACATAAATAAAAAAAGAAATATAAATAAACAATCATGTTTAGTCACAAAATAATATGTGGTAATAACATGTGGTAAGACTATGGACATTCACATCCGCTTACAGAAAATAAATATATTAAATAAGAATACCAGATCCTTAGAGAAATATGAGAATGTTTCTCTTATTTTTATTCCTTTTGTTTGTTTATTTTTTGTGTACATCTTTAACCACTCTATATATTCGTCTCTTGCAAAACTGTTAATATGTCTTCAGATCTTTTCTACTCTTTTCGTTTTACTGGGAAAGGACTCTCATTCTGGATTAGATGCCAAACTAATAGCTATGATGAACTGAAAGACTAAAATGTATATAAAACATGTCGGGAAGAAATATTGCTGTTTTAATTGACGATAGTTTTAGACACTAAATTTTCATTACGATCAAGTCTCACAATACCTATCCCGTGCTTACTGAGTTAATTACTTGGAAATAATTAGCATAAATTTTATTACAGTCACTTGTGGTTAACATACCCCTGAAAACTGGAGCGTCAATGAGGGTTTTTCACAAGAAGCCCTAACATTTTTTCCAATAAATTAATCTTCATTGGCTATCATAGTCAAGTGAATGATGTCTATATCGAGTGAATTCCATTACCTTAGGACAATAATAGCCCATCATTGTGAAGGGTGACTTCTGCGAGTATAAATGTATCAGAATCCCCATTTAGAGCAACTGAGTTTAAGTGTTTTGCCATCCTCGTAAATATGAATAAGTATAGGGCTGATATGTTTACGACCTTACTCCACAGAGATTTCGGCAGATGTGAAACAATGTAAACTGGAATGTGCAACAACTGACAGACGTAGGAGTGCTTACCTTACTATATCTAAGTACATTTTCACATATGTAAAAACAAACATAAATCACATAAAAACACACAGAAGTGGGAATTTACAAGCAGCAATTCATTATAGAATGATGGAGTACAGGATGTCCATAATACTATCAATTGCAATATAGTTAAAAAATTTTTATAGAATTTCTAGGTTCCCTTTATCTTCAATATGAAATTCAAGAAAAATATGGTTCACATGACGCTTGTTAGAATAATATATCTACCCTTCTCTATATACTGTATATCTCTATTTAAATAGCTTCAATTCAACTCTATTTTAGAGGAAGTAGCTAGAAGGAATAAGACAGGTCTGGGACTCATCGAGTAAAGAGTGCTTTCAACCATCAATAAAAATGACAAAACAATGACTGAACTAAAATTCTGTAAGAGCTTTCCTCTTAAAATGGAGAACAGGCTTTCTGCTGGAAGACGTCGACTTAATCTGTTGAAAAAAAGAAATAGGACAAAATAGACCGGGTGGAATCACAACTTACGCACAACCAGAAGTTCTCCCTCTCCTGAGTCCGTGTGGAAGGACGGGGCTTCTGCGGATACCTCGCACTTGTATTTCCCCGAAGTCTTCAAGGATATCTCCTTCAGGGCAACTTTACGGTCACTGCTCTTGTCCAACTGCGAGGAGAGGGGGAGAAAAAGAGGAAGGGGTTGTCATGAGATGGAAGGACTTTTCACATGAGATGAGGTTAAAGCATTATTTGTCATTCGCCTTTCATGCGTAAGTGCACTCGCAA
>JANJGK010000001.1:78640875-78648375 GCA_039081455.1 Macrobrachium rosenbergii
AGGAAGATCGTTTTGAATTATCTGCCAGTTACTATATGTTCATACATACCTAGAAAAGAGTAGGAATTAAAGTGGGAAGAATATGAGTTCCCTGTATTTCGGAAAATATAACAGGAACGATTACTATTAAGGATTTGTTCCAGAATAACATGGCCTTATGCCAGTGCAGACCTGTGCATCAGGACGTATCATATGAGTGACATGGCACCGAAGGATATAAAGTCATAGTGTCAACCTCTGGAATCATGGTACCCCCCTATCCCCCCACCTCTCTCTCTCTCTCTCTGGACGCAAAATTGGACCTCATGCTAATCCTTCACTTACTGGAAAGTATTTTCGGAGATTCAATTCTGGTTAAAACTGGTCTTGTCTGTCATTTACATGCAAAGTACAGATAAATCTGCGTTGGCGACTCAGTCTTTGTTATCTGGTATTTCCTGTTAATTTACATATTCAGAATCTTGCCTCTCGGGAATATCTCCTTGGCTTTCACATAAGAATAAAAGGAGTGACTTTAATTTGATTAATTTCCCCATCTGATTTTTCTGTAGGCACTGATACCTGAATAAATTAATGACAGAAAAGAAAGCGGCTTTGAGGGTAAGTTCTCTGTACTCACTTTCAATGATTTTATTACGCACAATTACTGAATATTAATATCTGAAATAGAAAACGCAAAAAGCAAAAAGGTTTTCATGTTCAAAAGAAAGAAGGAACTATTAATTTTTCCCTCTGAACCATAAAAAAAACAAAAGAAATTTTAAATGATACACGAAAGTAAAATATGAAAGTGGTAATATTTCAAAGAGTAATTTTACGTATTTTCTGATAATTTCTCACACAGATATAGAAATAAAACAGGAAATTACAGGTAACAAACTACACCGGTATTAACTTTGAAGATTTCGTTGACAACATACAATCAGTCATCACTTTGAAAACTAAAAATAAAATTAAAATGAAATTATTTAAGAAGAAAATAATAGCTTGAACAGAGGAAATTGAAGATTAGGCAGCGGATTAATGTACAAGTACACTACTATGAACAAAATTAATGAAGTAAGTTAAGCTGTTCCACTGAGATTAATTTTCCTTCTAGAAGAAATTATACTCAATTTTCATTTTACAGGAAATAATATCTTACTTTCAAAATTGCAGAGGTTGTTTATCTACATATTGTAAATTCCCCAAAAACGTAAAGATCCGACGAGCGAAATAAAGGAAAAATATAAAAGAAAAATATAAAAAAATTGTCGTTGAATTTAGAAGCATAAATAAAAAGAATGGGCCATTTCATCGGGAAGCATCAAAGAGAAAAAATGGAAATCGAAGAGCAAACTAAAAAGGATTCTCATTCCAAATGAATATTCAAAAAGTAACAAACGTGATTATATTTATTTTTTGCTTCATAGCTTGACTGCCCTCCAATCATTAAAGGATCCTTAAGAGAAGTGTTTTGAATGGGTTGAAAGGGTTGAAGGGGTTCAAAGGACGGTTAGTTTTAGAATTCACTTGCAAACAACTATGTAACAAATATTTTGCCATTATGCTCTGATGCGGTGAGACCTAGTAACTTTTTTCGAGGTATTTAATATAGCTTTTAGTTTCAGGAAGGACAGTTTTGAATTTATCAAAAATAGCTCCATAGGGTCAGATTTGTTAAGGCATAAAGTAATTATATTAGAAAAATCTCTCACGTAGGAGAGCGAAAGGTGTAATATTTGCAAATATTTATGGATTCAGAAGAGCGTATATTTCATTTGCACATCCTAGGAAACAAACAAGCAAACAAAACATCCAGCTGACTAACTAACACACAGGAAAACCAAATGAAAAACAAAGGACAGGAATTTAGAAACAAAATCTCTTAATCTGAATACAAGAATAACAGAGAAAGAACGACGGGCGAAGGGAAAAGCATTTAGTCTGAGAATCAGTAAGAAAGACACGAGAAAGGGGGAAAAATAGAATTTCCTGACACCAACAGAGAAAACAGAATGGGAAAAAAGGAAGGTCTCTATTCCGTGGGCGTTCAATTCAGAACGGGTGACCCATAAACCATTAGATCACCAACGGCTCATCGGAAACCGTCGTATTTTTTTATGGCAAATAACAAGACTTTTGAAAACGCCCTAACCGCTCAATGGGGTGTTTTCGGAGTCAGAGAGCTCTTACATTAACCACTGAAGACTTCTCATCGTCGCCTGGCTTCCTCCCAAAAAACCTGGCCCTCCCAGGGCATCCAGAAAGACCCTCCCACTCCCAAAACCTCCCCCCTCTTCTCTCTCTCTCTCTCTCTCTCTCTCTCTCTCTCTCTCTCTCTCTCTCTCTCTCTCTCTCTCTCTCTCTCACACAGAAAAAACCACCCACAAAAGTCGTCCACGACAAACACACACGCGCACACTTTTCGTCTCTGGCAAATGACTTTCATCTTATGAAAACCCAGACAGACATCGCGTTAAAAGAAATGTCATCCATGGCCGCAGTATTCAGTGGCTGGCTATTAGAAATGTTCACCCAGACGTCTTACGGAATCGGGAACATGTAAAATTCTATCCTGAATGTGGAGCCACTGTTGCATTTACGAAAAATGAGTTGCAAGGTCTCAATTTGGCCCCCCAATGCCGACGCAGCTAATGAGGTAAAGGATTACAGTAGTGAATGAGTCCTCAAAGTGATTTCGTCATTAATCTTATCTACTGATGAGTTATATCGCTCATAATTGCTGAGGCAAATCTTTGGATCTGGAAAGGCCGGGCAAATCCTTTTAGAATCCTTTGCGGTTTCTGTTGCTGTGGTCGAAATAGGAGTGAAACTGTCAATGATAAAAAAAGGTGTTGGGTTACCACTTTTTCATTTTATTTCATTCTATTTTATTTATTTACTTATTTATTCATTTTCTTTTATTTTTTAATTAGTCAAAATCATCCTACTATAGCATATCTTTAAATTGATAAAACTATCCACTTAAGAATTGGCATCGATTTTTATTGATTTTTTTTTACCTAAAAATGAAATTAATACCTTCCGACACTATTGTTCACGGGTTTTCTTCTGTAAGTCATTAGATGTCCGCTTCTTCAACAGACCGCATCGACGAAGAACCTCAAATATGCCAGCCGCAAAGAGTAAAGAAAAAGAATCCTCATATACCCATTTTATAACTTTCCAAATTCTTGTTTAGTAGATACCTCTTCAGTAAATTCTTACTTTTCGAAGCTAATTTTGCATCTGACACTATATATATTAATGAACCATAGCTAGCTTTGCCTTATTTGCCCATTCTTACTTTTGATTCCAGGCTTATGAAGACTAGATTTAGGAACAATGGCTAAATCCGTTTAGCACCTTTACCTCTTATATCTTTATTCTAATGCAAAATTTTCCTTGTTCCAGTTATATCTTAGATTAAGTATATGAATACACTCTCGTCCTAGATGCATTATATCAATGTATGCTGTAACATCCCATAACTGATGTCCTGCTTACTTTTCATGAACTTACAAATCTACAGTACTATTTATTTCAGATCTGATTTTAGGAGTAAAATGATTTACAATGTATGAGAACAGATTTTATGTTCTTACAGTGTTGGTTGTGTATCACTGGTTGATATGACTATATTTATAAATTAAATCAATCTGAGTTAAGTGAGCGTTTATGAAAAAGGATTTTACAGTAAGAATGTGATATCTGTATCAGTGTTTATAAGAAAAAATTAGTAATTAAATCTGCCTTTTTTTACCTTTGGTCTTTGTGTCTTATTTATTTTATTAAATTGACAGCGGCTCCGCAAAGTAGGTTTGCATTATTCGTACGTAACAAATAAAGAATCATATCTGAATAGTTATCTTCAGATCTGATTACAGAGCTCGAATTCATCAAATTATGAATTTGAAATTCATGATTATCCGGCTTGATTACAGAAGCCACGCTTCTTTAATAGCATTTGCGAATTAGCGTTTACGCAACATGGATTTAGAGGGCATTTGTTGCCAGTTTGAAAATAGAACGTGAGCAATCAAATTATCGGTTTGACGTTAAGGCTGTTCTGATTTATTCATTCTAAGCCATGAATTAACTTAACCGTGTTTTAACTTAAATACATTTTACCCATATCTAATACCAGTCACGACTCTATCTTTTGTAATATCTGATATATCTATCTTTTAATATAGCTATATTCTTTTCTGTGATTTTAATAATGCCTGAAAATGAAACATATTCTCCGTGATTTTACATTCCGCACTTATCGCACTGAGTTTAATATTTGAAAGTATAAAATTGTTAAGTGGAAAGTTAGCAATAAAATTACTGAACATATACATTAAATATAATTATATAATGTTTTTTCCCGTGAGGAAACTAAAATTTTCATATTTATCTCATTATTCTAATTGCCACTTACAACTGCTAGTTTCTTACCAAACTGGGAAAATTCTTCCATATTGCAATATTAGGAACCACTTCGTAGTTGTCTGGCCGTGTTAAGAGCTGGTTGGCGCAAAGCGGAAGAAATACAAGTCAAGTAAAATAAAGTAAATGGATCTGAAATTTCTCTGTAAGCCTTTATTATAGAAAGTTATCAGGAACTGAAAAGCATTTCCTCATGTAGGCCTATTTACGGCTTACTGCTAATATCAATCCATATCAGACATTAAATGGCGTTCCAGTGAATTCGAAATTAGATCACATACTGTATATACAACACAGAATGGCTGTTTAACCGTAAATTAAAAAACCTTCATATTATAGAGCACGAGCTTTATATTAATTATTTTTATATTGTTTTTTGTACATATGAGCTTGAAATAAAATTGAAGAATACAGCAAAAATGGGCAAAAAATGCAATATAATTCTTAAATCTACACCAAGTATCCAAAAAGAATTATATTTTAGATATGAATTACTATCCTGTCAATACATACTTAGTTTCTGACTGCAACAATTATCTTCAAGAATTGATAATTGGCATCCAATTCTCCCTCCCCATCCATAAATTTTTAAAAATACGCAGACACGGATCCTTGAAATAATGTGAAATTTCTATATTCGCAGGCATAAAAATTCCCCTCCCACCCATGAAAGGTAACAGGAGAATTCCAGAAACAAGGAATTTCACCTTGCGGTCAGAGCCCCATACGTAGTAGCACGGTCCAGGAAGAGACAAAGGGTTCAGGGAAGATAAAAACCGAGAGAGAGAGAGAGAGAGAGAGAGAGAGAGAGAGAGAGAGAGAGAGAGAGAGAGAGAGAGAGAGAGCTGAACAGAGGGAGGAAAGGAAAGGGGGACGCGGAATTCAATATAAGCCTGCGACCCTCATATTGATACTTGGAGATTTTCCACATCATTTGCCACTATTTTCCTTGGTCGAATGCCTCGGTGAGAACAATATATGTCTCCGCAGATATTCGTCTTTCTTCCAGCCACGGGCTTTGGAGAGCTTGGGCTTCTCCAAGAAGAAACCAAAATTAGCGCTTTTGATTAAAAATTTTCCGGTTTCATTAGACAATTCGCCCGTGATCAGGAAGCACAGCCCACTGCAGTTCAAGAAGTTTGCACCCTCTCCCACACTGATACAAAGAAGCACCCAACCACACACACAAACATTTGCACATATGCACTAATACATACACACACACACACAACACATATGTACATATATATATATATATATATATATATATATATATATATATATATATATATATATATATACATATATACATATATAAATACATATACATATATAAATATATATACTATATATATATATGTGTGTGTGTGTGTGTACGTTTGTGTGTGTATGTATGCCTAATTCCAGTGTGTTTGTTCATTTGTCCTCAAAAATAGGGTCAATGTGCTTTTGACTGGTTCCGAGGCAACGATACTTAATACCCCATGGAATGCTGGGAGGCAGGAGACGGCACAGTGAAATGGTAAGGATCCACTGAGGAAGGACTAAATATTACCTAGAGATTTTCATTTCAAGGCAGCGGTAATACTCCTCTAAGACTTCTTGACTTCAATCAATGATATATTCCCTCTCAGAATAGTTATAAAATTACAAATTTTATCAGAAATGGTGTTATGTAGTTTCATGCCCTTCAGCACTTCTTGAAAGCGATATGGAAAAATAACATATTACTCATAGTTTTTTTAAATGAGAGAGAGAGAAAGTAAACCTTAGTTTAACCAGACCACTGAGCTGATTCACAGCTCTCCTAGGGCTGGGCCGAAGGATTAAATTTATTTTACGTGGCTAAGAATCAGTTGGTTACCTAGCAACGCGACCTACAGCTTATTATGGAATCCGAACCACATTATAACGAGAAATGAATTTCTATCAACAGAAATAAATTTCTCTAATTCTTCATTGGCCTGTCGGAGAATCGAACGCAGGCCCAGCAGAGTGGTACCGAGAGCGATAACAACCCGTCCAATGAGAGAGAGAGAGAGAGAGAGAGAGAGAGAGAGAGAGAGAGAGAGAGAGAGAGAGAGAGAGAGAGAGAGAGAGAGTGCAGGTGATAGGGAAAGTATTTGTCACTGAAATGTTTTATTGTCAACAAATGTGAAAATCTCTACCCTCCCTTTCGGGATAATTTTCAATTTGGACAAACATCTTCACCCACCCTAACATCTCGTCTCCGCAACCAACTAAACCGCCACCCCCATCCACCCCATCCCCCACCCCCCGCCAAATCTTTCAACTTTACAGTCGAGACGCGCTGAGAAAATACGCTAAACTCCCGCTAATGTGGCTTAACTTTTCCCCAACTTGAGTTTAAACTTGAAGTGACACGGCCTCGCCAACTTTTGGTCAGCTAGTAGACTAACTTCGCCTAGCGAGGAACTTTATTCAAACAGCCGAAATCTCTTCTTGATTGTCCCCTGTTGTCTTCACCGAAAGATTAATCATTCCAATAAACACAATTAAGGATGAAAATTAAGGTTACCACACGCAATATATATATATATATATATATATATATATATATATATATATATATATATATATATATATATATATATATATATATATATATATATATATATATATATGTGTGTGTGTGTGTGTGTGTGTGTGTCTGTGTGTGTGATAATCTTAATTTAAATCCTTAATTCTGTATATTGGAATATACACATACACACACACATATATATATGTGTGTGTACCCAAGTATAGAGCTTTTTGAAGGTTCGTTAAAATGACTGGGGGAAATATGTAACATTTCTCCCAAATGAATAATTATTTATTTACGATTTATCAAGTATTACAGTGTAAGAGACTTCAAAGAAACAGAAAATCGGTAATCTGTCCAGCGAAAAAAAAAAAAAAAAAATCCATAAAATCAGAAAATAAGCAAAAAACTGCATAGCACGAGAGAGAACTTTGCATTCCCGAACGATACGGCCACAAAACAGTAATTAATCGTACCTTCCCCATTGTTTTTTAAAAAGCAGATTATACCAGTGAATTTTCCGTGCCTGCAAAAAAAAA
>JANJGK010000001.1:78653375-78680093 GCA_039081455.1 Macrobrachium rosenbergii
CACACACACACATATATATATATACTGGTTCTTGCTCTAAGTGATATATGTGTATGTATATATATATATATATATATATATATATATATATATATATATATATATATATATATATCACTTAGAGCAAGAACCAGTATATATATATATATATATATATATATATATATATATATATATATATATATATATATATATATATATATATATATATATATATATATATATATTAGGACGAAGACTGTTATGTTACTGTGATACGTACTACGTAAATGTGTACGCACCTGCTTTACGAAAAATTCCATTGCAGTGTTCTTGCTCTAAGTGATATATATATGTATGTGTATATATATATATATATATATATATATATATATATATATATATATATATATATATCTTAGGACAAGAACTGTTATGTTACTGTGATACGTACTAGGTAAATGTGTACGCACCTGCTTTACGAAAAATTCCATTGCAGGCTTGTATCATTTTTACGAAATGTATGTATTAGAAATTAATTATTTTCACTGATCAGCTATTGAAATAAGCGTTTACCGAGAGTGCAAATATAGAATCCATCAAAATGCTGAAACGAGTAAGCGTTAAATGGAATGCTCAAAAGAACAACTCTCAAATGAAATACATGAATACATTTTTTGGTTCCACGTGTGCGCATGTACGCGTGTTTATATGCGTGTAGGAGCGTATGTGAGTAAAAGCAAGAGCTTTTATGCCATACCATGACTGTGCGAGTAGGCGTTATTTTTATTCGTGTGGGTGTAGACGTGTAAATAGGTGGAAGTGTTATTTGTTATTTATTTTATTGTTTTGTTTTCCTTTTCGCTATGTAATGTTTGCACATGAAATTCGCTGTCTAGGTGGATTGCCTATTAATTACACGCTGTGCATATTTCGCCCTTTTCCCCCCCATTTTTTCTGTTGAATGACTGAACGTGAATGCAACGTGATATTTTTTTTTTAATTGTGTTTTTGCCATTTGCTCTTTTTGATGTCTGCGTGTTCCTACGAGGCAAACGCAGTGTAGTTGCGCGTAGGTGGATTTTTGCAAGCATGGCTGCTCTCCGCTTTGAATGGTCGTGTTTTCTCTCTGTCTTGTGTACACATTTCTATCTGCAAAGCGTATCTAGATCCACTCCCCGGTTTGTAATTTGGTTGGACGGTTACGCTTCCTCGCCGAAAAAGGGGAAACAGGAAAAGAGGGGAGAGAGAAAGAGGAAGAGAAAGAGAGAGAGGTGAACCTATTTTCCCCTTCTACTATTCCCCTTCATCAACACCATTGTAATGGGAGGGGTGACAGTGTTGTTCGCAACACCCCGCGTCTAATGACTGTGGCCACTCTACCCTCAGACCGGATTCCTCATGAGTGCTGGAAGGAGATCAACACTTGGGGAATATCTCGATTGCTTAAAGCTGTTTGCACATAACATGGGAATTTGAATAATGGCAATGTGATGTATAAACGTTTTATCCCTATTGTGAAAGACTGACGCTTTCTTGTAAGAATGTTTAAATTAATAAAATAGTATTGGTAGTACTATAGCTTATTTTACAACACCGACTGCCTTTTGAGTTACGCAATGCTGGACGTGGCCACTTCTTGGATAGGTGATCGTTACTTAATGGGAAAGAGCTGTTGGTCGGCTATAAGGTTTTATGGTCAAGGTGGCTTGAAATCTTGTTCCAAGGATAGTAACCCTTAGGAATAGGGTCGATTGTTAAAACTGTTCGCATATAATGCTATGTTCTCATATCAGCAAATTCAAGTAGAAGGTAATTCTTTGCTTTCAAAGAATGAGTCCGTTTTAATATACATACATACACACAGATATAATGTATATATATATATATATATATATATATATATATATATATATATATATATATATATATATATATATATATATATACGTCCTGCATGTTTGTATTATCGTTCATGAAAAGGATAAAGAGTGAAATGTACAGAAATATAAAGCTAAGTGCACGGCATCTTTATTCGTCACTATTAAGGGTATCAATAAAAAAAAAAGGAAGAAAAAGACTAACATTTTTATGACATCAAACACAAAGTTGTTAGGGATCCCTTTTATTACATTATATCGTTGCTATTGGCGAATCTTGTTTTATCGCTTCTATTTATTGAAAGCAATCAAGGATGGCCGCTTGTGTGATTGTTATTTGGGTTCGCTATTTTGATGAAATCAGAAAAAAAAATATTGGATTTTCCCCCCTTTTCTCGACTTCGCTGAAAATGATGTTTCAAGTTGATGGTCAAATGACTTGATTTTTTTAGACAAATAGCTATGCACATAAGAAGGCAATCTTATTTAATTTGCATGCCTGAAAGTTACAGGCACTCACTCTGATCTTAATATACGCTCATTAATCAGCACATTGGTGTGTACTTTATTGTACTGTATTGTATCTAAATAAAAGGTATTCCTGATTACTTTAAAAGAAGAAAAAGCCTGCACAATAAATGTAAACATTTTTCAAGCACACAGAATCAACAAAAGCGTTCAGAGACTGCAAATCTCCGCCAGGGTCAAGAAATCTTCCCACTCCTTAACTGGAAAATAGTCCCTAAACCAGACCCTGGCTTTTTCCGAAACCAAATCACTCGTAAAATAACACGAAGTCCATTTTTGGTAAAAATTTCATCAAAGTCTACCCATACTAACCTATTACATGATCCTCTTAATAAAACAGACAGGTTAGTAAACGTATGCAACTAGATCTATTGTACATATTCCTAATTCGTTTTAGATTTAACTGATAATAATGTTATAAATTTACTCTCTTTAGAGGAAAAATTCAAACGACTAGGCCTACTGATTCTTATACTGTATATTTTCCTGCTTCATAAAATAGTTCTTCCATAAAGAACGAAAAGTCTTTCCTGCAATTTTTCTTTTTCAAGTTTTTTTTTTATTTTATTCTCAAAATAATCGAAGGAAAGGAAGTGCACCAGCACTTTGTTCCCAAGGTACACATACAGCACACCGAGCACTGTTTTCGTTTAGACTTTTTTCCTCCTGTTTATTTTTTCCGTCTGTTTTTTGGGGGTCAAAAAGATTACTTCAGGGAAAGAAATATGTTTTGCCATATCTGTGGGAAAGATGGGAAACCCTCAGGCTAAGCTACCTGATTTATTTCACATTTCACACGAGAGAATGCTTCATAAATTACTAAAAAAAATATATATATATATATATATATATAGATTTTCTCTTTCCGCTGGCTCTTAAAACGGAGAAAAAAATTTAAATTCTTGAATTTTTCCAGTAAAAAAGAGAATTGAAATCTGACTGAATTTTGTTATTACAAAAGAATTTCATGGTCGATTTAATATATCTGAGCAATGATATGATGCTTATCGGATATATTAAAAAAATCTTAGGATTAAATATGAATCACTGTTTCCGTCATAAGACGTCAATAGCTGTGCTGTACTTCATTAGCTTTTAGACGGAAATGTCATTAAATATTTAAGCTTATGACCCTTTTGCTTGCCACAAAAAGTTTTCATACACATGACATTTTTATGTCGCATAAACTATTTATAGTGTTTTTAAATTCAAAATATAATATTCAGTAAAGCTTACAATGCTTTCCACAGTAAAATACTTGGTGTTAATCATTGATAAAGAATAACAATATAGCAAAAATATGAAAATCTGCTTTATCCTATAATTATGCAAATATGGTTGACCACTTATATTGCACTATTGTCGTCTTCTCTTTGATTAACTTCACATATATTGCACTACTATAGTATTTTCATGGATTAATTACATATTTTGCACTATCTTCTTTTTCTTGTCAACTTTACTTATATTGAATTAATATCGTTTGTTCTTTGATTAACTTTTCATATATTGCACTATTTTCATCTTTTCTTTGATTGATTTTATTTGAATTGCACTATTATCGTCCTTCTTTGATTAACTTTACTTATGTTGCACTAATATTGTCTTTACCTTGATTAACTTTATTTATGTTGCATTGTAATCGCATTTTCTTTGATTAACTTTACTCGTATTACATTAATATCGCATTTTCTTTGATTAACTTTACTTATATTACATTAACACCGTATTTTCTTTGATTAACTTTACTTACATTTCACTAATGTCTTTTCTTTGAATAGCTTTACTTATATTGCACTGACATCGTGTTTTCTTTGAATAATCTTACTTAAATTTCACTATCATCATCTTTTCTTGGAATAAATTGACGTATATTTCATTTTTATAGTTTTCTACTTATTTATATAAAAATGACATTTATCACAGATAGCTTTCATTTCATGTTAATGAAAAAAAAAATACCCAAAAAGTGTTCGATGGATATAATTTGATTTAAGTTACACTGGACCTCTGAGAACCTTAGTTAACCAGGATATTTTCAGATTAGCTCCATGCGGTAATTACAGACCACATTCAAGTCTACAATAGTGTCTGGAACTGAGTTGCTCGGGGTTCTTGTAATTAAGTTCCAAGAAGATGTTAGAGACGATATACAGTTATGCAAAAATAGAGCACCAGCACATGTTGATTAAAGGTCTTACAACAGGTTATTTTACACATGCGCAAAGGTTCTCTCTCTCTCCCTCTCTCACACACAATAAATATATGTATACATATACATACATACATATTTATATGTTTGTGTGTGTGTATATATATATATATATATATATATATATATATATATATATATATATATATATACATACGTGTCTATATATATATGTGTGTATATATATATACATATATACATATATATATATATATATATATACGAGATATATATATATATAATGTGTGTGTATGAGTTTGTGTATGTGTGTGTTTCACCCTACCCGGTATCTGCTGAAAATAAATACCATAACGTCGACAGGGTAAATTATCATTCAAGGAAAATAGGACGACATATATCGGAGGGAACCGAAATCATTTGTCCACAAATTGTGTTGCTTCATGATTACGCATAAGCTAAGGATCATTCTCCTTTGTCTTAGTTTACACAAAGTGGAAATGGAAATATAGTGTTAAAAATTCCTCTATTTATGAATATATATATATATATATATATATATATATATATATATATATATATATATATATATATATATATGTGTGTGTGTGTGTGTGTGTATAAAGATAAAATCCACGTGGATTTTATCTCTATTTATATATTCATCACGTTCTATACTTCCGTGATTCAGTTGTACATACACACACACACACACACACACACACACACACACACACACACATATATATATATATATATATATATATATATATATATATATATATATATACTGTATATATATATGCGTGTTTGTATGATTGTGTGCATGTGCACGTGTGTGTGGGTTCGTGTGCCTGTCTGTCTCATGATTGTGAATGTGTTGTGATTTTATGATGCATCAAAACTTGTCCTTCAATATTATACTTACATTTTTGTTTATTTATTGTTTTGTTATTTTATATGTTTTTCTAATAACTGTCTCCTCTTTCTGTATTTCCCATTAACTTCTGTTACTTTTTTCGAATGAACGCCATAATCTTTGCAAGCTTGAATTTCCAGCCAATGGCTCCTACAGTCTTGTTCCATATGAATAGGGTTCATTATCATCATCATAATATTATTATTATTATTATTATTATTCTGATATAGTTCCCAGACCTATCCTACAGACAAACGTTGATCTTTAATTTATTCCCGGTCTGGTTAAACTAAGATATACTTAACTTTTAGTCTCAAGGATTCTCAGAAATATAAACTTAGACCGCACAAGACTGGAGCTACAGACAAACGGACACTGGAAAAAACTGACCCCCCAGGAGAATGAAAGGACGGTTGAAAGGGGTCGTTGATCTGTTTCATCAACTGAAACAAAACCAATTTCCACAACCTGACATTATGTTTTAAACACCTGGATTGAAGGCCCTTCCCCTTGGCAGAGCGACCCTGTCTAGCTAACAATGGCATTCTATTACGGCAGAGTCAATTCAAACAACTATCTGTTTACCGAAAGATCAAGCGATTGGCAAGTATCGCCTCTATTCCCCCTAGTCTTTAAGGTCCAATGTCGTTTGGTGGGGAGCCATTTTAAGCTCCGCCATCAGACATCGCCGTCTTTAAAATGAACCCCGGCTAGGAGATACATTTAATAGTCTTAATTTACTATCTGCGCCGGCGAGGCTGTTCACCATTATGCAAAATACCACCCGAAATACCATGAACTTACAACAGAAAATCTACACGATAATCTCCTCCGCGTATATACAATGCTATTTACTGATACGGTCTACAGATTATATGTAAAGGTTTTAAATTATTTATACATATGCACAGAAACAAATACTTCACATACTCTTATAATCAGATACAATGATACAAGAATGCTTGCAAACGTTTCACAGACTACACACACAAACGCTTGTGTACAGTCACATTCACACGTATACAGAAACATGCCATTAAAAATATACATTAGTAAATTATACTTAGCTACACGCATTACAACCGCACTGCATCACATACAAATTACAGTATAACTGTACAGAAATAATTTCTTTCATAGATGTCTTTGTTGTTGTGCCCACAGGTTAACTAATGGTAATCAGTTACTCACACATGCAGTCAGAAACAGACATGAACACATATGCATATCATTAGAGTCACCTATAGACTATTCAAACAAGCACACACATTCACCCTTTAAAGATCAAAAGCTCATGCAACAGGAGCAAATGTAAAAAACAGTAAAAAACAAAACCTTCGGTAGACGTTTATTAATTCTTTTCTTCCGCAACGGGAATATATTTATATCACAAACTCACATATCTCCTCCATTAATTCCACTCGTATAGAATATCTTATCGAGGTCGCAATGGATGACGCTGAAGTTTTGTCGTTTGTTGCGGAATGGATCGGAAAAATTCTTGAGATGGGAGACCTTGGGAGTCCCTGGGACAGTTATAGCTTTTATTCCTTTTATTTTATTACTTGCGGTAATTTCCTGGAAGCCTTAGCGAAACCGACGAGGTAGACATTCCTCTTATACCTTGATATATTATGCAATAGGTATCTATATATAAAGAAGTACATTAAACAGTTTAACGTTAAGAAAGTATACACCATATAGATTTGCTTTTCTTTGAAGAAGAGTTAAGGGAGGCAATTATCATTGACATTCAATGCAGTTTCACAGAACCAACACTATTTTATATTTATCAATAATTTTAGTTATAAATTATAGAAAACCAAAGCAATCCAACTGATTTCTTTTACAGAACCAAAGGAGTAGATGGCTCAAGTTCCCGAAGAAAGTCGTTTTCCCTACTCACATATCTAAAGTCCTCCTTTAATGTACTATAAAATCGGTGAAAAAGGTTCCTTTATTTTTCATCACTGATAATTCCCCCCTCAAAACTCTTCTTTTTACGGTTGCTCTCTTTTCTATTAAATAATATCTTCATTCATCTCTCCAGAATATGATCAATTGTAGCCTATTCATCATTCATCCCACTTTTAGCCACTCGCTCTGAGAAACCACACACAAACACACACACAAACACGCACACACACACATATATATATTATATATATAACTGTATATATATACATATAGATATACATATATATATATATATATATATATATATATATATATATATATATATATATATATATATATATATATATATAATGTGTGTGTGTGCTTGTAAGCTATTCGCCTGTTTAGTACTTTGGAATTAATAACCACAGTGAATTAAGGGAGAGAGATGTCAGCATCATGCACATTGTTAAAAATGCTACGTTTACCTAGCGGGATAAGGATTTCACAGCTTCAGTCAACATCATTCAACTATCTCTAGAAATATCCCCCTTTGCATTTCTATAGGGTATTTCCCATTGCTCATTTCATTCCCAATTATATTTCATACATCAGACTATCTCTGAATTTCATGTTTAGTGGTAAAACAAAAACAAAAAATAATCATAATAATTCACACAGGCTAATTTATAGTAAATGAACAGACACACGCTGATGCACACATTACATAAACATGTTAAATAATAAACTGACAATCACAAATCTAATAACAGTTCACCTTTAAGAAGGGGGGTGGGCTTAATAGACAAGGGAGAGGAAAACAAATATCTGAATTTTCATATTCTGAGAAAAATTGTCGCCTATCTTCACATAAACTAAAGACTGACTACAAAACTGGTACAAGCAAATACTGTATGGAATGCCAAAAGTGTCATGTGAATTTTATTTTTCACACCTTATTATAACCTACTGACACCAGCACCAGAACACCAAGTTTTAGCAGCAATTGACATCATTTTACAGGGCAGAAGCGTTAAACCTTCGTGATAGTCTCCCCCTTTATCCGAGGTTGGGACCTGTCTCATTCTGTTAACTCTCGGGACAATGTTCTTTCTCCCTCACCCCATTCTTCTCCGAAAGAAAAAGAAATATCTAAAAAGACAACCTTCCAGCTAAGACCAACTTGTTCATGGCACCATACTACCTCACACCTGATATACCTATAAACTGACTATACTGTACCATGAATAACTTGAATAAAAGTGTACAATCACACAATCACTCCTGTAGATCCCACTCAATAATGTAAGCAGGAAAACAGTTCAGTTATAAATGGAATTTATACGTGAATCGTTACATGTTGACTTAATCTTGATGTTGACAATTGCGATAGCCTCTGGAATGAAGAGATAGCCAAAAACAAGTTGAAGATTTAATGTTTCACTGATTCTCCGAACAGGTATATATATATATAATATATATATATATATATATATATATATATATATATATATATATATATATATATATAATTATAATGTATGTGAATGTTTGTTTGTGAGCATGTGTGTGTGTGTGTTTGTGTCATATCAGCTATGAGAGGGGAAAAAAACTTTTCTTAAATACTAGTTCCTTGCTCCACTTACGTGTCACGAGAAGGAAATCAAAATAAGGTCGCAAATTATTACAAAAAAAAAAAAATCTTCCCCAAGGAAATTACAAAAATTGATTAATGTAAAGTGCATGCCTTAATTAGACAAAATACTAGAACAGCCAAATTGTATAAGAAATTTATATAAACAAAGTACATAGTGATAATAATTTGAGATAAGTGAATCATATAATTTCTAAATATCCTGAGCCCAATTTTCTTCCCAGACCTAATATACCGAACGCTGAGTTATACGCCCATAAAATCTTGAAATGTTTGAGAGTGGTTCCTCCTGTGATTATATAAACCGCTGAAAAAAAACATTCTTTTTCAAACTCTCGTGTTATAATTTTTTTGTGATTTTATTCATTATATTTTACTTCTTCATTAAAAAATCCGAATGATTTTTTTAATACTACTCTTATGTGGAATATAATGGAAAATTAATAAAAATTTTGCTGCCATGTATGTATAAGTCCAAGTTTTCTGTGTGTAACGGTCTTGTTGATTTCTATACTTTATGCCAGTGGGACATACCATTATCACTGTGATTGACATATGATTTTTTTTTAAGTGAAATGACCAGCTAAAATAAAACAGAAATCCTCAGTGACGCAAACCCCTTTTTAGTTATAAAACCAAATTTCCGTAGTGAATGGCATAAAGGTGCTGAGTGAACATGAAGGGAAGCTAATTCCTTTGATTCCACCTGTATTAGCACTAATCGCGAAAGGCATTTTTTTTTTATTTTTGCAAAATCGAAAAGCTCAAAGAATTTACAATTTAATTTTTGATGCTGGTAAATCTTCCGTGAATTTTGAAGGGAGATCTTGTCTTTATAAAATTTACGTATAACAGGTCAGCTCAGTAAAATAATAAGCCTTCTGTGAATTTAAATCATATGATAATCTCTTTTTGTTTATACATGATTTATTTCAACATAATTTTCAAAGTGGCAGACATGGTCTTTAGATCGTAAAGGGGCTTTAGAATTGTGAAAGCATTTAGAATAGTGATTTCATCCAAAACTGCACCACTGTTTTTTTTAATAATAATGCAGTTCCACTAGAAACAACTGTTTCCTTAAGAAATAAAAAGTTGTGTGTCTTCACATAAGACACATTAATGTTTACATGCGGACACTATTGCGCCTGTACCGTGTAAATTGATGTTTCACGTATAAAACGTTTAAGGAAATGGCTCTTGTGAAAAACGTTATGCAGCTGCCTCATTCAAAATGTTTAGGAACTGACACCTATATAAAACGTTTAAGCAACTGACTCCTATATAAAACGTTTTTGCAGCTGACTCTTACATAAAACGTTCAAGCAACTGACTCTTATTTAAATCATTTATTCAACTGACTCATTTGAAAAGTTTAAGCAACTGACTCATATAAAACGTTTAAGCAACTGACTCTTATATATAAAACGTTCAAACAACTGACTCTTATTTAAAGCGTTTATTCAAATGACTCTCATATGGAATGTTTAAGCAACTGGCTATTATATGAAACGTTTATGCAACCGATTCTTATAAAGAACACAAGCGTAAAAATAACGGATACTCAAATACACTACCTGGAAATATATTGTCAATCCCTGACTCTGAATACCTGCATATTAACGAGAGATTATCCGAACGCGTTTTTGCATCTCCCGCATTCGGATGATGATATTTCACTCGGCCGCGCACTTGAATATTCTGGAATCGCTGCTTTGTTTAAACAGTGATTACTTGTATTGAAGCTGAACCTAGCAACCTCGAAAAAATTCTTTAATCTCCGGAAAATATAGAATGTAACTCCCAGCGTAATTACTCCCTGCAATTTCGATTACAAAGCATTTGCCCTGTACTGGGAACCGTAAGCAAAAATTCTGGAAACAGTAAGTTAAAATTCTGGAAACAGTACGCAAAAATTATGGAAGCAGTAAGAAAAAATTCTAGGAACAGTAAGCAAAAATTCTGGAAACGGTAAGTTAAAATTCTGGAAACAATAGGCAAAAAGTATGGAAGCAGTAAGAAAAAATTCTGGGAAAGGTAACCAAAAATTTTGGAACAGTAAGTAATAATAAAGATATGAAGAAGTTATTGAAACAGTCGGGAAAGAAAATGTTTCATGATTATTTTCCCATATATTATTTTTTACACTTTGATTGGACTTTGACACTCATGTGTACGATCTGGAATTCTTAATATTTTAAGTTTATACATTTATTGCCTATATTCTATTTTCAGCAGACTTACCAATACTTAGAAGCGTGTCTTCAATAATGATCAATACTTGTCGTTTTCTTCTTCATCCGTTAATTCAGTTCATTATATTTCTCAACGAAATTCCCCCTTCATTGCCACTGCTATAAAGACCAACCCCCATACCTCATGGACTTGACTTTCAGAGCCTCGAACATACACGAAGCGAAATAAACAGCAATGATAAAACGCAAGTAAACAACAAAAGCGCGTTCTGGTCTTGCGATTGGATTCCGACGAATAAAAAGATCAATATCTCTTTATCTCTGCCGTTTCGGAGATAAAGTTCTTTTATCTCTTGCCTTGCCTTGCCTTTCCGCATTTTGGGTATGCAGGAGAGCAGGGTATTCGTAAATAAATAAATTTCCATTTCCTGGCACGAGAGTGGAGACAAATGGCCCTTTTATGATACCGAGAGAGAGAGAGAGAGAGAGAGAGAGAGAGAGAGAGAGAGAGAGAGAGAGAGAGAGAATACAAATGGATCACACGTACCAAGGAAACACACTAATAGTACCTTACAGATTTTTTTTATGGGTTCAAAAGATGCACTCGATGCTATTGTCCATATTCGTAATGAAATAAGATTTTGCATACATTATTACATATGCAATTATGATTTTTAAATTGTATTTTCATAACAAAATTCATTATAAAACTTAAGAAATTAGATGATGAGTGTTCTGTAAGTATAGTATTCAAATTTAATACTAGGATACTGCAAAGCTATCAAAATTAGTGCCATCCCATCCTTTAATTATTTTAAAAAGAAAATGAACTTGATATGAAAGTTGGAAGCCGGGCCAAAATTTATATAGATATACCAATGTTTAAATAATATACCTTCAAAATCAAAAGTCCTGTGAGGAGACCTTCGGTGACGTAAATGAAAATATATTGATTACAAAAAATTACATCATCGTGGGTATGTATTTATGTATGTTGCTGCGAAAAGTGAATAAGAAAGAATTTACTTTTTCAAGTGAAACAAGAACATTTTTCTAATTAACCTGCGTGACCAGTATCAGATTACGAGTAATTGATTCTGCCTATATTTTTGAAATATGATATCCAGTATCGCAATACAAACTAGGTTAAAAAGAATGAGTTTTTATTGATCGTCTCGATTCTTCACCTTCCCTCGGAGTGAAGATACTAATATTAGATACCTGATATTAGAAGCGCAAGAAAAACAGAAGCCTTCACGAGGAAATAATAAATATCGATACGCAATTAAAACGAAAATCATTAATCAAGCATTTTAATTCTTCATTTCTCATACAAACTTACAGAACGCATTAATTTATCCGTTTTATTAATGTTAGCTCGTTTTATCCATCAGGAGTTGCATTAGTAATAATCTTTGGTAAAGATTATTATAAACTTTTGAGACAGTGAGAACAGAAAAAGCTTACCAGAACGAGGAGAGACGGTTTTGCTTCTCGCCAATTCATTAAAGTTTACAGTCACTGTGATTAGTTCACACGCACACACACACACACACACACACACATATATATATATATATATATATATATATATATATATATATATATATATATATATATATATATATATATATATATATATAACCATCACGCAAGGAAGAGAGCACACACATGTACAAATTGTCTTTATTTCAACGTTTCGTGCAGATGTACGGTTTGTACATGTGTGTGAGTCCGCTTCCCTTTGTGATGGCTTTAAACATGGGCTGACGCCTTATTCCTTATACTAAGGTCCGTATATATATATATATATATATATATATATATATATATATATATATATATATATATATATATATATATATATATATATATATATATATATACATATGTGTATATATATACATATATATATATATATATATATATATATATATATATATATATATATATGTGTGTGTGTGTGTGTGTGTGTGTATGTGTGTGTGTGTGTATTCATGTATGAATAAACTCAAGCATTAACAACAAACGAATGACTGCGATGATAGCAGCATAAAATAAACGATAAATATCACTACCAATTTCGAGCCCAAAAAGGGGATTTTAATCACTATTTCAGAATTTAATAGGAGGAGGGAACGCGTAACTCGCGAACAATACGTACCTGATGGGTCCAAAATATCAAACTAAAATTCATCCCGTAAAAAAAAAAAAATTGTTTGGAGTTAAAAAAAAAAAAGGACAAAATTTGACATAAGCGTAGACTGCGTGGTGGTCTTATAAATAGCATACACATGCATACACATGTAGTATGCATGATATGCACCATAAGTGAATATGAATGAAAAAACATAAAATCTGACTCAAGCAAAGACTGAGTACTACTCTAAATACCGTACGCATGCATGCACGCTGTATTATGCAGGATACGCGACATCATAAGTGAATTTGTGAGTATACAAAAGGCAAAATTTCCCCTCGCGCACCGATGGTCCGTGTAGCTGACGGCGGACCAAATTAATTTCATTTGCATATGGAAGGTTGTCCGAATTAATGCCTCTACATGTTTACAAAAAATATAGGAGTTTGTTTAAATGGGCGGTTGCCTTTGCACTGCTGTTCTATATTGAGCATTGTTGTTCTTGTGGATTCTTTGAGAAACTTATTGTCGACACTTTCTATCTGGAGACAATGCAAAGGTAAAAGAAAATTGTTTGAAAAAATAAGAAATATTGAAGCGTGCATCCTTTGTATTTGTGTGAATATTTTACTCTGTTACTCTTATTTACATGCTGAAGATCCTTCTATTTTTATTAAATAAGAAGAGGAAAGTAAAATAAAAACAAAAAACAAAAACGAAGGAAAAACGTCCTCTTTACAAGTAGGAATTGATCTGCGTGTCATTCTCACGAGAGAACGGCGTTAAATTACATAATTACGGGGCAGTCAACACGAGATAATGATACCCCTCGATACGAAAGGGAAGAGGTAAAGAAAGAAGCATAAAAAAGGAGACGGTAATAAAATGCAATGACGAATTAACTTGTTTTGAAAAATAAGTCTCGAAGTGTAACTTTTAGCAACTTAAGAAATTGAGAAAATACACACACACACACATATAAAATATATATATATATATATATATATATATATATATATATATATATATATATATATATATATATATATATATATTATATATATATATATATATATATATATATATATGCACACACACGCACACTTTGGGACACAGTTTCTCTCTTATGCAATTATGGTTGAATATCAGTGCAAATTCATCATTAATAATTTTGTGGCATAAATTTTCGATTTTATGTAGCTTTCTTTTTGTGTTGTTGTCTGCTACCGTTCGTTTAAGAGTTAGTTTTATTTATCATTTCATTTTCCATTCTTTTCTTTGACAGGTGCTTCCTTTTTATTCTTATTCGTTCCTGCAATGTCGTTTCTTTGACTTACACTTTGCCACTGACTATTGTATTCTTCACAGAAAACCATGGGACTTCTTAAGAAACACCCAAAATTATAGAAATCACTGTTTATTTACACGCACAATAGGTACTTACTTCGGTGACAAGAATACCGTCCTCAGGTGAGGATACCCTGCATGAAGAGTACAGTGTTATTTATTATAGTTAGAAAGTCATACAGCGGAAAATGAAATGATGAATAAAAATGGATTTTTACAGAACGGCAGCAGACAACAACACACAGAGAAAGCTACGCAAAATCGAAAATTTACGCCACAAAATTATATATATATATATATATATATATATATATATATATATATATATATATATATATATATATATATATATATATATAGTGTGTGTGTATTACACACACACACATATATAGAGTATATTACATACACATACAATATATATATATATATATATATATATATATATATATATATATATATATATATATATATATATATATATATATATATATACACGCACACACACATAAAGAATAATGTAAGCACGTAATGCTGAAGTTAGTTCATGTAGTAATTTACAAGGGGCCTTTCCAAGCAAGTAATAGTACAGTATGTACTATACTAAGCACAAAAGTACCTGTATTTACTGTTTATTGTTGGAGTTGTTTGCTCTGGCTGACTGCCCTCAAGGTGAACATGGTGAATACAGATAGATAATTTACTGTTTCCTAGTTCATCTCACGCTGAAAGGAAATTGCTTTATGGCAGAATTAACACAGGAAATACTGTTTTTCATAATACGTTTTCTATCGATGAAAGGGTGGGAATGGTATCAGCGAAAGCATTGATTATATGTGATTTTAATTTCCCATTTTCTGAAATAATTAGAACGAACATGAACTCGGTATGTTTGTGTGACTTACCAACAAATGAAGTAATAGAATGTAGAGGCAGTAAAAAAAAAAATAACAGTGGACGAGATCAGATAATTAACTAGAAAACGGCAGAAGGCGAAGAGTATTCCAGTCACATGAAAGCACCGCAGATTTCTTTGTTGCATATGTATATAAGCATAATAAACATTATTTTTTTTTATCACCAATCTCCTTTCCTGAATCCATCGTTTAACACCAGTTACCAGCTTATGTCTTCATAAAATGACCCATAAATATTAAGAAGAAATCTTTTCTTTCGTTTACCCTGATAAAAAGTAATTCCAAGATTGGCACAACAACTTTTGCTATTGGTCTGAGAGCAATAGTAAAATGGTTACAAGGTATATACATACATACATACATACATACATACATACATACACACACATATTTTTATATATATATATACATACACAGTATATACTGTATATATATATATATATATATATATATATATATATATATATATATATATATATATATATATATATATATATATATATATATATATATACATATTTGTGTGTGTGCGTATAGTGTGTATGTGTGCGTATTTGCATATAAGCAAATACGTTTCACACAACGATGAACACGTGCATGAGCACAATCAAAAATCGTAAATCCTTCACTGTGCACAAGATTTTCCTCGGTGTTCCAACCCCTTATCAACATTAATTTTCGAGACAAGTCCCAGAAATTAATTAAACTTTACGTCAACGAGTTGGTTATAGTTGTTGTTATATAGTAGAAGGTGAGACCTCTTTCATTTTATTTAACGTCTGACGAGCTGGGGGACGAAAGTTAACGGAAGGGGTCGCCATGTTGCAGTGAATTTGAATGATCTGGATCTGGAGTGTCGTGAATTATCATTCATGTTGAATTCCTGATAAGATGCATAAGTGATTTACGTATTCATTAATCGGAGACGGGATGAAAAGCAAAGCAAACGAAGTGCTCGGTTTCAGATGTGAAATCCAATTGTTCTAACAAGAAAAATCTAAATGAAATCGTATGAAACAATGACAAGTCATGACTATTCATATTTCTGTTTACATCTGTAAACAGGAAACACTGTTATGCCGTTTAAAGAGTAACTATTACTATCAGTTTTTTTATTATTCCATTATAATTTTCTTATTCTCGAAAAAACTGTCTGATTTAGGAAAGTTGCTATTAAAACTTCCTCCTAAATATTATGAATATTTTTTGAGGCATTTGAGGCATGCGGCCTATTAGCAGTTAAAGTTTCGGAAGAATAGAATGATTTCAAATATTTGAAATTGCTCTGGCGTTTTTTAATTAAACGGTTAATGTCAAAGAAATAAAATTTTTACGTTGCCTTTGAATATATTCTAGCATTTTTTTATAACCCGGCACTGAATGAAGAAAAATTTTCATAAGTGCATTTGTAATATATTTCAAATGTAGAAGTATTCAACTTCAGTTTTTATATTCAGTTGTAATAAGAAAATAGATGTTGGGTTTGCTATTCAGCCGTTTATACTGAATATCAATAAAGGACCAATTACTGAGAATTCTTGGTTAGTTAATAATGTATTTCAATATTCAAGTAACACAAGTTTACCGAGTTTGCATTTGTACACATAATTTGATTTATCTGCCTTACAAGAAATAAAGATATGCACTTTAAATAGCTGATCCATCAAGAAACGCGGTTAAATTCTAACAGAAAAATATACCTTAAGAAAGTCAAAAGAAAAGCAGGGCATTCGGCGAAGTGAGAGAGGACAGAATTTAATAAGACCGGAGGAGAGAGAAAGAGAAAAAAGAAGAAAATAGATGGGCCCGGATATAGAATCGAATTCCTCTCTCTCTCTCTCTCTCTCTCTCTCTCTCTCTCTCTCTCTCTCTCTCTCTCTCTCTCTCTCTCTCTCTCTCTCAGCATTCCATGGAGACCATCCAATCAAAACTTTTAAGACCCGTGTTCTAGTACGAATTCTATGAGGTCTCCTTTGGGAAGGCCAACTCCTCCTACAGATGGGCGTGAGTCATTGAGACGGAGTATTGTCACGGAGGAAGTACCACCAACACGGGAGGAGAGAGAAAATAGATGGGGGGAATGGGCAGAGGAGAAAGGGGGGAAAAGATGGAACTGACTGGTGCAATTCTACGCCTGTTGCAACTATTGGGGTGCAAGAGCTTCTGTCACGGAGGAAATGTCTACATCCTAGAAGGAGGAAGATATACAGGAAGCGGGGGAACAGACAGATGAAGGATGGTAGGAAGAGGAGGAGGGAGTGACTGGTGATAGTGGCGATCCTGATGCTATCCTACGCTTGTTGCAACCATTGGCGTTGCAAAGAATTTCACCCTGACTGACGTTTATGGATCGACGAGTGCCAGCCGCTTTCTGGTCGAGTGACGTGGAGTGGGTTTCTGCTTGCCATCTTTAGTGGAATAAAACTTCCGGAGCGAGATTTGCATAAATCTCATTCACATACGATGGCTAACTAAACCTTTCGTGGGAGGATCATTTAAATTACAAAATAAAGCGAGTGCAGTGGAGCATTCGTCCCTTGCTGAATTCCAAGAGACAATGGCGTCTCTTAAATGTCAGGGTTAGACTTTCAGTCATTTGGAAAGATATTTCCATGATACTATATTTCTAGAAGTGACAGACGAGAAAGACAACGGATATACTGTATGTATGTATGTATGTATGTATGTATGTATGTATATATATATATATATATATATATATATATATATATATATATATATATATATATATATACATATACACACACATATAATATAATATATATATATATATATATATATATATATATATATATATATATATATATATATATATATATATATATATATATATATATATATATATATATATATATATATATATATATATATATATATGTATATATATATATATATATATATATATATATATATATATATATATATATATATATATATATATATATATATGCATATATATAGGTTATATAAAAGTGCGTTTGTATTGACGAACGGTAAATAATTGCATGCAAGCAAATGCACTGAAAAGGGAACGCAATACAATTACTAATATTTCAAATAAACGTTCTAACTATAGTGAAGTATGTTTTGTTCTGAAATTTACAATGCAGAATTACCTATACAATGATGATTTCCATATAAGAAAATGGGAAGAATATCGTCTTGTTATTGCTTTTATCAGATCATTGTTTCAGACATACCTTATGTATTTCAGAAATTGTGGCGTGAAACCCCTCGAAAAACAACATTAAAATGTACGAGTCCAAGGCTGCAGAAACTTCATGCAGTATAAAACATCGAGAATAAAATGATACATGAAGTACAAATCAGTATTTTCATTTTCCACAAATCGTAATAATTTTATGGTAATTGTACTGTACAAGATACGAATGCATAAATGAAAATGACAGAAAAGAAAATCTTGCATATTATATTGTATATACGTACAAACAGACACACACACACACACATGCACAAGCAAACCATAACATGGGGATGTCCTAGAGAAAAGAAGAAAATTTGACAAATGAGTCATGCTTAAATATCTTGTGGAGAAACCTTCCATATTAGTCACTTCGTATACCCTCATCTTAGGCACATCAGGAGCACGTCGAACCCCCTGTACACTATGCCATTCACAGCTATCTGTGGTGCATCACTATACTATAACAGGAAATCATAAGTAAAAATCCACAATTATGTATATGAGCAACGTTGTATTTTTCAAAATATGAAAAGGATTAAAAATGGTATGCTCCAATCGTTTGCAGGACGGTCCTCTTCAGCTAACGGTTGTGCAAAAACGGTCGCAAGTTTCCATTCATAATCATCTTTGTATTTTGAAAAATACAGCGTTCCTCATATACATAATTGCGAATTTTTACTTATTATTCGCCTCCATCTTGAAGCTCTCTCATTTCTTGAATGCTGAAGCACTTCCTGACAACACCTCTTTCAGGCTCTTCCTCTCCCTCTCCCTCACCCTCAATACATATCTGAATTGTAAACCCTTTACACCACCCTGTTATCCTCCCTTCTTTCCACGTGACCAAACCATCACCTGGATTCATGGATAAATAGCACGGTAAATGTAACATATGTAATAATGTCTCAACAGAGACGCAGTTCTACTTAATATATATCTTTACGAAAATGAAAAACTGATCATCAGTGTGTGCGCATGGAACCACTAGAAAAAAGAAGTGATAAGAAAGAAAAATATAGGAACAAGAGAAGTTATAAGGTTTGGAAAACACAATATAGAACGATGAAACCTCAAAAAAAATATAATATCTGAAACAAGATTAATCCCATGACAAGATTTAGTGAATTTCATTCAGGATCTTGACTAAGCCAGAAACATATTTAACAACTATATCGCAACACTGATTTATATAAGCCTGGTGTTATGACAGTTCAAACTGATGTCCAGCAACAACAATCATACCGGTTTTTAAACAGGTAGTGAACTTCAGTTTATAAAAAAAAGACAAAAAAAAAAAAAAGATTTATTTCTTTTTCCAATAAGGCGAAAGAAAATAACTTCATCACTCAAATTCTAAAATAACACTGAATTTTCAGCATTTAAGTCACAGTCACCTGCATTTTTCGAATTTTGCTCCCTAAACCGAGAGTTCTCTTTTCATTTTGTTTTTCTTTTATTTACTCTAGTTCGGTAGAGCTGTTTGTACAAGCAAGCAAAAGGCAAACATACATATCGAAACAAAACAGAAGCAAATGAATTTCGCTCAATTATTACAGGTCACATACTACTGATAATGCCAGTGGCTCCCAAAAATACAGTTCCCGGTGAATGACACGCTGAACTTAACACAACACTGAAAGGACTATGGGTTGTTTGTTATGCCTTTAGATTAGTGCTGTTTTGATAACTATACACAAAAGGAAACAGTTCAAGAAGGACGGATGATACGACAGGCAATGAAGAGTGTCTTTGATTTAGTAGACGCATTGACAGGCGCCCCGCTGACCGACGGCTGTCAACAAATCTGGGCTTTAATGTCAAGAACACCCACGTTTTGAGTCGAATGTTATCATTCAGTGCTGTGTTGTTCTTTAGATAAAAGAACGAAGATAGAGAGAGAGAGAGAGAGAGAGAGAGAGAGAGAGAGAGAGAGAGAGAGAGAGAGAGAGAGAGAGAGAAGGGATGGGGAGGTGAAGGGGGAGAGGTAAGGGATGGGGAAGGTAGGGGAGAAGGAACTGAGGGGAAGAGGAAGTGAGAGGGGTTAGGGATCACGAGCTCATAATCCGTTTGCCTGAAATCTCATCTTTAAGCTCAACCAAACGTTGAGGTTCGGCGTCCCCCCAAAACATTCAATTGTTTTAGGTCGGTCGAAAGAATTATATTAGAACAGATGAAAGGCCGAGATTCATCATTTTTTTTTCAATGACGTCAGGTGAATCAAAAAAGAAAAAAGAGAGACAATTCATGAACAAGTGATTGCGTCACGCGACAATGAACTTAGAAAAAAAGAAAATTAAACCTAAACAAGAATTTTTCTGTTTTTCGCATCAACAACAATCCCAACGGCCGACAGCAAAATATCATACAATTAAATATGTAAAACTTTTGAAAGGTCCAAATCAAATCATCGCCGTGCTGAACACAAACGCATATGTAAACAACGTTATAATTCCATCAAACAATCACATCAAAAACAGACCTCTCTCGCAAAAAAAAAAAAAAAATGTTTGGAATTATGGTTTCAGGAAAAAGAGGGAGAGGGAAAAATATATACATCTATGGTTTAACGCTTCTGCGGTCGTGTCAAGGGAGCGTGAAATAATACCTGTGTTTATTCAATAATATTACGAGTTATCATCTGTACGGAATTAATGGCTATTGGATGTCGGAATTCGGTCATTTAGTTTTAATGCTGTTCTTATTAGGGATTATTGTATTTCTAACGGTAATATATTTCTGCATTAATCCATTCTGTTTTTTTTTATTTATATTTTATTCCCTGGTATGGATTCCTGTGTACTTATGACCTGAAAACATCTTCAATTTTTCTTTACTCTATGCCACCTTTGTGACTGGCATTAATATTCACTTCTTTTAGAAATTACTGGCAAAGGGATAAATATTTACATCTTAATAAGTAGTCCGATATCATGTGTCAGCTGAATAGAAATATTTACTTCCCCTTAACATAACATCAAGTATATACAAAACTTATTTCCGCGCTTTGAGTACATGTTGACAGATAAGGAATATTTTTTTTTTTATTTAGAATTAAAGTAAGTTTGCTTATAGTTCCTTTACACTAGATCCCGTTTGAACTAGCTTTTAAAGGAAATAAGGTTGCTTATACCATCCGTCTCTATATTTCAAAGTAATTAAAATGTACTGAAAAAATATTCTATTATTCAATGCTGATATTATTCACATATTTGTATATTTTCGTAACCGGTTGTTTATCACAGAATTCTTCAGCATATTTCTAAAAGACGGCGTGAAAATGTGTGTGCCTACGCGCGCGCGCGCGCGCGCGCGCGTGTGTGTGTGTGTGTGTGTGTGAGAGAGAGAGAGAGAGAGAGAGAGAGAGAGAGAGAGAGAGAGAGAGAGAGAGAGAGAGAGAAGCACGCAGAAATCAGTTTTATTTCAAAGTAGTATTTCACAGCTTCCTAAAAGACACTTTGATACCTACACCACCTCTTCACCAGTGAGCCTGGTTTCTTTATTAAACATCATGATGGCGCCCAAACTTTAATGAAGGTTAGGTATCTCTTGCCTTATTGCTTCTGCCTTTCCCCTCTTATCCCTTCGTTGCTTCAGTCGCTCTGTTCCTTTATTACTTTATTCGCTTTACGCTGGCAGAAAGGGTCATCCGCAGAGCGTTCAAGAGGCCAAGGGGAAGGAGTGTTTTAGAGGGTGCAAATAGGAAGCATCTTTTTATTGGAGTTCATCTTCAGAGTAAGAAAAAAATTTTTTTTTTTTTCTGTTGTTTTTTTTTTGGGGGGGGGGGTGGAGGGTGTGGGAAAGGGAGTGATATGTAGTTATAATCATGCGTCTCTATAACTGAAAGTGATCTTGAATAAGTGTGACTTTTCAGGAAGAAATACCCAAAGAAAATTAAGAATATGATGCTTTCGTAGTAAAAATGTCCTCAAGAGTGCACATATGATCAGTGAGTATTTATACATTTGATATATATGCATATGGGAACACTGTCGAATGTCTTCTGTTGAGTGACTGATTTTTAGGATTCATGGCTGAGCTTTTTATTTTAAAAAATCATAAGAATATTTGACCTAGAAAGGGAAAATGAATATATTAATCTAAGATAGTACGGAGTACACGGAAAAGGACTTAATACCTGAAGTAATGTTGAGACGTTGATTGATGATCACCCTCCTCTTCTTCTTAGAGTTCTAAATTATAATTACTTTTCACCAGCCTATTGTTCCCCATTCTTTCCACATAACAAAGCCACCTCAAAACTCTAATTCATTTTTTCAGGTACGCTAACTCATCTTCTTACCCATCACCCTCTCAAAAACCAACCGTACTCCAGGTATCCAATCTTAACTTAAAAAATAAAAGTCCCAACATACTTGCGTTTGACTTTCATCAGACTAGAATAGTTTTCTTCCCTTCGTATATGCTGAATAATACTTATATTTAATCACATAATGCTTTATGCAATGTCCACACATAAGCCAGCAGGTTATTCTTAAAGTATCCTTTATTGTAATTATTCTGTTTTAGCAAACGAACATCACTATATTAAAGCAAATACTCGGTGACACACTAGCTATAAAAAGCAAATGAAAAATGAAAAAATTCTGCGTGAGGAGAACTGACTCACGGAGTAGTAATCACTATACTTGACAAATTCTAACAATATACAGTATCGATTTACATAAAATTTGTTAAGTGATTTTAGTCCTGCAGTCAAACAACTTATGTTCTTGTAAGGAAAGACATTAATCCATTGTTTGTTCGTGCAAATTGGCATCACGTCGACTACGAGGGCTCAATTATGATTTGGCTGCAAAGTATTTTTGCTAAAAATAAAAAGGATCACGATGAAATTATTAATAACTTTTTACCATATCATCATCATCATCATCGTCACTTTCAAGCTTTCTTGGATTCTAGAGCCAATTATATATTTTCAAAAAACATTCACTCAATCCAAACAAGCAAAGTTAATATTATTATTATTCAAAAGAACGATGCCTCCTCATATCCAAGAAGCCTACAGGGGCCACAGACTTGAAATTCCAGCTTCCAAAGGATGTGGTGTTCATTTGTAAGAAGTGACAGAAGGAAATAGGAAATACAGCAAGAAGGGGTCAGCTATTAGAAAGAAAAAAATAAATCAACAATCAATAAATAAAAAGATAAAAATGAAAGTAATAGCAGAATTCTGTTCCCAACCATTTTCAGGATGAAACAAGTCACAGCCCAGCATCCAAGGGAGAAATAGATAGCCGACGTTTTAATACGAAAGACACGGCTGCAGTGCGTTGGTAAACAAATTCTGTAAACATACGTGTCCGCCTGTAGCTGGGAAGGGAATGAGACCTGAATGTCAATAAGCGGCCGGCTGGCAGGTTCTCTTGTAATGTCACGAATCTGTCTATCTATTTACCTGCCTATCTAATCTTTGTTTGAATTACAACTGACTTTAGAACGAAAATATTCTATATACTTTAATTTTAAAAAGGAGCTAACGCAAATGCAATTAATGGTTCATGTAAAGCCAACATAACAGTTTCTTATATGAAGTTGAACTAAAAATAAATATCTTATTTTTGCGGAGGTACGATCATTATTTTCAGAAAAAAAAAAAAGCTTTCGCAACGATATGTGAGGAAATAGGAACAGATCTGGAATCTCCAAGAACTTACCAAGATAGAAGACGCACAAGATTCTGAATCGGTATTAGATACAAATAATCAAGGTATATAGAGGGGAGGTACTCCTTCAATATACCTTGCAAACAATATTTCGTCTCATCAGACGTTCGTCTGCAATCAGTAAGGCTACATTATGTAGTATATTTTACCATTTGCAGTACCTTCCGTAAGTATTTACAGAGGAATTCTGCTAAATATCTCTGTATTTTTAAAAACAGATTTATTAATAGCAAATTTATATACACTGGCATTTTACCAAATATTAATGCTGCATTAACCTGAAGAATTCCTTTGACATGTTCTAAGTTTTTGTTAAAGAATAATTCACAGGGGTTAATATATAATCTGTTATCAAGTATTATTATTATATAATTAGTATTTTCCCACGAAACAGAATATTCTAATTCCTTTTTTTCAAGTAATGTACGAATACAGAAGACTTTTCAATTATTAACAACTCGAAAGATTTCGTTAGGAATGCGGTTCAATGAATAGGGTAACTAATTATCTATAAATAACCGTCCATTACAATTTGAAGTAAAGGTTATACATTTTCACTTTACCTCCATTTCTCTGATATCTTACCAAATGTACAATACCTGTTCAGATCAACAGGAATTTCGCTGTGCTTGGTTTAAATCTAAATATCGTCCATCCCTGCGTTTCCCAATATAATGTTCCATGAAAAGTATTCGTGCATATATGTGGACAACTTATCCTTCATTACACCTCTCTCTCTCTCTCTCTCTCTCTCTCTCTCTCTCTCTCTCTCTTTCTCTCTCTCTCTCTCTCTCTCTCTCCTAGCGTCGCTGCTATCAACTTCAGGAAACAGAAAAATCTCTCCAACTTGTCGTGAGCTCATTGACTTTAGACCCAGCGCTCGCACTCACCACTTCCCAGATCGGAAAACGAATTTGCATAATTTACGATTGTTGGTACAAATGAAGAGTTGAGCTTTCGAGGGCCAAGCATCAGGGAGGACAGTGGAGGTTGTGTATCTTGTTTTTGTGTATCTTGTTTCCATTCTTGAGCTTCGCAGGTGTATAATAGAAAATTTTTTTGCCATTCGGTATTTGCTGTTTTCATTTCAAAGAATGGTATTGGCTCTAAGGCCTATGTCTCTTGAAATATGTCGGAATAAAATAGAATATTAATAAAAAAATGTCATCGCTCATTAAACCGAATAATATAGAGTATGCCCAGTCTTCAACCTTATTATTCATTGTACAAGTGATAATCATCATACGCAGGTGCATTAGAACTTAGCATTAGGTATGTGGTAACAAATTAAAGTAATCTATTCAGGGATTTCTGCACGGACGAAGGACGTCTCTCTCTCTCTCTCTCTCTCTAAAGGGTAGGGATGCAATACTTTTCGTTCCCCATAATGGTTCTATTGTGTTCCGTATGCCAAAGCTTTGTCATCGACATTGTGTGAGTTAAAGCTAAAAATAATAATAATAATAATAATAATAATAATAATAATAATAATAATAATAATAATAATAATAATAATAATAATAATAATAATAATAAACTCCATTGACAGCAAAATTAGAGATAGTGATCAAATCTCAAAATAGTGAGTGACGTTAAAAAAAAATGAAAATCACGCAAAAAACAAACATTATTTATGACTTTGGATGAGTGTGGCAGATATATATGTGTATATACATATACATATATATATATATATATATATATATATATATATATTATATATATATATACATACACATATACGTATATATTACATATATATCTACGTATATATATATATATATATATATATATTATATATATATATATATGTATACATATATTCTCATTAGTAATGAGATTTCATGGAATTAAAGATTCGTAGAAGAAGACATTTAATAAGGCCCTAATGAAAAGCTACGTGTAAAAAAAAATCTATTTTCTGGAGGCCATTATTTGTAGATTCCTCTTGGGGCGAGATTTCCTGTCGGAAGACTACACATTATATTAATGCAATGTCAGAGTGGGTGATCATTTAACACACGCGATGGGCTGCGGCCTCCTCCTCCTCCTACTCCTCCTCTTCCTCCTCCCTTTTCATCATCCGTTCCACTGCCTACTTCCCCATTCCTTCTCCTTCATCTTCTAGGATTCTTCATTCCTGTACCCAAGGATAAAATGGAACGCCTCGAGAATATGAATTATGT
>JANJGK010000001.1:78680193-78692693 GCA_039081455.1 Macrobrachium rosenbergii
GGAGGTTCATTGTAGATCTGACATATGAAGTAAACCGGCATGTCTTTGTTTAGAAATATACACAAGCTCTGCCCTTTCCCTTACCTTTATAAAGAAATAATTAGATTATATGTATACATTACATAAGGCCAGTCACTTATCAGGTGTGATAATATTCATCGTGTCTATTTTAACAGACTTCCAAAAGACTGGAAAGCATCATGTCAACAAAGAAAAAAGGAAATATGCCTTACAATTAGAAGCAAGAAACTTTGTACTTAGAATCACTTAAATACTTTTTCTGGTATTAAAAAAGAAATGGTCTTCATTTTTTTTCAGCAAGACTAGCATAGAAAATGTTTTCATTTCAAAAGAAGCTGAACACAAAACACTGTGAGGATGTAGCATACTATTTTATCTCTAATTGGTAACTGAAGACATCAAGGAAAGATGCTTTAATTGAAAATGATTGTGAAGTAGTACGGAATATGTGAACAATTAGAGAACCGAAGATAGAAAGATTTCTAAGAATCACCGATTGCCCTTTAAGGGTAAGTTTAGAATTTCAAGAAATTCAATGTTAATTAGGCAATTGTTAAGAACGACTTCAAAGCGTATAAATTCAACGAAACTCCAGAAAGCAAGCCCCACATGACGCAAGATCGCCAGTCTAATTCACGGGGGAAATTGAATTCAGCCGAAGCAATTACGTCTATGAAAATAAAAACTCGTCTGCCAAAGTACTTCTCATAATCCTGAACGATTTCATTTTGGCTTTGATCAAAGGTTCAGCAAAAAGCTATATTATTTGTATCACTGCGCGGCCTAGATTCCCGTCCGGAATCCCGTAATTCATTTTGTATTAATTATTACCGCTAAGTAAATTGACATTTCGATAACAAGCAGTGGTTCGGGGCATCCGGTGGGAAATAATAACAACATTATTCCTGGTATTAACAGCCATCAATCATCATTAATCTTTATTGATAATGGTAAAAGAGGAAGCTAGAAATATCGATGGTATTATGAGCTATGTAGGGAGAACGTGACGCTTTTTGTTCCTCCTCGCATAATCTGCGAAGTAGAAAACTTTTGTCATTGCTAGTATTCATATATATATATATATATATATATATATATATATATATATATATATATATATATATATATATATATATATATATATATATATATATATATATATATATACGTATATATAGATACGTATACATACATATATATATATACATATACATATATATATAAATATATATATATTATATATATGTGTGTGTGTGTGTGAGTGTGTGTGCATATATATATATGTGTGTGTATATATACATACATTATATATATATATATATATATATATATATATATATATATATATATTATATAAATACATACACATATATATATATATATATATATATATATATATATATATATATATATATATATATATATATGGGTTTGTGTTTTACTTAATACTATTAAATGAAAACAATGTTTCTTCAAGCTAAGAAAATCCTGCCTCGTTCACAGGCTTACCGTCAATTCTCTTGGTTTTGCATTTTAGTTTGCCCTATTAAATCAGTTTTGATTAATTGAAACATCAGCTTCACTATTATTTTTCAAGGCATGTCAAGTCCTCATCAGCTTTCATATCATGTCACCATTCTATCAAAAATAATTTTTTATATCCTTTTGAAAAAGAAAATCCTCAAACCACGATTAACACCAATCGTATGACTGCATAATGTACAAAAAAAGGGCGACTGTAATTCAAATCTGTAAATGTTTGCTTAAAACTTTGATACGTAGTAACATATACGTCTGCTGGACGTATATCGATCTGCGCAGTCATTTTATTCGCAGTATCTAATGTCAGCATACAAATGTAAAGAAAAAAATATTGACATACAAGACTATGGAGCCAATTTGTACAAGGTCAAATGGCTCTGCTGCGTTCCTATTCCGGGTAATTTCATTTCCTCTTGGTTTCCTGAATAATAATAATAATAATAATAATAATAACAATAATAATAATAATAATAATAATAATAATAATAATAATAATAATAATAACATGGCTTTTACTAAACTGCTGGACAACTAAGTCTAAGGTTAGCTAGGTATTGTAAACAAAAATTAATTAGTGATGGAAAGAGAGAAAATTAATAATAAATAAAACTGAATATATACATATAAAAGTCATTTATGGTTTAAGTTAAGGAAAATTGTTTGGTACTGATATTTCACATGAAAAACGAGTTTATTTTTAGAAATTAAAAAAGAAAAACATAGATTTTTATAATACCCACGGGGAAAATAAATTCGTAAGAGGGATGTCATATAAATAAAAATGTGGAATATTAAAAAAAAAATATTTCTTTTCTTTGCAAATGAATTTATTGCATTTATTGTAAAATATAAAAAGAAATATTTATATATTTTGTGTAAGATACGATATGGTCTAATGGTAAATAAAACTGAATTAATAAATAAATCGAATACTTTTGAGGGATGAGCGTATCTTTTAAATGACAGAGTGAAAGGAAAAATCAACTCATGCGACCGGGTTAGATTTGGATTTCGATGATTTTTATTTCCATTTAAGGAAAATAGTAGAGTAATGATCAAAACTAAATTTTACTAAAGACATATAGAGAACAACAAAAGAAACTGGTACCACTGATGGAAGTTGCCGCAATAATATTTTAAAGTCTCTTCCTTCTCAAGACGAAAGAATTGAGGAAAAGCTTAACTTCCAACCCTGAAACATTAAGAACCTTAACTCCCTGATCAAATTTTTAAAAGGACTCTCTTTTCCCCCCGTGTAACATTAAAACGTTGCCTCATCTGCAACATTATTATACGTTGACTGATATAGACATTTTACGTGGAATTACTGCTGCTGCTGCAAACATTTCGACGTTGGGAATATTCTTCATGCAATCATTATATATATATATATATATATATATATATATATATATATATATATATATATATATATATATTTAGCTTCATTATTGTGTGTGTATATATATATATATATATTTAGCTTCATTATTGTGTGTGTATATATATATATATATATATATATATATATATATATATATATATATATATATATATATATATATATATATATATATATATATATACAATCATGAAGCTACAAATGTCGCTTAATATCAAATCCACGCTGCCTCGGGAATATCCCCAATGGGGAATTATCACCGAAGGGGAATTTATAAGTGATAAATGGACGGGCACTGCCGAGTCTCGATCCCACGACACTGAGCTCTCAAGAGGCAGCTTGGATTTGATATTAAGCGACATTTGTAGCTTCATGATTGTATATAAATCACGGTGTGATAAAAAATGTCATATATATATATATATATATATATATATATATATATATATATATATATATATATATATATATATATATATATATATATATATATATATATATATATATATATATATATATATATATATATATATATATATATATATATATATATATATAGTATATATATATATATATATATATATATATATATATATATATATATATATATATATATATATATATATATATATATATATATATATGTATATACATACATACGGTTTTGATTGACGAGTCACTGGTTTAAATATGTGGCAGTGACTTAATGTGGTCTTACACTGAATTCCCACCCTGTTAGCGAAAACTATATATATATATATATATATATATATATATATATATATATATATATATATATATATATATATATATATATATATATATATATATATATATATATATATATATAACTTTTTATCACATCACCGTGATTCATATACATTCAGTAAGCTACAAACGTCCTTTAATATCCAATTCGCTCTACCTCGGAAATAATATATTTTCTTATATGTTACCGAAGGGGAATTTTTTAGTTGATAATAATATAAGTTCGTCGTCCCGTGGGGTCGAACCAGCGATGGACAAGAACTCAGGACTACAGTGGACGCATTAACTCACACGGCCAGCAAGTGAGGTATAAGTGGATATCGGCTCCCACCTACAAACCCCCGTCGAACTCAGGTGTTTGTATTTGGAGACGATATCCACCCACCTCTGGCCATGTTGACCGTGTAGTGTGTTTGTCGCACGCAGCCATATTATAACTTTTTATCACATCACCGTGATTCATATACAATCAGTAAGCTACAAACGTCCTTTAATATCCAATTCACTCAACCTCGGAAATAATATATTTTCATATATGTTACCGAAGGGGAATTTTTTAGTTGATAACAAGTTCGTCGTCCCGTGGGCTCGAACCAGCGAAGGACAAGAACTCAGGACTACAGTGGACGCATTAACCCACACGGCCAGCAAGTGAGGCATAAGTGGATATCGGCTCCCACCTACAAATCCCCGTCGAACTCAGTAACATATATGAAAATATATTATTTACGAGGTAGAGTGAATTGGATATTAAAGGACGTTTGTAGCTTACTGATTATATATAATATATATATATATATATATATATATATATATATATATATATATATATATATATATATATATATATATATATATATATATATATATATATATTTATATATAAAGGACGTTTGTAGCTTACTGATATATATATATATATATATATATATATATATATATATATATATATATATATATATATATATATATATATATATATATATATATATATATATATATATATATATGTATATATATATATATATATATATATATATATATATATATATATATATATATATATATATATATATATATATATATATATATATATATATATATATATATATAGATATATTTTTACAAATATTACTGCTGTTCGCCCTCGTAACTTTTGATTGTAAAAATATCAGCCTGACTGAGACCGGGAAAAGACATTGTCTATATAGGTGCGTCTTCAGTTCAAACCTTAACGTCCGTTGGAGAACGGGATAGGTAAGTTAGGCCTTTTACCCTATAGGAAAATTTCCCTATCAGCCTTAAGAATAGGTGGTCCTAAGGTCCCTTTTTCCTTCCTACCTGTCTCTTGGCGAATGTTTTTAACAAGAACGTGGACACCTGGGGTGACTGTTTTTGACCTAGGCCGGTCCGAGAACTTCAGAGAGAACCAAGCTTTCGGAGAGATAACACGTCCAGTTGGACCTCTTCCCCCTTTCTTTGTCTATTATTCTATTAGTGAAGTGAAGAAACAATTGCAAGAACTCCACGTCGGTCGTTGATGCGCACAACGTTCGTCCTAAGGTAAAGTCGCTTTTTGTTCAAAACTTCGCCCATTCTTTTATCCTTTGATTTCTGTATTTCAAATTTCCTTTGTTCCCCCTTCAGCCACCACTTACGGTATATGTGTTCACGAAGTCTAGATTAAGCCTAATTATATGTTGTTAGCTTCAACCCCGTGATTCCAGTAAAATACCTAGGATTTAGGGTAAGCAAATCAGTTTAAGTCTCGATGCTTTCTTCTGCCTAGCGTTCAATTGTTTGGAAGAACCGTTGCGTTTAAAATCAAATTCATCTCAAATATTCTTTGTTAAGGTTAATAACTCTTAACTGGCGACCTTTGGCTAATTAACGTCTGTCTTTGAGGTTAACTTTTGGCTTCAAGTGGCAGGTTACGTGTAATCTTGGTTTGCAGGGCCGTAAAAATTACGTAAATTGAATAATACATGATCAACCAAGACCCTCACACGTAACATTGGCGACCTTGCGTAGAATCTAAAGTACATTTTAGAGAAAGAATCTGGAGAAAAGGAAATTAAATTACATTAATTCCAAAAAAAAAAAAAAAAAAAAAAAAAAAAAAAAAAGATAAAAGTCAGATATCGAACTCCATTCCATTCTTCCAAACAAGGAACGAGGCATAATAATAAGCAGTAAAGAGAATAGTTATAATAACAGGTAGTGAGAATTAGCCGTAGGTAGGAAGGGTGCGACTCGAGAGCAGAGCGAATCACAATTTGTGTCGTTTAAGAAAGGGCATTTTACCGTGTTCGGACCGTGAGAGAAGTCGTTCAAGAAACGAATCCTAAGGCCGAGAAAAGCGGAGCCCATTTCATGTACACAAAGTAATGTAGTAATCGCGTCGGCAATTCCGATCGTTATTGTTTTTATATAGCGGGAATCATTCAAAAAACCGTGTCAGTGAAGTGGCGAACGAACGGAAGTAGTAATTGTATCATAAAATACATTTTCAGTAAAGTAAATTTGGTCCGTTCCAAATCACGCAAATCTATTCCATTGTTTGCCGAGGATGTTTCACCGCGAGAGAACGATAACAAAAGACACAAAGTTGTTTGGTAATTTAGTTTTCCATCCGTAACGTAAAACGCTATGCATGATTGGTATATTTAAAGTAAAATCTGGATACCTACATTTGTTTCGTTCGTTGTTTGAATTTGTGCTAAAAAGAAAATACCCGCCGCGCGGTTGTTTTGAAATTGTTTGAACTAGAGTAACCGCCATTTGATGTTGTCGCGCCGCCCAAGGTTTTGAAATTTAGGCCTAACGGGACCTGGCCGCCATCTTAAGACTTTGTTATTGTGACAGACTCTGCACGAGCCACTCTTGGGTCAATTTTTTTTTTCATTTCGTAGTAGACCCACCGCACAATATCTTAGCTAGACAGACTTCGATAGACAAAACCAAAAGATAATTTAGGCAGGGAAAGATAGGCCTTAGTTAGGAGTACCATAACAAGTTCCTACGAATACCTACTATAAAATCATATAAAGAAAATTTAAAATTTTTGCGATAAACTTTTGTGACGTCGGCTCCCGGGAAAATTAAGATAATAAAGTAATCCCTAAGGAAGCCAAGACGACGCATCTATATCATTTTATTAAGATCCATGCCATTGTGCATGTATAAAATCTTTGTTTACATGTTCTCAAGCAGCAAGAAATTAGCTGATTGAAAATCTCTCTCTCTCTCTCTCTCTCTCTCTCTCGTCGTTCAAGTAAGCATTCCTAACCTAAGTGTACGTGACCCTCTTCAAAGAAAGAACGGCCGACACTAGGCTAATTAATTCGAATACAATAAGCCAAATAAAAGAAACACCTCTGTCCCACAATAGATGAGGACAAGTTAAGAGTAATTACAATACAGTGATAAACTGTCGGTCACGAGTGAGGCCTGCTATCCAGACCGAAGCAAACAGTAGTTTTCACCCTCTGAAAAAAGAAGGGGCCAGCACTGGGGCCGGTACTGGGACCAGCCACTCACGAGGATCTTTAAGAAAAAAAAAAAAAACCAAATTCACTTTATTCTACAGTGCCAATAATTTGCAGCACTCATCACTTGAATAGCTTACTTCTCTCTCTCTCTCTCTCTCTCTCTCTTTTACCTTCCCTTTCTCTCTCATTCGATTGTTGCACTCTGCAGGGGGGGTAGAGTGCCTTTCCTCCCATATAGCCTAGTTGGACTCCAGTAGAGGGTCCCTAGGAACACATTGGCACCATAAGTGCCACCAAGCAAGAATCCAGAAAAAATAAATAAAACAAAACCAAAAGGGAACACAGAAGAGAAAGTTCTTCTGGAACCTAACCTGCACCAGTGCCTAGGGATACTGAGTGCCACCAGTGTGACCTGTACACGGCACACCCAAACTACAGTGCCACCTTTTGAAAGGGTGCCACGTCATTGAAGAGACACTTCCTCGCTGCCCAAGTACGCCCACTCGACCCGGTTAGACGCCCTTCCCCACCAGAACCATGGCAGCAGAGCATTATAAAACCTTCCTGGGGCTGGGGACGGCGGCAGGTCTCACCGGCTCGGAACTTACTACCTGGGTTAAGGAGCAAGTGGACGACTTGGCCAAGCGGGAGAAGGAAGAAAGACTCGAGCAGAGGAAGTATGAAGAAGAACGAAGGGTGTATGACGCCGAGCAAAGGCAATATGAAGAGGAAAGAGAAGAAAGAAGGAGACAGCATGAGTTAGCCTGCAAGGAAACTGAGTTAGCCCTAAAGGAGAAGGAGCTCGAGCTTGAGAGAGCGAAAATGGAGAATGCCGAAGCTATGGCTAGCCATCAAACCTCCAGTCCTACACCTGCTGCATCAAACGCTCCAATTTCGAGCATCAATTCCCTAGTCCCCAAGTGGACTGAGGACGAGCCCGAAGCATGGCTGGAGGAGATCGAGGCTCTTTTCGATAACTACAGCACCACGGAGACGGAGAGAGCCTTAATACTAGCCAAGCATATGGAGGGAAAAGCCAAGGCAGCGCTTCGCTCACTGGAAAAGAGCCAGAGAGGCAACATGGCGGAAGTTCGTAGAGTCATTACAAAGGCCTACGAAATAACCCCAGAAAAATGGAGACAACGGTTCCGAGGTCTTGCCAAGGAAGTCGGCTGGTCTTGGACAGAATGGGCATGTCACAAAACCCAGTCCGGTACGCGCTGGTTCGACTCCTTGGCCTGCACGACGTTTGAGGATCTCTTCAATCGGACCATGCTAGAAGACCTCTTCCAATGTGTGCCAGGGCCCCTTGCGGTATATCTTAACGATAAGCAGCCCTCCACACTTATGGAAGCTTGTCGCATGGCTGATTCGTGGGAAACCTTCAATCAGTCGCATAGCACCTCTCAGAAGCGAATCATCCCTCCGGCCTACCTCTCGAACTCCACTCGCCCGAAGAATGGACTGCCTAGCAAGACCATGTGCAACTATTGCAAGAAGGGGGGCCACGCTGAAGCTGAGTGCCGATACAAACTCGGCACTAATAAGCAGCCTAACCCTACCAGCCAGAACTCCGCTCCCGATTCATCCGCTCAGCCCTCTCCTCCAACAGTTACTGCAGGCCACCGAGCCCATCCAAAAGGCCCGTGCAGATCCTGTGGGGCTGCTAGCCACTACAATGCTGGATCTCCGGCCTGTCCACATCATGTCCCCACCACCAAATTTGTCAACCTAATCAGCACTTCATTTTCTGCTGCTGGTCCGCACCGGATCCTTTACCCCGAGAGACTGGAAACCCAGTTCATCACGGTGGCCCCTCTTCAGAGCACTAGCCTGCCAGTGACCCTTCCGGTCACAGTAGACACTGCGGCAGACATTAGCCTGATCACTAGGGCCCAAGTGCCAGCCGGTGCCATGGTTGACGAAGAAACCCGGTGGGAAATGAAGTGGATAGAGGGCCACACCATTACCGTTCCTACGGTCCAACTCCAGGTTATGACACCTTGGGGCACGATACCCCACCGCCTCGGCGTGGTAGGTGGAATTCGGCCCGGAGTGGCCTTCTTGTTGGGTCGGGATCTTCTCTGCGGAAGCCCGTCACCAACGCCACTCCGCAGCCACGTTACCTCCTCCACGGAGGCCCCAGTTGTAACTCCCAAAAATGACAAACCTCCACCTTCCGCCCACCAAAGTGGTCCGCGGAAGGGGCACAACCCAAACTATTCCAGGCCTAGCCCTCTCCAATTGCGAAGGGCTGGCCCACCAAGAGGTCCTCCCCCTCCGCGAAGAGAGATTCAGGAGGAGCAGTACCGTTGCAGGACGTGCAAGCGGGCAGACCACTCCACAAATTGGGAGGGCTGCCCAAACAAGCAACGCCCAGCGGACGCCCCCGAACAAAACTCACCGAGAGGCTACGATCTCCTGCTGGGGCAGGAATCTCTGCCGCAGCCAACCACAAGTCGTCCGCGAGGTAGTGCACCTCCGGACCCCTTGTCAGGCATGCCTGACCCTCAACTGCTGCCAGTGCCACTTGCGAGCACTGAGCAGTGCCAGACTCCGTCCGCCACGGACGTTGAGCTACCAGTGGAAAAGGCCCCTATGCCGGGTCTAAATCATGAGGTGAATCCTCCTCCGGGAGATTTAGGATTCCCCATGCAGTTGATCATCGTGACTGGAGAGCCTCCAGCACCCGAAACTTCTTCTTTGCAAGATTCTTCTTTGCAAAATTTGAATCCAGGGGATGAACCCCTGGAGGATCGAAATGGTACCCCTCCCTTGGAAGACCAGGAACTGGCATCCTCGGACGCAGAAGTCGAGATCGCTCTCGCTCCGGTTGTCGCAGCAGCCGGAGTAGGGAGTCCGCCCGCAGCTTTTGCAGTTGCCCCTGACTTCGCGCCCGCTAGCCCTTCTGGCCTGTCCCCAGAGTCGGTGCTCTCATCACCTGCTAGGCCAGCTACTGATAGGCCTTGGAGGAAACCGAAGAAGAAGAAGAAGGGGCGGAAGAGAGCCCAGTAGTTGCGAAGCTATAAGCTCATCCTGGCACTAGTGCCCTAACGGCACAGTGCCCTAACATCTAAGAGTGATCCTGGCCCCTTGCCCAGAGAAGGTAGCCAGTGTGATCTCTTCCTTTTATTTGTACCTAGCCTAGGCCACCTTAAAGTACAGTACATCAATTTAGTAGCCTTGTTCTTTCCACTTACCACCGAGCCGCAGTAATCATGTAAGTAGCCTAACTAATTTCAGTAATCTTAACTATTGTGAAACGAGCCACGATGCTCGTGACACGCATGGCCTAAGACCTCAGTGAGGCACCCATTTATCATATGAGGCAACCCTCATGAATTAACTAGTAAATTTTAATTGTATTAAACATAAACCATGTTGTAATTTAGTTAGAATATTAACTCTTATGTTGGTGCTACGGTCGGGTTAGGATAGGTTAGGCTAGGGAATATCATAGAATGTACCACTAGGCTAGGTCTAAATCACATCATGACTGTAGGAGGTAGCCTATAATAACCGTGAGCACCTTCTAGTACTATTAGAATTAGGTTAAGTAGTGATTATAGCTCATATCCTATCTAGGGTTAGGTAGTTCTGTAGCTAGGTAGGCTAACCAGGACTAATCTGCTCAGGGGAAGGAGAGTAACCTACGAGAGGCGAACAGCTTGCTTAGTATAGACCTTCACGCCCGAAAAGGGAGTGAAGGCCCTCTTAAGGGGGGGAGCTTTTACAAATATTACTGCTGTTCGCCCTCGTAACTTTTGATTGTAAAAATATCAGCCTGACTGAGACCGGGAAAAGACATTGTCTATATAGGTGCGTCTTCAGTTCAAACCTTAACGTCCGTTGGAGAACGGGATAGGTAAGTTAGGCCTTTTACCCTATAGGAAAATTTCCCTATCAGCCTTAAGAATAGGTGGTCCTAAGGTCCCTTTTTCCTTCCTACCTGTCTCTTGGCGAATGTTTTTAACAAGAACGTGGACACCTGGGGTGACTGTTTTTGACCTAGGCCGGTCCGAGAACTTCAGAGAGAACCAAGCTTTCGGAGAGATAACACGTCCAGTTGGACCTCTTCCCCCTTTCTTTGTCTATTATTCTATTAGTGAAGTGAAGAAACAATTGCAAGAACTCCACGTCGGTCGTTGATGCGCACAACGTTCGTCCTAAGGTAAAGTCGCTTTTTGTTCAAAACTTCGCCCATTCTTTTATCCTTTGATTTCTGTATTTCAAATTTCCTTTGTTCCCCCTTCAGCCACCACTTACGGTATATGTGTTCACGAAGTCTAGATTAAGCCTAATTATATGTTGTTAGCTTCAACCCCGTGATTCCAGTAAAATACCTAGGATTTAGGGTAAGCAAATCAGTTTAAGTCTCGATGCTTTCTTCTGCCTAGCGTTCAATTGTTTGGAAGAACCGTTGCGTTTAAAATCAAATTCATCTCAAATATTCTTTGTTAAGGTTAATAACCCTTAACTGGCGACCTTTGGCTAATTAACGTCTGTCTTTGAGGTTAACTTTTGGCTTCAAGTGGCAGGTTACGTGTAATCTTGGTTTGCAGGGCCGTAAAAATTACGTAAATTGAATAATACATGATCAACCAAGACCCTCACACGTAACAATATATATATATATATATATAGACTTAGAATGCCACAAGAGCTTACAATTCCTATCAGCAATTTCTCAACGCAGCATCAATACAAGAGGATGTTAGATAACTGGACACAGGAATACGAATATTATTAAGAATAAACACCCATCAATATAGGAAAAGGGGCTCTCTGAAAACTGCCTTGGGCAGTGAACTCGAGATGTTAACACTGCATGGTGCCTAGGCTAATTGCCCAAAGTTTGGCGATATTTACGCCATTAGTAGGAAAGTTGCGGCGGTAGTGAGTTTTGGTAGGCAAGTGCCAACTCCCACACTCCCTTCATCACGGTCGTATACACATTACAGCAAGTAATTATAAGATTATTTAACTCAAACGCCGCCACGTCAATAGTGCTGGTTAACGAACGAACGCTACTGGCCACTGATTATTAAATAGACTATAATGCTCCCTTTAACTAGTATTGCTTTGTTTTTCAAAATATTTCTTATTTTGAAAGATAACTGAACTGCATATATAAAGCATTAACCGTATTTTTATTTTTGAGTAAACTTTTGCCATAAATCTTGGCCATTCCTCAAAAAAAAAAAAAACTATGCATAAAAACGCAAGAATAGAACAGCTTTCTACAAAGATCATCTTACTAAAGTTTTCTCTCGAAG
>JANJGK010000001.1:78695193-78705193 GCA_039081455.1 Macrobrachium rosenbergii
AGCATATTTAATATACATTAACTAAAATGCGGGTATGCTGTTTACACTTTTTTTCCTTTCTCCTCTTTTTGCTTCCCTGTCTGTGGCCAACATTCTTCTCCAAGTCATCAATCTTGTGTCTGTTATGCCTATCAGATTACTGTTTTCCTTTATTTTGTCCATTTTCCTGTTTTATTAAACATCTTGTTATTCAACTCAGTTTTTATGTCTTGGTCTTTGAGATCGTTTAATTCTTTGTTACAGCCAAGTTCGTCCACCTTCAAAAGATCTTCAATTTCCTTAGAGAGATCTTCCACGCGGTCTTTCAGATTCCTGATTTCCTTTTCCGCACTGTTCTTCATTCGTTTGTTTTCTTCTTTAATTCAAGCGATTCTCTCTCCTTGCCAATCACTTGCGTTTGTAGATCGACAGCCTGATCACCTAATTCGTTGTGGGTCTTCAGCATCCGGTGCACTTCCTCGTTCAAGGCATTCACTTGACTGTTCATGGCCGTTCTCTCTTGCTTCCTCTCTTCCAGTTTCATCTTCAACTCTGCAATCTGCTTCTCGTAGTCATTCACCTTCTCCACGAGACGATCTCGTTCTGCAGTGTCTAAATCATGAGCGTCCATTAGTCTTCTGTACTCTTAACTTCCCGACTTCAATTTGAACTTTGCTGTCAATGCTTGCAGGTCGATTGCCTGGGTCATCTGGGTACGAGTGTTCTCTAACTGTTCCGTCGTCTCGTTCAAGATACTAATCGATGCTTCAACGCTGATATTTCCAACCCGTCCTGCTCTGCTATTTGCTTCATTATATCATCTTGGATTATATTACAGAGGTGATTATTACGAACATCAAAACTCCCAGACTCTTGGTCGTCCTCCTAATTGGGACGTTTTGAAAGACTCCACGTAGGTCTACTGCCCCCCAGATAGACTTTCCTTGCCATACGTTGCTGAAAGACGTCAGGTGAAAAAATGTGGCTGATGTCGCAGTTAATCTCCAGACACTGAAGGAAAACCTGTCGGAAGACAATGCTGCTTTGCGAGCCCAGCTTCGTAGAGAAGGAGTGCAATTAGCACGCTTGGCAATTTGAGATCGGTCAGCACCCTGAATTCAGCTGACAGTTGGGTAGACAGACTGACGAAAACTTCAAACCTCATAAGAATATCTTATTGTAGCCTTGGATACCGAAAATTGTGGACTCTAGGACAGATCGAAGTTTTGAAAAAGCAGTTGTACATTTCTTGTCGCTTTCTGTTCATGCTGAATACTTCCATTGGGAGAGGAATCGCGTTCTTCCCTGTTGTACGGAGCCTTATATACGTGTTCTTTCTAAAATTTGGCTCGATTTTGTAAAATATTGAAATTTTTGAAGTAAAAAATCTTCTGGATTTTTAAATTTTATTTTATCATGACAAATTCCTATTAAATGCTCATGTAAATGCGTGTTCATACTGCAGGCAATAAGGGAACGGAATATATAATTGTAGTTGCTCTACAGCTATCAATGGGGGCGTGGTTTACAGTTTGCAGTTTGTTATTGGACAGGTTATGTCAGTTGTCGCATATACTTGCCTTGTTTTAACACACACACACTCACACAAAGAATCCACATATGGCCAAAACATTGTCCAAAAACATAATTTCTTGAGCCGTGTTCTGACAAATTAGTATTTACAAGCTAAAATACAGTTAGCCACGCCAACAGCCATATGACGAAAAACCTTAATGCAAAATGGAGATCATGACACTGATGATGTTCAATATGAAAGTCAAAATTCTTCTATGAACAGCACAAAGTCAAGCAAATCAATATTCTTAGAGATGGTAACAAAAAAATCTCACAATTCTTATTATCAAAAAAAAAAAAAAAAAAAAAAAAAACTCCTTCCCACTACAGCGGTTATGTTCAGTTCGATACACCACGCACCGACGGCAGGAGAGTTACCAGATAATCTAGTACTACTGTTACATATTAGTGGCTATAGTTGATGTAAACTTGATATTTTATTACTGTTATCATTTAATAACTTACATACATACTTTTTACACTAATTTAAGAAAAATATCTTATTATTTATGCTAATGTACCTGCAAGTACAAGTACAATTACTCAAAATTTTGTGCTCAAGTCCAAGTACAATTACTTGTACTTGGACCCAAGCCTGGTATCTTCAGCCTCATCATAGTCACCATTAACACTTATTATTTAAATGACCAACAAAAATGTTAGCATGAGAAATAAAGAGTCATGATTCTACATCGTATATTAAAAAAAAAAAAGCTTGGTGTTAAAGTCTCTTGATATTAAGTGGAACAAAATATTCTCACAAAGAAAAATTTAGTTCTTTATGATCTTAAATTTCTCTCTCTGCTAGGTTGGTCGTCTTACGTCATTGAAAAAGTATAATAATATTGGCGAAAGTGATGAGTCTGATATATATATATATATATATATATATATATATATATATATATATATATATATATATATATATATATATATATATATATATATATATATATATATATATATAAGCGAATCCCACAGGAAAATGGCAGGCAGGAGTTCAGTACCAAGCGCTTTCGCGTTTTATTTGTGTTCAGACGATGCGTTAATAAACGTGAAAGCACTTGGTTCTGAACTTCTGCCTGTCATTTTCCTGTGGGATTCGCATATACACTGAAGTCACGCGCATCTACTGTGATTTTTAAGAATATATATATATATATATATATATATATATATATATATATATATATATATATATATATATATATATATATATATATATATATATATATATATATGTGTGTGTGTGTGTGTGTGTGTGTGTGTGTGTGTGTGTGTGTGTGTGTGTGTGTGTGTGTGTGTGTGTGTTGAAAAACATAGAAGGAATGTCTAAAAGACTCTCTTTAATATGAGTAAATCTGCCTCCTTAAAAACTTGCTGAGTGGTGGTCTCACTGATCTTACGATGGAGAGCTATTTCGGATAGTTTAAAGGTCCATCCTTTTTTAAAGTTGTTGTGGATTTATGTTTAAAAACATTCGAGGAATTCTGTCTCAAACAACAAATTTTCATCCAGGTAGACCTTAAAATGATTTATACACACTCCACCTATGATAGCACACACACAGAACAGTAGTCTAACGTAGGGCGACTCTTTGGGCGATTTTGCACAGATGCATGACGTTTGACATGGGGGACTTTCACTGTAATTCGTAGAAACGTGTTTTTTCACTAGTGTTTGTGTGTGTGTGTGCGTGAGCATGGTGTTTCAAGAGCGAGTGACGGTTCCTATATGAAAGTAACAGAAAATATCAGTCACGGGAACCATATCCAGGTGGTCAGCGCTTAAGGAAACATCGAATAATATTTGACCCAGTCGCATTTTTTATTTTTTGTCAGCCTTCAATGATAAAGTAAATCATACTGTAAATTCAGCTAAATTTTTTTTATCAGCCTTCGATGATAAGGGAAATCATACTGTAAATCCAGCTGAAATTCTTTTTAATCAGCCTTCGATGATAAGGGAAATCATACTGTAAATTCAGCTGAAAATTATTTTTTTTTTTTCATCAGCCTTCGATGATAAGGGAAATCATACTGTAAATCCAGCTGAAATTTTTTTTTTTCATCAGCCTTCGATGATAAGGGAAATCATACTGTAAATCCAGCTGAAAATTATTTTTTTTTTCATCAGCCTTCGATGATAAGGGAAATCATACTGTAAATCCAGCTGAAAATTATTATTTTTTTCATCAGCCTTCGATGGTAAGGGAAATCATACTATAAATCCAGTTGAATAAATTTTTTTTTTATCAGCCTTCGATGATAAGGGAAATCATACTGTAAATTCAGCTGAAATTATTTTTTTTTCATCAGCCCTCGATGATAAGGGAAATCATATTGTAAATTCAGCTGAAATTATTTTTTTTCATCAGCCTTCGATGATAAGGGAAATCATACTGTAAATTCAGCTGAAATTATTTTTTTTCATCAGCCTTCGATGATAAGGGAAATCATACTGTAAATTCAGCTGAAAATTATTTTTTTTCATCAGCCTTCGATGATAAGGGAAATCATACTGTAAATCCAGCTGAAATTATTTTTTTTCATCAGCCTTCGATGATAAGGGAAATCATACTGTAAATTCAGCTGAAAATTATTTTTTTTCATCAGCCTTCGATGATAAGGGAAATCATACTGTAAATTCAGCTGAAAATTATTTTTTTTCATCAGCCTTCGATGATAAGGGAAATCATACTGTAAATTCAGCTGAAAATTATTTTTTTTCATCAGCCTTCGATGATAAGGGAAATCATACTGTAAATTCAGCTGAAATTATTTTTTTTCATCAGCCTTCGATGATAAGGGAAATCATACTGTAAATTCAGCTGAAATTATTTTTTTTCATCAGCCTTCGATGATAAGGGAAATCATACTGTAAATCCAGCTGAAAATTATTTTTTTATCAGCCTTCGATGATAAGGGAAATCATACTGTAAATTCAGCTGAAATTATTTTTTTTCATCAGCCTTCGATGATAAGGGAAATCATACTGTAAATCCAGCTGAAAATTTTTTTTTATCAGCCTTCGATTATAAGGGAAATCATATTGTAAATTCAGCTGAAATTATTTTTTTCATCAGCCTTCGATGAAATTCAGCTGAAATTATTTTTTTTTTCATCAGCCTTCGATGATAAGGGAAATCATACTGTAAATCCAGCTGAAAATTATTTTTTTTTATCAGCCTTCGATGATAAGGGAAATCATACTGTAAATTCAGCTGAAATTATTTTTTTCATCAGCCTTCGATGATAAGGGAAATCATACTGTAAATCCAGATGAAAATTATTTTTTTTATCAGCTTTCTATGATACGGAAAATCATACTGTAAATTCAGGTAAAATTATTTTTTTTCATCAGCCTTCGATGATAAGGGAAATCATGCTGTAAATCCAGATGAAAAAATTTTTTGTTATCAGCTTTCTATGATACGGGAAATCATACTGTAAATTCAGCTGAAATTATTTTTTTTCATCAGCCTTCGATGATAAGGGAAATAATACTGTAAATCCAGATGAAAATTATTTTTTTTATCAGCTTTCTATGATACGGGAAATCATACTGTAAATTCAGCTGAAATTATTTTTTTTCATCACCCTTCGATGATAAGGGAAATCATGCTGTAAATTCAGATGAAAATTTTAAAAATAACCGTAATGATTACATTGCCTTCACTACCCTTCATCGAGTTAGCCCTCTGCCACTGTCATTTACTGAATTTGTATCAGCAAAAGTCATTCACCTGCCAACTTTATTTCAGTTTATCTATGAATGTCCATAGTCCATTCTTCCTCCCACATTAAAGGAGAATCTTGTCTGTCAAGTTTACTCGCAATTCACATTTTACCATGTTAATTTAATCTTTTGTAAAATACTTTCATCCTTAAATCATGATACTCTGACATTTCATGAACATATTTCTATAAAGAACTGACAATTTTAATATACGACTGGACTCTTTTTTTTAATTACTATGCCGTTCCAAATTATGGTTAATGGATCAACTACTTTCCTACCTGCAAACGAATTACTGCTGCTAAATGACGGGTAATTAAGGGAAAGTTCACAGGTGACAGAAATGGAATATGGAGAGTAGTTACTTCCGCTTTAATCCCCCCATTTCAAAATATAACTGCCTGACTGAAAATCGCAAGCATCGTTCCATCAAGAAATGGAGAAAATTGTGGATGTAATGCTTTTCAGGATACGTATTTATTCACCCTTAAATCCTACTAAAAGCCATAACATCACCTAACTGATTTTCATTACCCCTTGGGCCATTAACTAAATTTGAAACGACAGAGTAAGTAAAAACCTTACATTTAATATAATTATCAACCCTTTATGAAAACCTGTTCATGAAATGTCTGAGTAATGAAATCAGTAGGCTATATAAGGTTTTATGAAAAATGAAATCGACAAAAGTAATTACACATAAAATCATATTAAAATTGATGACGTCAAGTAGCTTTTTTTCGTTCCATTATTAGAATATGATACATGCCTAAAACTCACAAACAGGCAAATGCAAATATTCCAGAATATTAATAGACCAAAATACGTGTTTAGTCATAAATCAAAATCATAGATTTACAAGCGTATGCTAATTCCATCCCTACATCATCATATTATAAAGTCACCAAGGTCCTGAATGACCTGATACACAAATGTTATATATTATTTTTTTCAATATCTAACAACCCATTTGAATAACTAGATAACCGGTTCGCGATTCAACTCATGCATTTATGAATATGATTGCATTAAACTAACGCATTAGGCTAATGAATGATAAATTAGTCAACTGGATGATTAGTTTCATTTAATAGCTGGATATTGAATTTACTTCCAGAATAAAACATATGCCTCGTACATATTAACACACATAACACCACCTTGATGCAGCCACCTATTAAAGGCAAAGAATCGTGCGGTATCGTGAATTAATTAGAGACTTCTTACCTAACAGTGTACTAGTTGTAAAATAACCTTTAGTTTAAAGCACCAGCAAGCATTGAAGTTATATAAACAAATTCACTGCTCAATACCACGCACCGTGATTCACATCCAACTGTGATTATTATAATCATAATTATCATACATTTTCCGCTGAGCATTTACAAATGGTATTGGAGCAAGAATCATTTACCTTACATTCCCATAAACCACTAATTTATAAACAAATCTTAGGTAATATATAAAAGATGATCATTTGAATTTAATGGATTATTCAGATTCTTAAACTGATAACTTTAAAAGAGCCTCAAACCTTATCTCAAAAAGTGACTTAAGTAACCTCGTCCTAAATATGAATTAAATACTAAGCTCAAATTGTAACCATTAATGTCTGCTGCTTGAGAAAAGGAGACATGGAAGAGTTTAAATCAGCTAATGACTATATGTTTATTGGAAAAGAATCACCGCAAAGTTTCTGAACGTTTTATCTTTAAATATTAACCATAACAAGTTGAGTTTGGGCTAGAACCTTTTACCTTAGTCCCAGGCTTTGCTTCTTATATTAAAAAAAATAGAAAAAATTTTAGCTTCCAAAGAATATGGTGTTCGTCAAGAAGAAGTAAGAGAAGGCAAAGGGAAATAGAGAAAGAGATCCTTCTTATTAAGAAAAAATAAATTAATAAATTAATAAAAAGATAAAAATGTATTAAAATGCAAGGAGAATATTATAAGGGTAGGAAGTTCCCTTATTCTTATAGAAATATTTGCACCCACATAAACAACAGAAGAATTCCTTGAAAAACATCTACAGCTATAACAATAACATTAACTCAGCATTCTCATTTGACAAGTGCATCATAGGAGGAAATCATGAACTAAATTATTTAAGATTCTGTCTGATTGATCACGATCATTCTACGAAACCAATGACCGTTACTGTCATTAAAATTTACTAAACAAAATTTACAAAACAAAATTTTAAACCATAAATGAATCTTCATACAAAACTTTTATATTTTAAAAAAGAATGGTAAGTAATACCAACTTTAATAAATATAAAGCTATATTTCTTAACAGCTAAATAATAAATTGTCAAATGTTTCAATGCACTGTCTAAAAATCGGACCTATAAATATAACAGTTTTTCATATTCTTTCCTTTTTTTGCAGAGTAAGAGCAGCCTTTTGCTCATTCTATGCAGTATTTTTCTCTTCAATCCTCAGTTTAAAATCTGATGAGGATTTAGAATTAATCGATGAATATGAAACCTTAATTTCCATTAGAGATCAAATCCGTCACTTGTCATGGAATATGGGCATAACTAAAATTGGACAACAGGACTCAAGAAACCTTTATCAATCTATTCACACAAAATCACTAGATATCTTAAAGTAAGAGGAATTTTTGATGTACAAGGAACGTGTTAGTCATCAGTAAATAACATAACTAGAGAGCTAAATATTTTAATATATATATATATATATATATATATATATATATATATATATATATATATATATAATGAGTGGTGTGAATATGTTTCCTGGCCATAAAAATTCTGAGGTCAATTTGCAATGTAGAGACCCTTCATTGATGCAGATACAATGAGATATTGAACATATGCCACAGGTAATAATGAAGGATTAAATAAGATTTTGAAGCATCAGTGAGCTTAAAGGACAAATGATACACTAAGTATGGTGAATGTCTTAGCAAAGTATTTACTCCTTGCAGTGGTTAATGACCTAACCAAAACCCTATAATTCTATGACCTTCGTAATGAGAAATAAGAATTATTTCCATGTATATCAACAAAAATGAATGTCTTGAAAATGACACTAATTTTAGTTAATCTTAAACAGGCATTACTAAAAATATTTCGTCAACTATTCTTTTTCCTTTCATTTAAATGCTACAAAAACAAAACAAGGAAAAACAGCATCTTGACGAAGAACGTATACCGAGCAATAATGATTCGAATTCATTACTAAGACAAACAGACAGAGACCACGCAAAAACAGCTGTGTACTCTCGAGTGCTTGACAAGGGAGAATATACATTATCATTCCATTAAGACAACGTCAGCTTTGCCAGTTAATGTGAGGGCATTTGCATGAGTGATGGGGTCTTAAATATATTAATGCTTTTGAGCATATATATATTCGTGCCCATGGTTTGGAAATGCTCCTGTTGAGGCGCCTCTGCCACTTGTTTCAAATGCTCCGGAGCAGTTCTAATGGATAGCTTGAGAACGGCGTTGGGTCTCTTGCTTATGGAAATATTTTCTGATGATCTGGAGAAGACGAGACGCCATTTGTGTTGCCAACAAGCACAGCGCTTTCAAGACGCGACAGTTTATTGGTGTTCATACATCAGGCAGACGAAATGTGATCATTCCCGAGACGAAAATGGTAATATCAACGATAAGAACAAACTTCCCTCAGAATGTTCAACGCAAAAAAGCTTCAGAAATCAATAAAAATAAATAATGAGCTGCCTTTCCTCCTAATAATTTTTTCTTTCATATGGACGAAAACATAAGTCTTTAGCATAATAAAAATATAATCCACTTTTTTATCATCGGTCCTAATGAAGATGAATTTATGCTATTACTGACGTTTAGTATTTATTTTTTACCGCTTTTTATTACTAGAATTTCTGAATGCCATGAGAAATTGTCCTTAAAAATAGAAACCGAAGCAAATTCTGCAAAGATCCCGGTCTAAACCCACCTCTTATATAAAATACATAAATATCGAATGTCCTTTTATCCATTAGAGCCAACAGTAAAATAAATTTCATATATAATGCATTTACCTCTAAACATGCAGGTCATAATTTTTCATTGTGTTATAGCTTTGGTGTATGATGGAAATGATTTTGTATCAGCATTTAGTCAAATGGGTCAAGAGAGTAATGAAAAACGCAAGGAAAAAGCAAACAAAAAAATATAGAAAACGGAAACAAGAAAAAAATTCAAGAGAAAATTCTACACCGTTAAACCAAAATTACCACAGTTTATCTGCAAAATTTCCCCCCTGCCAAATCCCCTAGAATCCCTTGGCGCTGCAATATTCCTGTACGTCTCTCTCTCTCTCTCTCTCTCGCTCTCTCTCTCTCTCTCTCTCTCTCTCTCTCTCTCTCTCTCTCTCTCTCTCTCTCTCTCTCTCTCTCCTCCCCGTCCTTCCCCAACACTGATAGAAATCTCAGCGAAAGATCTTTTATACACTCAAAGACTTACAAAAAATGAAGAAAAAAAGATCCATTTCTCCCAGACCTTATCGTTTTTCTTTTTCCTTTTCCTAAACTCTCTCCCTCTTCCTCATCGCTTGGCACATTGGTCTATACCTCCAATCTCTTCCTTCCTCTCTTCATCTCGCTTCCCCTCCTGTTCCTTCTCCTCCTCCTCCTTCTTCTCCTTCTCCTTCGTAGTAGTGGTAGTGGTGGAGGCGGTATAGGAGAATGGCCTCACGTAGAAGCTCATGCA
>JANJGK010000001.1:78712693-78724531 GCA_039081455.1 Macrobrachium rosenbergii
ATTCATAAATATGTTCTTGTGATACAATATTGATCATCAGAGCTTTACGACAAGCAAGTAGTAAGTTTACGAAATATTTACAGTTTTTGTCTTAATTATAATGTACGAAAACTAAGAGATAAACATGACTGAACGCTTCAAACTTGCAACAGCATTGCATATCCAAATAGAATGATAAAATTTGACAATAAAATATAACCACATAATGTTACCTCAGCACAACTTTCGGAAACGCATAGAGTAAAGTTTAACACCAAATAAGAAAAAAAAGAAATAAGTATAATGCTACGAAACATTCATGAAGCTGTGGACATTAACAACTAAACAAGAAAGATTATGAAAAAAAAAATCTGAGCGTGTTATATGTGTTAGCATAACATTATTTATTCATTTTACTCTTTTATGAAATTTAGGTTGCGAAGCCAAGCACTGGGGCCATTTAGCATTTAAGACAGTGAAAAGAGGGAGTGTTTGGAAATAAAGGAGATGAAGTACAAGGACATAAAAGTGGAACAGGGGGTGGGGGGTGGGGAAACAACAGCACTACGTAGTTAAGAGTGACTGGAAACAAGACTCCAGACAGGAAGCAGGAATGGAGGTAAAGAAAAAGGTTAAAAAGGTGTGTGCAGCTAGGGACCGAAGGGAGGCTGCAAGCACCCTTTCATAATAAATACACCCGTAGACTACCAAGTGAGAAGCACTGACGGCGCTACCCGCCTTAGGGAAGCCTGACGTTATGACACCCAGAGCATCACACTAAAAAAAATATTCAAATATTTGTGTCAGCAACACTGGAATACAGGATGCTGTGTCAGTATAGTCTCACAATATCTAAAGAAAAATGACTGACAAGAATTTGAAACATACTTTGTCAGCATAACGTCACGACATTCAAAGGATAAAGTTGATCAAATATTCATGATTTTTTGACAGTAGCACAAGTATAAACAATCTAGCATCAACTAAACAATGAAGTTTAGTAATATTCAATAGTCTGTGACAGAAAGGCATAAAAAACAAATATAACAGAATGTATCAGCAAAGCTAAACTATAAATATTACTAAACTGTTGCAGAAACGCATAAATAAATGATGACGCACCGAGGCAGCCTTACAGAATGGAGGGCAAAAAGTCATCAAACACTTAAAAATTTGTTACAGTTAAACAATAAAGATGCGATGATACATCACCAAAATCAAACAATATATAATCGCTAAGTATTTCTGCATTTCTGACAACGGTGCATAAATTTTTAGATATACCATACTGTGCCAACATGACTTTACAAAAACTAAAGAAGAAATGAAGTTTAACAATGAAAAAAGGTAACAGCACTGCGTAAGTAAATACACAGTATTAAGTCACCACAAAGTTACGGCAACCACACAGTGAAGATAATTAAATGCTTATATGCCTGTGAGAAGAACGCATATAATGCGTGAGCATAACATTATGACAATCAACAATAAGACTGAGAAATCTAAAAAAAATAAGAAAAGAAAAAAAAAAATCGGTCAGCATAACGCTATTCATTCTTGAGAAATCCTTTATTACAACAATTCGGAATTCCATCGGCATGAACGACATAGCATAAACGCAATTATATCAGAGTCGTAGCTTATCTGCGAACGCCGACCTGAGACGATTTTACCATGCTATCGTATGCGAGGTAAAAGAGACCGGATCGTGATTAAAACCTCTTGTGCGATTGGTTGACATTTCTGCAAGTGATTAGGTATTCCGCCAGGCTTTCAGGCTAAACCCACGCTCTTGGCCAAGTGTTCTCACTATCACATCGACTGCTTCTGAGAGGGGGTGGTGGCGGGGGGCGGGGGGTTAGGAACAAGAGAATTTTAAGGTCAATATGAGAGATGGAGGAGATTGCATTGAATGAGGTGTTCCATGAGGAATGAGAGGAAAAAAATTCGCGATGACGAAAAAATAAATGTTCTCGGTAGTAGAAGAGAGAGAGAGAGAGAGAGAGAGAGAGAGAGAGAGAGAGAGAGAGAGAGAGAGAGAGAGAGAGAGAGAGAGAGAGAGAAGAGGAATGTCACTTTAACATAATCGCCCACATTCAAACCGGCTTTCCTAAGTACATAGTGTTGCAATCGATGGCATTATTTCAGTTTTAGTGATGTCTCTAGTAAGCTTACATTATGAATAGGAAAAACTGATAATTAATACTACCTTCCCGAAATAGGTTTTTGAATATATATATATATATATATATATATATATATATATATATATATATATATATATATATATATATATATATATATATATATATGTGTGTGTGTGTGTGTGTGTGTGTGTGTGTGTGTGTGTGTGTGTGTGTATGTATCAATGCATTTTTCTTGACTTTATTCTTTTAAGTCCTTCTTCGAATGACTCTCTGATTTCCATTTTTCCATTTAACCTGACAACTGTTTGACTTGACTATCACAGTCTCAGAAATTCAGCTCAAGAGAACCTGCACCGGACAACATTTCTCCTGAATATTTGAGAGATTCAACTTCATTACTACGTCTCATGCTATTCCATCCCTTTGTGCATAACTTGTCCTCATTAAGTCTGTTTTCCTCATATCTATTTTGAAGTCCATTTCTCAAGATATATTATGCACTCTATTAGGCAAGCTTTGAAAATACTCATCTACATGACTTTATATGCAAATATTTATGTGGGTATATGTCAGTTCACTTTTCAAACCAAATATAACCATTATTTTTTATATGAATTGTAGAGGGAATTATGAAAAAGATATCCTTGGTATTAATACTGTTTCAAAATAACTATAAGAATTCTGTTGTGGTGCTCTATATATATATATATATATATATATATATATATATATATATATATATATATATATATATATATATATATATATATATATATATATATATATATATATATACATATGTATATATGTATGTATGTATGTATGTATTTTATAAAGGCAATAGCCACGAAGGGAAAAGTGAAACACGGAGTGGTTGCTAGGCCATTCGATTTACCTGAGTCTGCTAAGTAAAGGACAGTAAGTCGAAAGGCCTAGCAACCACTCCGTGTTTCACTTCTCCCTTCGTGGCTATTTCCTTTATTTATACATCATCAGGTTCCATATCTTCGTGATTCAGTTATACTTACACACACACAAACACACACACACACACACACACACACACACACACACACACACACACACACACATATATATATATATATATATATATATATATATATATATATATATATATATATGTGTGTGTGTGTGTGTGTGTGTGGGTATAATTTATATATATATATATATATATATATATATATATATATATATATATATATATATGTATGTATATATACATATATATATATATATATATATATATATATATATATATATATATATATATATATATATATATATACATGCGTGTGTGTGTATATGTATATAATAAAATGCACACAGAACTGGAAGATATTTCACGTGTCTGGAAATCCCCAATGCTTTTCCGTATCATCATCTTACAGGAGACTCGGAGGCAAGCAGAGCAAAAACCTTCGCAAAAATCGCAATAACATTTTCTAATGGTAAATCCGTCCTGAGCATCGAATGTCTTTGTCAGCGCGTCGGCAGTCCCACAGAAAATGCTGTGCAAAAAGTATACTAGCGAGCTACTGAAAAGGAGTGCCTTTTTTCCTTATTTTTTTCTGAGGGGAGGGCGAAAGCTTTCCTCAAAGGATCAGGACTTACCTTGAGGAAGGAGGAGGAGGAGGAGGAGGAGGAGGAGGAGGAGGAGGAGGAGGAGGAGGAGGAGGAGGAGGAGGAAGGAGGAGGAGGAGGAGGAGGAGGAGGAAGAAGGATCGGAATATCCATACCTTGCTCAATAAAGGATCAAAAGCTCTTTCAGAGCCGCATTTCGAGGATCGGGAGAATATTATCTTCCTTTTCTGCCAATTCGAAGAATATTTCAGCGAAAGCGTCGTTGTGCAATTCATTTTCGAAAATGTTTGCATGTGAGTGCTAAAACGTTTGCGAATGTCACATAATACTCGCTTGCAAGAATAGCTGGCCATAACGTTCATTCCGCTCGTATTCCAGCCTTAGATATAACTGCCCATTCTAACTGTGAAACACTAGAATTTAGTAAAATTACCTTTGTGATTTGCAAAAGAAAGTTTTATCTTATGAATGTCGAAGTTTGAAGACAACGGAGAGCTGAGATTGATATGTCATTATATATTGACAATGGTTACCTAAAAAAAAATAAAGGTTTAGTACCGTATTCACATATTCAGAAATAAAAAAAAAAACAACAGGCTAAAATTCTGAACAGAAATGCTGACGCACAACAAGAGATAAATATCCTATCGGGGGAAAAGTGTAATTTAGGAAAAGCGACCTGGAAACCTGACAATTACAAGTATGGAAAAAATATGGAAGACTGTAAAACTATTGGCATCTTTCTTTTATTTTACGGTACAATGCAGTGAGCAATTGCCAAAAATTTTTTGGGTGAAGAAAAATGCAGTTAGATCGTTCATCTTATGGTAGATGATAATTGCCAGCATTCTGGGAATACTGGCACAGGCAACATGGAAACATATTTCTAAGTGAAGACAAAACTCTTCACGGAAATGGCACATTGATGCACGAAAGGAAAGGCACTAAGTTTTCTAGAGATTTAATGGGGAACCCACCAATAGTTCTTGTCAACAGGGTCAACATTATGGACAGAAATGAAAAGCAAGTTGCGAGTGAACTAAGAAAGAGGGTCCTTTATTTCTTATTTAGCTAGCCAATTATCAGCCGAGAGGTAAACACTGCTGAAGAAGCCTGTCCAGTGGAATAATATCGCCTACGATGAGGATTTCAGCTATGATTAAAAGCGATATATTCGAATATACTGACAAGTTGTAAACGAAAATCTGAACATGGCTATCTACAGTATGTGAGTGTGATGAGTATATGGTTAACTAACAAAGGTGTTAAAAAGGTCACTGGACAGCCAGCAAAACCCACTTTGAGAACACCTGACCACGAAATGAAGTTAATTTTGTGAATATGTAAGCACTGAATGAAATGGTTGCTATATCCTCTTTAAAACATGTGTTATTTGAGTGCACGAAGGAATCATCCGAATTCTTTTTCTTCTATTTTGTTTCCAGATTCTGCTTACACCTAATGACTGTCAAAGAGCCACAACTCTTATGAAATCGAGGTGCATTGTGCTATGCCAGTAGTGATTCCTAAACAGCTGATTTTTATTTTGTATACTAAGCCCATCTCTGATATTTGGTAGTGTCAATTGTGTTAAGCTAAAAATCTTTCTGCCAAAGGCAGGCGGCAATAAAAACAATACTCAATACTCTTAGCAGTCTGTTTCTCAGACAAATGTCTGGTGTTTTTTGATACTTTTATGTGACTTTAAAAGATTTTTCCTGGGACTTTTCGTCCTCAGTCACAAAATGTATGTGTTCGTGAGTGTTTGTGCAATTGCAGAAATTGAAATTCGTTTTCCAATGTTCATCCTAAAGAATATCTATAAATCATGGTTTTCTGTACATACAATACGATTATGTACGCACAACGTTACACCATATCCCTCTCTCGCTGTCTCTCTCTCTCTCTCTCTCTCTCTCTCTCTCTCTCTCTCTCTCTCTCTCTCTCTCTCTCTCTCTCACAGACACACACGCTTCGTAAAAAAGACAGTTATACCAATGATTAATACATTTCACCGGGTCTTACACAGCTAAGTGAATATAACTAATCTCCTCATCTATCTCCAGTAAAACATTCCTGTACAAACGCCACGCAGCTAAAGGAGCGAGATGTGAGCCATCCTTTTCTATTAGGACGGAAGGAAAATTATTATCTCTAAGTGGAGCAATTCAAGAGTATGGGAACAAATGGCCATGTGCTTTTGAAACGTGAAGTTAATTAATCCTCCCTTTACCACGATAAAATGAAATGGTTCCCTGGTGCTGAGAGAGAGAGAGAGAGAGAGGAGAGAGAGAGAGAGAGAGAGAGAGAGAGAGAGAGAGAGAGAGAGAGAGAGAGAGAGAGAGAGGAAAACAATTCACATAAGAAATTTAATATTCAGCGTTTGGGGTAAAATGTTACATGCACATCCGATATTTTTAGAGGAATACAGGAATATATAAGTATTGTTGTATTTATACAAACATACGCATTTTTAATGTTAAATCGTTTACCTTACAGAGGGTGACTCCAGAGAGAGAGAGAGAGAGAGAGAGAGAGAGAGAGAGAGAGAGAGAGAGAGAGAGAGAGAGAGAGAGAGAATCGTCTATGGCGAATTCATATTTTAACTGCTAAATCGAGAATGAAACCCCTATACAGAAAACTTCCTGAACAAAATTTCTTTGTCTTTCTATCTTCCTTCTCCTCTAACACTTCTGAATTATACATTTTTCATTAACTTGTCAACCTCTATTCTCTAAACAAGACTAAACCATCCTAAAACACTGCGATCCATCTTTTCATCTGTACTAACCGTTGTACCAGTTCACCGTGTAGTCGCATTTATCAACGTCTCAGTCTTACATAATCCACACCTGTTATGAATGCAATACATTCAGATAGCAATAAACTTTTTTCTCATAAGGAGGAATTAGCTCAACTATCTCTTCCTTAATTTCACCTTTTTAAAGACACTCCTCTTCTCTTTCAAACATACGCTGCTATCATCCTGGCTTTTCCTATTCAACAACACCGTTCTCCCCCCACCCTCATGCATTACATTTACTCCCTAATGGTCTATACAAATCAATCTCTTCGAGTCTGCCAACATTATTTCAGCATATTAGCGTTCCATCTTCCTTCTTTATCTTTTTTAACGTCACTACCTTACTCTTGTTTACATTCACTTTTAACTTTCTCCTCTTACAAGGCCTGTAAATGTGAACACTTTAAATCTGATTAGTTTCTACAGTTTTACTCTACCGTCCCCTATAAGCATTTTACCGATAACAACCATACAGAAATCATTCTATTCACGTCCCTTCTTTTCTTAAACAAAAATGGGTGAATATCATATTCTCTTACTTCAATAAATAATGCTGTAAAATGAAACTTACAATTCGGTTCGCACATTACTTCTCTCTCTCTCTCTCTCTCTCTCTCTCTCTCTCTCTCTCTCTCTCTCTCTCTCTCTCTCTCTATTTTACGTACTCAGACTAAAAGAGTAACCTTTACGTTGCCTTGACCTTTCTATTGCAGAAACGACTGATGCGATAAAAGACAGCTAAGATTTCAAGTGAAGATCACTGGATTTACAATATCAGGTGGCGTATATCCATGACATGCACAAAGGCGACTCTTATGTAAAAGTACGTTACAAAACCACACTTACAACTATTAAATAGTTTTATATTTCTGGTTATTTGCTTCACTTTGTGGTAAACCACGTGGGTGTTCTGTAGACGTCTTCTTTTCAGAAAAAATTCATACAGTTTGTATCACAAAAACTGACATAATGGATTTCACATCAATTTTCCTAGTTAAAGGGTTTAACCTGCAACGGGAAAAATCAATGTGGCATTTTGTAGCTGCCCTTCTGGATGTAAGTGATATACCATTTAGTAGTGTATGTGTGTGCACTTCTTTCATAATCAAATATAAGAAATCCCCTTTATAAATTAACCTGAGAAACAGTTAGTATTACTGAAAATTTCTACAAAATGCTGTGTTTCAAATATAAGAAGAGCCCCCAGTACTTCTACAGACTTAAAACAATTAAGTCTGTCGTACCAGAAAGGTGCTGCCTTCCAGTTACTCAGTAAGTCTCTAGAAGTGCGGCTTCTTGCACCACGCCATATCTCTTCGAAAAAGCACTCACTTTGGCGGATTGTAACCTAGGAGGGTTATGGGGCCGGCACATCCCTATATATGCACGCCCAACCCCCTACATACACTACGCTTTTACCTGTATCTTGCACATACTTGCATTTCATGAATGTTAAGGTTCTTTCATTCACACGCCTCCACCACACCATTTGTCCATTCGTTCCAGTTCTTCTTGCTAGCTCTTCCTCTTTCTTCAGTGCATAGTTCTTCAATCTTTCCACATAACCAAACCATCTAAAAACACTGATCTATTCTTTCATCAATGGTAATCTTAACCACTTCTACGTATGTACGCATTTCTACTCTTTTCAGTTCCTGTCACGTCGCGTATACTATGCAACAACTTATATCAACAGCATCAGTCTTATTTACTTCATCGGAGTATATACGTACATACATACATACATACATACATACATACATACATACATATATATATATATATATATATATATATATATATATATATATATATATACAGCACAGGAGAAACGTATCCTCATTCAATTTGCATTACATCGTAGATCCTCGACATCCCAAACTCCACATTTTTGTAAAATAAGACGCTCAAACATTACTCATGTATAGAATACCTGAATACATTAGGCTCAATAAATCTCATGAACAGAGGAGACTGAATAAATTTCTCGGCTTGGCACAAGGGGCATATTATTTTCCAGAAAGAATTTGTTATTACGGAGGAGATAAGAAAAAAAAAATAAAAAACAATGGAAGCTCTCGTAAGATGGGTTGGGGTTAGGGGTCGGGTTTACCATCCTGTCTGGAGTCGGGGTAGGGGGTGGGTATAACAGTAGTGCCGACAGCCGCCAAGACACTGATGTATAGTGTAGGTAGCAGAGGAACAGATGGCAAAACTGGTCATTGTTTTCCAGTTTGTGTTTTCATGCAGGGCAAAAGGTGACGTTCCTCGTTTTGAATTATGTGAGGCTTTTTCCTCTCTCTCTCTCTCTTTTTTTTTTTTTTGCTACTCTTTCGGAGACGCCCATTTGGGTTTTGTTCAGAATATACTGGAGTTTATTCTAATCGCGTAAGGAATTGAAATAGTTCTGGAAACTGCACAGTTTTGTTCATATATATATATATATATATATATATATATATATATATATATATATATATATATATATATATATATATATATATATAAATATATATATATATATATATATATATATATATATATATATATATATAATATATAATATATAATATATAATATATATATATATATATATATATATATATATATATATATATATATATTATGTATATATATAATTATATGTGTATATATATATTTATATATATATATATATATTATATAATATATATGTAGATATATATATATATAAATCTATATATAATATATATATGTATATATATATATATATATATATATATATATATATATATATATATATATATATATATATATATATATATATATAGCTGAGAGGGTATACAGGTGGCTGCTATCAACCGAGGCAAACAGGACCAAGGGCAGAGGAAGACGTCTATAATAACGGCATACCTTTATTTGTGCTTACGTTTCAAGACATCTGTCTCATTATCAAAGCTAGAATAAGTAAAATATAAATATAAAATCAGACTCATACTTAAAATTACAATCAAAATATAAAAAAAAGGTTATACAAAAGAAAGACAAAATTAAGAAGACCGTTACCGTTTGTACGGAGTATAAAAGTAGAGTGACATAAACAAAGAATTCCAGGCCGGGGTAAACTCACGTCAGGTACAGAGTTGTTGAGGTAGTTTGGTTGTTCAATCTTGGTACTAGTAGTTTAATAAAAAGAGATTCAAAGATAGGAAGCGAAGAACTGGGGACTTTGGAAAGTATTTTAAAATTTCTATAATCAATTTCTGTTTTACATCTTTTGGCGTGTTCTCGAATATTTGAGAACTCTGGATTAGATAATTTGACTCCAGTTCTATAACTAACCCCCCTATGACAATCAATTCGCACCTTCAGTAGGCGGCGTGAGGCACCCACGTATTTCCCCTGACTACATCGGGGGCAAGCAAATAAATAGACGATGCTTGATGTCATAAGAGGGCTAATTTTGTCTTTGTACTGGAATAATGATTTGATATTAAGAGGATTGACCGGAATCAATTTACAATTAATGGCAGGTGCATACTGTTGAATTAGGTTATTCAAAGTGTTGTAAAAAGACTTATCGTGGATCATAGGGAGACTGGCGAAAAATGTCATCTTAGGAACTGTAGGTATTTGTAATTTAGGTATATATTTATCATTCAGAAATTTATTTAAATAGGTATAAAAAAGTCTGGAAGGGTAACAATTGTCTCGAAAGTATTTGTATAAAAAAGTTATTTCGTTATTAAAACCAAACCAGCTGGAAGTTATATTAAAAGCTCTGTGGAAGACGGTAACCAAGGAGTTTAATTTAAAGTTAAAACAGCAATGGCTATAAAAATTCAAACCTAGACCGGAGAAAGTCTTTTTCCTAAATACTGATGAATTAAAACAATCGTTTACTCGAGTAACTAAAACATCCAGAAAGGGTAATTTATTATCATTTTCATGCTCAATCGTGAACCTAATATTTGGATGTGCTGTGTTAGCATACTGGAGAAACATTTCAGCCCTTTCTTTGTCTCTAAAAAGTACAAAAGTGTCATCTACATATCTACAATAGAAAAGGGGAAGGAAGGCCAGAGGGCAATTGTCCAGCAATTGCTCCTCTAGTGAACACATAAAAATATTGGCAAATGTCGGGCCGAGTGGAGACCCCATCGCCATTCCTTCTACTTGACAGTATGAAACTCCATTAAAAATGAAGGCAGTGTCCCGCACTGCCAGTTGTAAAAGTTTCTTAAAATTATCTCGGTTAAAACCCTTAAACATAGTGTTAGTTTCAATATAAATTTTGTTAAGAATTATCTCAATTGTCTCTTCCACAGGGACATTAGTGAACAATGATTCCACATCCAGACTAACCATGTACAAATCTGAGTCTTGTATTAAAATTCTGTTCTTGAATTGCTCTGAGTTCTGTACAGAGTAATCATTATTAGTTAGATTAGATAAAAGAGGGACAACCTAATTCAACAGTATGCACCTGCCATTAATTGTAAATTGATTCCGGTCAATCCTCTTAATATCAAATCATTATTCCAGTACAAAGACAAAATTAGCCCTCTTATGACATCAAGCATCGTCTATTTATTTGCTTGCCCCCGATGTAGTCAGGGGAAATACGTGGGCGCCTCACGCCGCCTACTGAAGGTGCGAATTGATTGTCATAGGGGGGTTAGTTATAGAACTGGAGTCAAATTATCTAATCCAGAGTTCTCAAATATTCGAGAACACGCCAAAAGATGTAAAACAGAAATTGATTATAGAAATTTTAAAATACTTTCCAAAGTCCCCAGTTCTTCGCTTCCTATCTGAATCTCTTTTTATTAAACTACTAGTACCAAGATTGAACAACCAAACTACCTCAACAACTCTGTACCTGACGTGAGTTTACCCCGCCTTGGAATTCTTTGTTTATGACACTCTACTTTTATACTCCGTACAAACGGTAACGGTCTTCTTAATTTTGTCTTTCTTTTGTATAACTTTTTTTTATATTTTGATTGTAATTTTAAGTATGAGTCTGATTTTATATTTATATTTTACTTATTCCAGCTTTGATAATGAGACAGATGTCTTGAAACGTAAGCACAAATAAAGGTATGCCGTTATTATGGACGTCTTCCTCTGCCCTTGGTCCTATATATATATATATATATATATATATATATATATATATATATATATATATATATATATATATATATATATATATATATATATATATATATATATATATATATATATATATATATATATATATATATATATATATATATATATATATATATATATATATATATATATATATATATATATATATAT
>JANJGK010000001.1:78729631-78732131 GCA_039081455.1 Macrobrachium rosenbergii
TGAAGAGCAGAGGAGGGAAAAATGATAAGCCAAAAATTAGCAAGGAAATGAATAGGGGAACTGGGCAAAAAGGAATCTATCGAGCATACAGAGAGAGAGAGAGAGAGAGAGAGAGAGAGAGAGAGAGAGAGAGAGAGAGAGAGAGAGAGAGAGAGAGAGAGAGAGATTTTCAGTATAGTGTGTATATTCCAAATATTCTAAATAGCTGAAGGTTCATTTAATGTAACAATGTCAAAATTCTCAAAATAGATGTCGAAGTCATTGGTCCTATATCTCGTAGTAGTACTAGCAATAAAAATATATTCAAATGTCATCTTACGTGACACAGTTTTTTTATTACTTTACGCAACATTTTTATTATGTTACAGAGCAACCTTATTATATAACACAGCATTTTTATTAGTACAAGACAGAACTGTTGAGTTTTTTTTCCGTAATGTTGTAACACAACACCTACATCATAGACATTTTTTTGTGGATGGTTCTCCTTTATTAAAATTACAGTTTTCGGAATAAAATAACTTAGATAAAAGGTTATTGCGATAAGCTGTAAGACTGAACGTGAAAATTACGTAGAATGGGAAAAGACCTGAAAGTAAAAAAAAAAAAAAATTACACACACACACACACACACACACACACACACATATATATATATATATATATATATATATATATATATATATATATATATATATATATATGTATATATACGTGTGTGCGACTGCGTGTCTGTATTGTGGAATAAATCCACCGATTAATAATCTGAATAGGTGGCCCCATTATTTACAGACTGGATAAGATACTGAACAACAATTACGTGGTATTAACCAACCAAAAAGGGAATGGGAAAAAGAGAAGTCTTCAGGTAGTCTAAGAACGGGGAAGAGGTAAAATAAGAAGAAATTTCCAACCCTGTTGGAGGAGAGAAAAGGAGAAGACATCTCCAGCAGTTTTCTAGGAAAACGCAGAACGAGAAATCTCCGACAGTGTGTTTGGAAGGAGGACGAGTTTTATTGATAGCAGATAAGAAACAAGTAAAAAAAATGCGCCGAAGTTTCTTCAGCCACGGCCGGTGGTGGCCTCTCCTGTAGCGTTGCCAGATGCACGATTATGGTTAATTTTAACCTTAAATAAAATAAAAACTACTGAGGCTAGAGGGTTGCAATTTGATGATTGGAGGGCGGATCATCCACGTAGTCTATTTGCAGCCCTCTAGCCTCAGTAATTTTTAAGATCTGAGGGAGGAGAGAAAAAGTGCAGACTGGCAGATAAAGCCGGCACAATAGTTTTTTTTACAGAAAACTACGAAGAAGAAATCTCCAGTTGCTTTTGGGAAGGAAGAAATTTCAGCTTTGGGAAACGAAGAAAATAAATCTCTAGATACTCTGGGAAAGGAAAAAGTCTCCAGCTGATTTAGGGAAGGTGGAAGTCTCGGGTTGTTTCCGGAATGGAATAAATCGCCAGCTGTCATGGGAAAAGAAGGAAATCTCCAGCTCCTGAGGGAAATAGACATCCCTTGGTGTGCGAGAGAAACATACATCCACATGTGTTAGAAAAGAAATCTCTACCTGTGTTAGATGAAGAAAATATTAAATATTAGTAGTTGTGTGACAAGAAGAAAAGTTTCCACGTGTTGAAATAAAACGTATACAGTTATGTGAGAAGAGAAAAATCATTCCTGTGTTAAAAAACATAAACCGAAGATGCAATGTACTCCGATGTGTTCCTGAAAGAGAGAAATATCAAATTCATTACGGTAAAGAGAAACAAAAAAAAAAACAGTAAAACCAAAACCTAAGGAAGAAAAAGAAATTGACAGAAGAAAAAAAACAAGTAAAACAGAAAGCAGAGCACAAGAAAAAGCCGTTTCAGTAAAGGAAAACAACAAGGATAACAAGAGGACGACCAAAACAAACCTCCTTCCTGTCTCCCTTTCGAGCTTCGTGTCATGGCCAACCCTTTGTGGAAAGAACAGACCGTGGCGACGACCAGTTAATTTTAATTCACGGGAGATTAACAACCAATAAAGCCGCTTCATTGATATCAAAGAGGAGGAAAACGAAGGAGACTCGCAACATAAAAGGATAAAGAGGGAGAGGGGAATGAAATGCCTGATAATTGAAGGAGAAGAAAAATAAAAGAGAGAGCTGTAACTGATACACTGGCTATTCGACGAAGAGGCTAAAAGCGGGATGGTGGGACACTAAAGGGTTATCATTACTGGGATATGCAACTGAAGAACAGACAAACAAAGAATATGTGTTTAACAATGGGAAAGCAAAGAATGGAATGAAATTGCTAAAGGGAGAATACAAAGAGGCCTCTTCGAGCATCAAATGAGTGTTAAGCCTAAGGATTTCAAAATAAAAAATGATAGAGATTCGCTGCACAATAACTTACCACCTGCAACAGCCAACAAATCGGCAGAGAAATTTCACTAGTAAACACACCAATATCCTGATGACAATACCCAAAATCTTTTGTTTTCCTCTGCCAG
>JANJGK010000001.1:78734631-78757131 GCA_039081455.1 Macrobrachium rosenbergii
ATATATATACTGTATATTCACAATGTTTTCCGTATTTAAAATTCAATCAAGAAAGGTTCTCTTAAATATTACGTCCAAAGGCAAAACATGAAAAGTCGACTGCTGATAAAAAAAATTAATCCATACTTCAAAAGCCTTAATCAAGTCACAATAGAGTCATAATGAGCAATCCAACAAAAAACATCTCATATAATGTGGTACGATTCACGCCTTGATTTGGACAAAAGTTTTCTCTTTTGTATCAATGGTGGTTTCACGGTGGTTTCGAAAGGTTTCTTAAAAAGAGATAAATTCGTTTGAACCCATTCAGTCCCCATCTTTCTTCCCTCTCGTACATGCAATGCGTCACTGAAGCACAAACAAAAACAATTGCATAAAAACTGGTGTTTGTCACCTGTTCCCTGTTGTTTATCTAAAGGAATCCTAGAGATCGTTCAAAATAACTATCAATTTTCTTAAAAGGAATATTTTCAGTTTGAATAACGAGTATTAGATTAAACTACCAGGCACTAAAATAAAATTCGTTCTTCCTGTTGCTTATTGTTCATATAGACACCTTTGCAATACATTATTCCCGATTATTTTAAATCCTAAGAGCAATCATTCTGTGCACTTAACCGAAAATCAAGATTGTATGGTGGATTCTATCTACGAATAATTGATATTGCAATATAAGTTTTATTTTCATCAGATATTTTAATTTCGCAATAGAAAAATTAAAGGATTTTATGCTACATAAATTTGAGTCTCACTCGAGAGTTTTATAATCTACATTTAGGGGTGATTAGTATTCAACAAATTGATTTAAAATACTTTCTTGAAAAATGTACGAAAGGAATATTTCCGTTACATTCACCGTAATAATGAGTACACCAACAGTAAGCTCGGGGTACTAAAGGGATTAAGTTATCAAGGATATTCGCATCTTTTATTTTACGTCTCTAATCTTGAATCTTTTGTCCATTATGGTAAACATCTGCGCGCCGAGTAAATTGGCTGTAATCTGCGGTAGGGGGGAAAGAGAAAAATCAGTCAGTCTCTGCAAACAAAAACTTTTTAATGTTTAAAAGATTATGTGTCAGAAAATAATCTCGACTCAGAATTCACGCCAACATTAAAATTCAATCATAGCCCCCCTCCCCCCCCCCGCACCCGCCGCAAAAGGCCTAGTGTATTATTCATCCAAACTTCAACAATGAAATGCAAATAGTACTTGAATACGGCCATAAATGTATGCAAGATTTTTCATTCTAGTTTTATCACAAACTGGTCGAGAAATGCGATTTCTCCTGATTTTCCTGACTGCGTACTAAACAAAAAAGTTAAGATTGTTGTTTTCTACTGAGGTTTAATTCTAGGCGATGTACAATTACGTAAGTAAATATACACTTAATTAAGCTCTATGAAAATAAAAGACTCTCATGTTCTGTTTATAAGTATGTACCAGTTTTGATGCATCTGAATTTCATCCTTATGGACTACAATGAGTTGGAAAAATCAGAAATAAAATAAGAAAAAGAAAATTAATTTTAATTTGCCGATAAGTGACAAAAGTATTTAATGAAACCATGTGTGTGTGCGTATATGTATGTGTTTGTGTAGTCACATTAATTATCTCTTACATCAGATCCAACTTCAATGCACAAGTCACTTTTTCTCGACGAATCGTGTTTTACTGAAACTTTCAAAGAAGGAACAAAAACTTCTACGAAGGGAGACATCAACGTAAACGTGCGTATGTTCGTGTGGACACGACGTAAGTAACGGGGCGATCGGAGAAAAATGCCGCTCGTTCTCCTGAAGAGTTTTCATTGAAACTTTTTATCAAATGGACATTACGTGGACAGACGCGTCTAAGAGGAGGTAACAGCAGCCGGATAGATTGACGACGAAAAAGCGTCTCTGGATACATGAAAAGGGTCTCTCTCTCTCTCTCTCTCTCTCTCTCTCTCTCTCTCTCTCTCTCTCTCTCTCTCTCTCTCGTTTATTAGAGAGCAACTGGAGTAAAATGTGCTTTATACCATAATTGTGCTTTCACTTGTTTCCACACGAATTTAAATAATCGAGCGTTTCCTTTGAGATTATCTTATTTTTCTCGTCCATTATGTTATTACGGCCAAGTCCTGAATTTCTCGCAATTGCGAGAGAAAGTACAAAATTGCTCCCGTGACAACCCTTCCTGGAATGTATCGTGGAAAAGTACATGATCTAAATAAATTCCTTTTAATGCAAGACGAGTGTTTCGTGGAAACTGTCGTTATCTTAATCAATAAAAATAACGGTAAGAATACCATTTATTTCTGTTAGGAAATCATGAAGTTGGGATTTGTTATATTCATGGACGAAAGACTCGCAGCTACTTCTTGGACTACTGAAAGAATATTACCAACACGAGCTTATTATCGAGCGCTACGCTCTCTTGTCTCCCCTACCATCACCGATCCCCTGCCTACCCCGGCCCTACCAGGAGTGGAAAAACAGGTTTGAAGGAGGAGGGTGGCTGTCTCCCCTACCCTTCTGTTCCCCTACCTACTCCGCCCCACCCGGCGCGGACAAGCCGGTTTGCAGTGGGTGGGCGGCCGTGTCATGTCTCCCCTACTGTCACCCGGGGCATTTTCCCGAGGTGTAACCAAGTACCGGGACCTTTCCCTGAAAAAACGGGACGCCATATCTTAAAAACTAACCATAGAATTTTCTTGAAAATAATTTCATTACGTTTCCCACACCCAAATTACTCCATAAACCAAAGTTACTTAACCCAACCTAACCTAACCTAGGGGCATGGCAAAAAAAAACCGGAGCTGGTGCAATACTAGCATGTATCTTGGGAATTTGCCACCTGGAGGCGGACAAACAAGATCTACTCGGATTTTATTATTATAGATTAAAATCAAATCGGCTTTGATACTTCACGAACTAAAGGGAATCATGACAAAACAGAATAATCTCAGATTATTCTGCATTATTGGCAGAGTTTCTTTCGCAAATAGGAGAGTGGAAATAGCCAATAAACGGATAGTAATATGAACGAAAACATAGCGGATAGTGAAAGTGCATTTATTCCAAAATATCAGCCATCCAGGATAAGAGGCAAGTAATACCAGAATATGAAATGCAGAGTAATACTGTGGGTGAATATGTATTCACGGAGCAAAATATGTAAAGACATAATTTACGGGCCTCATGAGATTGTTTTATGTCTCAAAAGATTTATTATTTACCTGGGATTTTTCTTATGAATTAGCATTCACACACAGCGCACACGAGTATGCCCATCCTCGCAAAATGTGATTCTGCACATTTTTCGACCTGCGAGCCTCCATTCTCTCTCTCTCTCTCTCTCTCTCTCTCTCTCTCTCTCTCTCTCTCTCTCTCTCTCTCTCTCTCTCTCTCTATATATATATATATATATATATATATATATATATATATATATATATATACTCGTATATATATATATATATATATATATATATATATATATATATATATATATATATATTACATAATATGTATATGTAATGTGTGTGTGTGTGAAACAGTTTAAGATTAAACGAAAGCCAATCGTGAATCCAACGCACAATACAAGGCAGGGGGTGATACTGACCGATCTGATGTCAAAGTGTTTGTTTAAGCTAGAGATCCGAACTGTCAAAACTTATTTGTTTTAATAACGGATGTGCTAAAGTCTATCTTAGAGGAAGTATTATGTTAGTCTGTCACAACAGTAGAAACTTGAAGTAAATTCAGCCACACCAAGATAGTTTGAAAAGGGGTGGCCTGAATCAAAATTAGAATAATCCCCCTTGAGAAGTTGAAAGAGAATAGATGCCAGGCAGACATAAAAACAAACAAACAAAAGCTATCACTGGAAGCCCAAAATTAATATGAATAGGCAAAGAAGGAAGTATCAGCTACAACAGATAAAGATTTCAGGGAGAGAGTCAAAGTTGGTGGAACGAAAATTATATACGCCAGTAAAGAGAGGAAAAGTCTGAAAAAGTACGAGATAAGAAGATGAGGGTTATGAACTGGAACACACAAAACAGGAAAGTCCCCGATGATTAAGGAAGGAAGATGACCCGAAGCAAATGACATGGAAAGAAACATTGAAGGGAAGAAGAACAAGAAGAGAGAGAGAGAGAGAGAGAGAGAGAGAGAGAGAGAGAGAGAGAGAGAGAGAGAGAGAGAAAATGTGGACGGGAGGAAGAAGAAAGAAAGACACGATGAACAGGAGCCCCGGAGATTAGACACTAGAGAGACTAACCTTAGTTATAAGAGAAAAGACACAGGAGAAAAGCCACGTATACGACAATTCTTGGATGTTGCAATTTCCTTGCAGAAAAGAAATGAAAGCAAAGATAAATATTACCATACTGCCAATGAAAAAAAAATATTCTTCATGTAATATGGTTATAATCCCAATTCACACGGTTCATAAATTGTGTGAATTTACCTACCCCCCACAACATAACATTTCTCCCTTTGTGAACAAAACAATTTCGACAAACTTTTATAATGCCAAGCATGAGTTTTCAGTTATGGGAAACTCATAAATATTGGCCTTTGTCAAATATACCGTAACTGTAGCGGATGTTATTGTGAACTGCCGTTTTCAAACAATAATTCTGCATTTATGAAATAAATGGCATCTCATTAATCTCATTATTCTGTCAACGCAGCACGATGTGGGAGGAGCACTCAATATTCAGATGAGTTCGGTAACAGATAGACACCTTCACAGAACAGGTTACCAGTATTGTTACTTTCCCACGCTGTATTACCTTAAGCTCCTTATTAATGAGAGGATTATGGTCATATCCTTTAAGTGTATAAACCGGCGAGTATTCGCCTTTGCCTCACCATTGTCCTATGTATTTCAGCAGCATTAGCAACTTTCAGGACAGTGTTATAATAATAATAATAATAATAATAATAATAATAATAATAATAATAATAATAATAATAATAATAATAATATTAATAATAATAATAAAAATAATTACTATTATTATTATTATTATTATTATTATTATTATTATTAAGAAGAAGAAGAAGATGATCGCTATTCATATGGAACAAGGCTACAGAAGCCATTGACTTTAAATTCAAGCTTCCAAAGAATATGTTGTTCATCTGAAAGGGGTAGCCTAATAGACGGTAATAAGAAATATAGAAAGAAGAGATCAGTTGTTAGAAAAGCAAAATTAATTTAACAAATTAAAATAGATATACAGATAAAAATGTAAGTAAATTACCAAAATCCAAAGAACCTTGTTTTAGGGTAGTGATGCACTGAATATTACTATTATTATTATTATTATTATTATTATTATTATTATTATTATTATTATTATTATTATTATTATTGTACCTTGCCTGCGGGTACAATCGGGAATTTATCCTCATTTTCGTTCATTTTCCTGTGGGATCTCTTCTTTATGTGTTTCTCTTTCCCTTTACCTCCTCTTACTTCTTCCTAATGAACACCATATCCTTTGGAAGCCTGAATTTCAAGTCAGTGTCCCCTGTGGGCCTGTTCCATACGAATAGGTTTCATCTTCTGAATAATAATAATAATAATAATAATAATAATAATAATAATAATAATAATAATAATAATAATAATAATAATAATAATATTAGTAATAGTAGTAGTGTTAATATTGAAATTTTCTGAAATTATCTTCACTTGTATTGATGATAGACCTTTATTGGAATAATAATAATAATAATAATAATAATAATAATAATAATAATAATAATAATAATAATAATAATAATAATAATACCAAGTGGTTTTACCTACCGATATAATAATAATAAGCTAATAACAAAAAATTCACCTCCTACCGATTAAAGACATTTGAACGAAAAAGCTAGATATCTGTCAGTGACTCCTCACCCCAACACCAGCAACAACCAAGTCGTTCCGGAACGAGACCCCCTAATCCAAACGGAAAAATCCCCAAAACTTTCACTTTTGTAATTTCACGCCACAGATTAAAGTTTCTTAGCGACAGACGGAGCATAAAATTGAATTGGCACTCAGTCGAAGATATTCACGTGTCATTTGGCCCCAATCAATTTGATTAAATGGTGAGGAAAGGTTATGTACCGGCCTTGACATTGACCCGGAGTTTGCGGAGCGCTAGCAGAAGAAGAAGAAGATACCTGGACTGGGCGTTATGGGATCGAGAACTCGATGTTCTTATAATTGTGGGCAAAACAGAGCACTCTTGAGCTACGTTGCAGCTCAATGGATTATCTGCACAATGATCACGCAGGGTTTTTCTTGGTTGAATGATAAGTTACGGTCTCTGATCCTTTCAAATTTATCGTATGTCTATGGACTGGAACAATTTATATATTTCTTTGCATATATATATATACATATATATATATATATATATATATATATATATATATATATATATATATATATATATATATATATATATATAGGTATGTGTGTGTTTGTAAATATATGAAGCAGATGCTATACTAATTTTCATCTGGAGAAGAGGAGAACTGAGGAGTAAAAACAAGAGGAAAAAAAGATTATGGCGCGAAAAGTCACAGGTGACAAATAAAGAATGCTACTCACGCACACACACTCATATATATTATGATGATTGTCAACTACTCCTCTCCGTGGTGTGCAATTGAGGATGTTTCAAATATTTATTTCACTGGCGGCATAGGAACAAGTTGTAAAACACAACTAAAATAAAGTTATTTTACTTTCCCATTTAGCCCTTCATCTTACCCTGATATATAAATTATAACCGACATGATAATCAATAATACATCAATATAAAATTAGATGCTATTCCATTTTTCTTCTGGGGGAGAGGAGAACTGAATAGTGAATAAAAAGGAAAAGAATATGAAGGGGAATGTTACAGGTGATATACAGAGAATGTTATACATGTACGCACGTATACATACACACATAAATTATATACGTCAATACAGATATACATAATATACATACATATATATATATATATATATATATATATATATATATATATATATATATATATATATATATATATATATATATATATAATGTATAACATTCTCTGTATATCACCTGTAACATTTCCCTTCATATTCTTTTCCTTTTTATTCACTATTCAGTTCTCCTCTCCCCCAGAAGAAAAATGGTATAGCATCTGATTTACAGTATCATGTTAGGCTTAAAAAGGTTGCCTCCACATTGCCATCTTGTATACACTACTATATCTTATACTTTGTCCCTATGCTCTCACGCCCTTTTCTCCCTCACCATCTCATTTAAACGGACATCTTCAAATATCGTGCCCGCCTTTTTAGTTTTCTGTAAACGAAAACTATTGTGCCGGCTTTGTCTGTCCGTCCGCACTTTTTCTGTCCACCCTCAGATCTTTAAAACTACTGAGGTTAGAGGGATGCAAATGGTATGTTGATCATCCACCGTCCAATCATCAAAAATACCAAATTGCAGACCTCTAGCCTCAGTAGTTATTATTGTATTTAAGGTTAAAGTTAGCCATAATCGTGCGTCTGACAACGATATAGGACAGGCCACCACCGGGCCGTGGTTAAAGTTTAACGGGCCGCAGCTAAAGACAGGATTAGACCAAGACCACCGAAAGACAGATCTATTTTCGGTGGCCTTGATTATAAGCTATGCGAAAACTCGATTGCGCCCAAGAAACGTGTTTAGTTTTATTGAAACTGTATAAAAGTATATGTCATCATGTTAAAAAGTATTTTTTCTTATGTAAGGATTAACATTTAAAGTATCAGTAATACTTACCTTTCTCGCTTATGTCCACATACAAGCAAAATAATCACAAGAAAGCAAGGCAGATATTCTGAGGGTTTGCTTGGGAAAGAGCAGTGTATATTTAGTCAAAGAAGTGTGAATCGAACCTTTTGTTTTGTAATTCTTTGTAAAGTTTAGGAGTAAAGGGGAAAAGCTGTCTTTGACATATGTGTATCTATGTATGTGTATACCTGTGTGCAAGTTACAAAAATATTCAGGGAAATGTTATATACTAAAAAATGTTATATACTAAACAAACTATTACATCATGATGATTGTCAACTAATCCTCTCCGTGGTGTGTAATTGAGGATGTTTCAAATATTTATTTCACTGGCGGCATAGGAACAAGTTGTAAAACACAACTAAAATAACGTCATTTTACTTTCCCATTTAGCCCTTCATCTTACCCTGATCTATAAATTATAGCCGACATGATAATCAATAATACATCAATATAAAATTATAAAAGAGCTGCAAAAGACTCTGGGTTATGGTCGGAGGAAGAAGGTTCAGTGCAGAAAATAAAATATAAAAAAATCGAACTGAACAAGGAGGAAAACCTAAGTACGAGTGACAACATGTAACAAAACCAAATTGGCTAAACCCTCGAGGGAAAGAGGAGGGAAAACGAAATATATCTGCGTATAGGAGAAAACAGGGAACGCTGGATAATTTAAGTGCCAGTGGTAATGGAAAGTGCACTCATGATAAGTTGACAAGACTGTCAACGACTACGATATATGAACCAAAAAAAAAAAAAGACAAAAAATAAAACTGAAGTTTTGAGCATGAAGATCTGTTAGAAAAGATTTTCAATAAAGATTTGAAAGGGTTTTGTCAAAACTTCGGTCTGGAGTTTGTCACTTCATGGATTGGAGACTTCTGCACGGGGAAGGGATGATATAAAAAGATAACACGCATGTAAAGTGTGGGTTTGAAGGAGACCGGAAAAGTGGAAGTTTTTGATCAAATTGTAAGTGATCCTGCACATTAGAATGGGGTACAGTGAAGGAAGATGTAAATGTTTAAATGTCCTAATAAAAAGAATAATAGAATTGCTTAAGGTACATGTGATAGGATTTTGATGGAGGGGACTTGACGATGAACATGGGAGAAAAATTAACTTGAAGGAAAAGAAGTGGAATTACAGACACTACAAATACAAAAAGAGAAGAGCCTTTTATTTAGGATACTCGACATCCATGGAATAAGATCTCCCATGATCATATTGTTATAAGGATCTGCAGGGTACTACTCTCTCTCTCTCTCTCTCTCTCTCTCTCTCTCTCTCTCTCTCTCTCTCTCTCTCTCTCTCTCTCTCTCTCTCTCTTACAGAAATATATACAGTATATATCTACACAGACACACACACATTATATATGTATATATATATATATATATATATGTGTGTGTGTGTGTATGTAGATGTAGATGTAGATATATATATATATATATATATATATATATATATATATATATATATATATATATATATATATATATATATATATATGTGTGTGTGTGTGTGTGTGTGTGTGTGTATATGTGTGTATGTATGTATGTATGTATGTATGTATGTGTATATATATATATATATAGATATATATATATATATATATAATATATATATATATATATATATATATATATATATATATATACTCGTATATATATTCATTCTAACTCAGTTTCCACCACTAAGCATTATCAACATAAATTCCGCGAAGCGGGAAGGGAGTAACATTTCAGAAATGAAAACGCAGGCTAAATGGGAAAACAAAATAACCTCATTTTAGTTGTAAAACAACTTGTTCCCAGACCGTCAGTGAAATAAATATTTCACCCAGGTGTTTAGATTGCATTTTCCTGGGGTGTGCTTGCAATGAATTTCAGAAGCAAAATAACGCCGGAATTACATGTAATCGAAATGCAGGTCGCATAACGGATGGCAGTTTGGTTATTAAAACTACAGAAATTTGCTTAGATTAGAAAGTTTATACAGAGAATTAACAATATACGTACATACATACATATATATAATTTATATATATATATATAATTATATATACTGTATATGGGCTATATATATGATATGAGAGAGAGAGAGAGAGAGAGAGAGAGAGAGAGAGAGAGAGAGAGAGAGAGAGAGAGAGAGAGAGAGAGAGAGTCACTGGCTTTGCGTTCTAAAAGGACAGCGCCATAGATGCATTACATGCACTGAGCAGCCGTTCCCTATCCAAATGCACTTTTAAGCTCGTCCTCTTCAACATCCCCGGCCCCCGACCCCCCTCAAAAAAAAAAAAAGTATAGAACAGTCCATCTCCTTCATAGAAAAGAATACTGCTCTTTATTCCTTTCAAAGAAGAGTTAGGGGGTCCATGGAATGGAAACAAAGGCAGGCAGTATCTAAAGCTGAAATTCTCCAACTCAGCAAAGAAATATATTATGTAGAAAAGTGTAAGGGTGACGTGAGGTTTTTTTCCTGGAACTTCTTACCGCAAAATTCATTTTCCTTTTTTCCATATCCTTTCATTCACTCACTGTCCTTTACTTATCTGAAGTTTGAAAAGCCTGTTTTTTTTCTTTTTATTTTTACTGCTCCGTGTTGAACAGTAAAAATAAAAAGAAATATTTTTAAAGAATTATTACAAAACAGGACATGACTGTTCTTGTTACATATGTTTGAAAGCGTTACATCCCTATATTTCTTATACAAAATCCTAATAATCTGACCCCTTAAACTTTCTGAACGTTTCCAGTGACAAATTTTTCGATAACAGGAAAAGAGGTCTGACTCACCCAGTCCGCGTTTATTTTACTTATATTCGCTTGTATAGTCAAAGATACAAATTTTACCACCGAAAAATGAACAACATAAAAAATGAAAAAAATTAAATCAAATTTTGTGCTCGATGAACAGACGAGAGTTGTCTGAAGATCTGGATATTTTATTATGACAGAAAGGGCATCGAGATTCGTACTGAATATCAGTGAGAGGACTGGAAAGTCCCATGAAAGAATGAAGACAGCAAAAGGCGGTGAGTACAGCAATAATTACAGCAGTTATAACTTTTTAAACTTCTCACCTACTGACCCATAAACACCAGAGTGAAAATCCCAATTTTCAACTTGAAGGTTAATTAGGTTACTTCTCCATGATAATAAAACATATACATGGGCTATCACCAACAGCACTTCATTTTGCTGATGATCTTGAATGCATTTTTTCCAGGATCATATTTCAGTTTAAAGTTTCAAATTCACCTTTGCTGAAAGCATGCTCTGTTCTTTTTCGGAATGTGGACATAAATGAGCATAGGAGAACGTCTTTGCTGTACCGGATTGCAAGAAATGATCTCTCTTGCAAGCAGAATTGGTTACCAATGCTCCATTACACAAACACACACACACACACACACACACACACACACACACACACATATATATATATACATATATATATATATATATATATATATATATATATATATATATATATATATATATATATATATATATATATATATATATATATATATATATATGTTACAGAAAGACTGTGAAACCAGGGATTTCACGAAATCCGAGGGGCTAATACTAAACACGGCGAAACAGTGATTCATCTACACTGTTTCGCCGTGTTTAGTATTAGCCCCTCGGGGATCAAATGTGCTGGCATTTGATCCCAGAGGGGCTAGTGCTAAACACGGCGAAACAGTGATCCATCTACACTGTTTCGTCGTGATTAGTACTAGCCACTCGGGGATCAAACGTGTTTCGCCGTGTTTAGCACTAACCCCTCAGGGATCAAATGCACTGGCATTTGATCCCAGAGGGGCTAGTGCTAAACACGGCGAAACAGCGTAGATGAACCACTGTTTAGCTGTGTTTAGCACTAGCCCCTCAGGGATGAAATGTTCCTAAGTGAATTGGTGATTTCTCGAATTCCCTTAAAGTTTCAGATATTTCATGAAATCCCTATATATATATATATATATATATATATATATATATATATATATATATATATATATATATATATATATATATATATGTATATATACAGCATATATATGTATGCATGATAATATATATATATATACATATATATATATATATATATATATATATATATATATATATATATATATATATATATATATATATATATATATATATATATATATATATAAAGTGAGGGTGCATTCTAAAATATTAGGTCACAAATAACGCAGTTATATTGAACTCACTTTACTCTGAGAAGCAATTGCATCCAAGGGAATTATATATTACAGCATATGTGCATCGATCTTGATCGCGATTCGAACCAACGTCTTGTAGATTTATGCTTGAGTGACAGTGATATATTCCATTTAGCCTTCCAGAGAAAAAACAAATGACTCCGAGTTTGTAGTATATATTCCTTTCGAATTCAGGATAGCAGATTGGTACGTTTGTAATATGAGGTTATAAACGAGTGATAACCAATCAGCCATGAAGAGGAAAAAACTGACTTTACCTCCATGATATGTATTAATGTTGAAATTAGGATGTGTAGTTAGAACTGAAATCAGCATATAGCCATGATAGCTCCAAGGTAAGTTAGCACCACTTAGCTCCTTACGAACTTGTGCTATTTTCTTGAAAATATATTGTCTATTGTAGTGAGATATACAGGGGACGGGTGGCTGATTGTAGTGCGTCACAGCTAGGTTACCAAATGGCATAGAATTAGTATTATACTAAAAAAAGTTGTTGAGAAAAAAAAAACACTTTTTAACCATTGACATCAAGGGGATCAGGTTCGTGGTGAAAATGTTAATACACAAACACACACATAAGCATAAACACAAAGACAAACACACACTAACATCTCGTATATATATATATATATATATATATATATATATATATATATATATATATATATATATATATATATATATATATATAATGTGTGTGCGAGAGAGAGAGAGAGAGAGAGAGAGAGAGAGAGAGAGAGAGAGAGAGAGAGAGAGAGAGAGAGAGAGAGAGAGAGAGCAATTGCGTTTAATGCATTGGGAAGAAAAGCTGGGAGGCAGGCACATTAATATCAAGAGCTCTGACAGTCTCCGTGAAAAGGCGGATTAGGTGATCTGCATAACACTGAGTTCCGCCAACAACGAATAAATGGGATTTGGGTTCAGTATTGTGAGGAAAGAGCTGTAGTATTTAAGCCTGTAAAAAGGTCATTATTCCTGCTACAGAGTCTCGCAGTTTTATTAATTTCATGACTTAGGAAAGGACGAAAGAGAGGGATGTGTGCATGAATTGCCATGGTATGCAAACACAACCATGTAAGCATACATAAGTGTTTTTACTTTATATGTGTGCGTGTATATGTGTATATATATATATATATGTATATATATATATATATATATATATATATATATATATATATATATATATATATATATATGTGTGTGTGTGTGTGTGTATGTATATATACACATATATATGTATGTATATATATATATATATATATATATATATATATATATATATATATATATATCCAATTGGCTCTACCTCGGAAATAATATATTTTCGTATGTGTTACCCGAAGGGGAATTTTTTAGTTTTTAGTTCACAATAACTCATTATCAAATAAAAAAATTCCCCTTCGGGTAACATATGTGAAAATATATTACTTCAGAGGTAGAGCCAATTGGATATTAAAGGACATTTCTAGCTTAATGCTTGTATATGAATCATGATGATGTGATAAAATTCATATATATGTTTATATATATATATATATATATATATATATATATATATATATATATATATATATATATATATATATATTATATACATATGTGTGTGTGAAATATCTAATACTGCCCAAGACCTTTTTAGAACTTTCCTAATCTATAACTATATTCTCTCTCTCTCTCTCTCTCTCTGAGAGAGAGAGAGAGAGAGAGAGAGAGAGAGAGAGAGAGAGAGAGAGAGAGAGAGAGAGAGAGAGAGAGAGAGAGAGATTCAGTAAAGACGAAAGGATTATTGAATTAGTAAAAAAAATTACATGTGAGTAAGGCATGTGCTTTACATGAGTCTAGTAGCGTAATAATACTTTTATTTTCGCAGTCTATTTTCATGCTTTCAATTCGAAGCCTACGAGTGACTGTCATTTGTTATGTATTGCAATCGAATATTTTAATTAGTGATTGGCCAGGAAGCTTTCATCAGATACCATTAGAGTACTCGATTTATTCATGAATGTTTGCAAACTGTATCCGAGCTAACGTTTTGTCGATCCATGACGTGGATTACAACAGAGCCACATTTAAAGTGAACGCATACACTTATCGGGAGTGATGATACTGAATTACAAACTTCAAAATGTGTCATTATTATCCAGTTGTAAATTTCCTGAGCACTGATGGCATTACTGAAAATTGTTCTAGAAAGGGTTATATATATATTCTGTATATAAAACATCTACTGTTAATTACATCAACTATTAATGCCAGGCGCTTCCCCTCCCCTCCCCCCCACCCAACTCCCCAGCCATTTCTGAACGAATGAATAAAGCTTACTTTTATTTTCTCTACAAGAGTGAAGGCAAGCACTATAATTTTCATAAGGCAAACGACAAAAGCTGGACGTTTCAAGAAGAAAACAAAGGAGAATTTGTTAAAGGTTTAAACGCCGCTCTGACAACAATAAGAAGAGCGTCGTCCTTAGGACACATAAAAATAAGGAAAAAAATTCAAGATGCGTTTAATTTTTCTCCCGAGAGAATAACATTGTCATCACAGAGTCGACGTAAGAGGAACAATATATTCAAGTAACCACACTCTTCTTCATGCTTTTTAAGCCTTTTGATCTCCGTCCTTACAGGTCTCTCGAGAGACAAGCGGCTGTAAGTGGCATCTATGTCACTGCCCTCTTGTGGGTGACGGAGAAGAAGAAGAAAAGGAGGCGAAGGTGAGAAGGAGGAGGAGGAGGAGGAGGAGGAAGAAGGAAGCGGAGGTGAGAGGGGGACATAATGGCGATGACAATGATGATGACTCTGATGCCGGAAGGGCGGAAAGAGAAGCAGCTATCTGGCCTGAGACAGGCGGAAGAGGGAAAAAAATTAATTTTTACTAGAGAGAGAGAGAGAGAGAGAGAGAGAGAGAGAGAGAGAGAGAGAGAGAGAGAGAGAAATGCCTCCTAGTAACCTTTTCATCTGAGTTAGCCGGGGTCAACTTTGTAAGGACAAACAGGGAGGCTAGGAGCGCCTTTGTCAAGTCACGTACTTGAATCATTTTCCTTTTTCCAGCCTTTCACTTGCTACCGTCTAGTGACAAATAAGTCAGATGAAAATTAATAAGGAAAATATGAAAGTTACACTGGAAAATTCCTTAGTCCTACACATATAATACATAACTGCTTGTAGACATACATATATTGATTAATGAAGTGACTTAAATATATATACAAAATAGTTAGAAAACGAATATCATGAAATTTAATAATCTATCAGACAAAAGGAATCTTGATATAAATTTCTCGAGAATTGTTCATCCATTCCATGCGTGTTTTATAAGAACTTTCACAACTTATATCCATAAAAGGGATATAAAAACAGATTAAAAATGAGTTAATTCTTGATACAGACTATATATTCTGAAGAAAGCTAGCTTCTTCAACAAAAATAAAATCATAAATTGAACTAAGTACAACATCTTCTAGGTGAACCCTGGAGAGAGGGTAATTATCTTCTCATCCTAAAGCCCCAAGGATGGAACATCTTCCAGCATGTACCTAACAATCGAGGAAAACAAACATTTACAGATACAAACTTGTCTCTATTTACATGGTTTTACATAAGCACTAGGATAATCAAATTTTGTTTGTTACTGTGAAGGTCTCTTAACTCATATTTTCTTTACAAACACGTGCATGTTTCCTTATTTTAAAGTCTATTCTGATCTGTTACAGAAAGATGAATTCCACCTTAATTAGACCTGACAGAGTACTATAAATTTTATATGAAATCTATACTGAAACGTTAGTTGAGTTTGAGTTATATGTACTCATCTCTTGTCTCTCTGTAACCCTTTACAACCCTATATATTCTGTTTCCACTGATAATCATCATTTGGCTCTGACTGCTAAATAATACAGAGACTGGAGGTTATAACAGTTGGGTGACATTACGAGCATTACAACGCTTCCTGTGTATAGTGCCCTTTCTGTACTAGCAAGATACTCAAAGCATCCCTTTCGACGAATGAATAAACTCCTCTGCGACTGAAAATGCCATTGGGAGTTATTTAGGAGACACGCGAATCCAAGTGTTGCTAATCTTATCAAGCAAGGAGCATACAGGTGACTATGTTCCCATCGATATTACTAGCCTATCGTATAGATAGCCAGGGAAGATTATACAACCTATGTCTAAAGTCCAAAGTGTCTGACACCCAGTTACCCATTGGCCAGGTACAATTTCTATGATAAATAGACCCATGCAAAATACCTGAAACGTAGGTACAAGTATATGTATATATGTATATATATATATATATATATATATATATATATATATATATATATATATATATATATTATACACACACACACACACATATATATATATATATATATATATATATATATATATATATATATATATATATACTGTATATATATTATTCGCCTTTGGATTCTCGGCAATTTATTTGAAATGCAGTTAGTAGCCTCATGCCCTAATCCACAAGGCTGCGACCGTCTACATTCGAATGACTACCAAGTATTTAATTAACTGCTTACGACAATAGAGGTCCAGTGAGATTTAACGGATCGGTTGGTGAGACTAGTTTCCTAACTAATAAAATGCAAATGAAATAGATCTATCTAACTACATTTAATCATATACACATATATATGCATATCTATGTATGTATATATATATATATATATATATATATATATATATACGAGTATATATATATATATATATATATATATATATATATATATATATATATATATATATATATATATATATATATTCATGTATGTATATCGTATCTAAGCAGATATCTGACACGTCTTTAACAAGATAAACCTTGACAAGAAGAGTTCCTCGCAGCATACAGATATTAACAGCAACTTTCTTTTTGCAGATGTCACCAATAGAGTGTAGTCACTCGAGAACAGATTATTGACCTTGTGGCTTTTCATACGAAATATTGGCATCAGCTCGCATTCAGGTGTTCCATGTATTTGCTGTTATTACCCAGAGTTCATAAACAGCCGATGGGGTTATATTGAGAACTGAAGTCCACGATGGCAATTAAATGTTCATCTAGAGGGAGGTTTGATTACACTGAAGCCAGGATTACACCGTTCTTCTGTGTGCTTAAAGCCTATCCTGTTCTCTCTCTCTCTCTCTCTTTCAATATATATATATATATATATATATATATATATATATATATATATATATATATATATATATATATATATATATGTATATTATATATATATATATATATATATATATATATATATATATATATATATATATTATATGCCATTTACATGGCAAAGTCTATCATTTATCTGTAGTTACATCTTTCTATAAGTTTCACACGATCTATCTTCTCCCCTAGTAAAAAAAAAAATGAAAAAAAAAACAAGAAAAAGGAGGCGGCCTGTCGAAAGCCCACATAGGGTAAGACTAATGCACAAACTTTTCCTCAAACTTTGCCGGCATTTGGAGAGGCATCGCACGAGTAACCCGGCAACGTAAATGCATCCGTGCTTGCAGCGGAAAGCTGCCAGTTTTTGGATGCCGAGCGCATGCTAGGAGCCACTGGCCGAACTTCGAGAGGTACGTTTTCAGCCAACATTTCAATTAGTATTCATCGGGTCGGTGATGCGCAAAACCCTACACATGTCTGCTCAAACATACCCCGCGTGAGGAAGGAAATGTTGTCCTTTCACGGCAAGGATGTGAAATTACCAGTGCCACTGGATTTTCAAGTGGAATTCGTCCACCTAAGCCGCTGAAAGGTAAGGAATAAAATGCATGTGTTGGGGTAGGGAGAGGCCTCCATTATTCCGTGTTATCATCAGAGGCAAAAGCGTTTTCAGCCTTGTAATAAAAAGGTTAATTAATTTTCTGTTGTGACCGCTGAAGAGGTTTGTGTGATTTTGACTTACGTCCCTTCACACCTCAAGTAAATAATTTTCAAATAATCTGTTGCAATTCAAATTCGTTATTTCCGCATTAATCATTTTCAAGTTTATGTTTTCTATTACCCAGCCTTATCTTTGCTTTAGTAACTGGTGTAGACCAATATTTTCAAGGTTCCAAAGGATAGGCAATTCCATTTAATTATTGCTTTGTTAAACATCTCAGTTTTGAGGATATTTGATGCGGATTATTTACTTAAAAAATATGTAAATTTTAAATAAGGTTCATTTTGAATATTGTTTCTGACAGGCTGAGAAGCCAGGTCAGTTAAAGTTTCAAGAGTTGTCATCGTTCTCTCTCTCTCTCTCTCTCTCTCTCTCTCTCTCTCTCTCTCTCTCTCTCTCTCTCTCTCTCTCGATTCTGCGACCGGCCAATGAAGAATTAGAGGAATTTATTTCTGGTGATAGAAATTCACTTCTTGCTATAATGTGGTTCGGATTCCACAATAAGCTGTAGGTCCCGTTGCTGGGTAACCAATTGGTTCTTAGCCACAGGAGAGCTGTTAATCAGCTCAGTGGTCTGGTTAAACTAAGGTGCACTTAACTTTGCTCTCTCTCTCTCTCTCTCTCTCTCTCTCTCTCTCTCTCTCTCTCTCTCTCTCTCTCTCTCTCATCATACGGGAATCGATAAGAGAATACCTTGATTTTCTATAGGGATGCGTATCATTGTTTCTTGCAACAAAGATTTCACCGTGTTCTTGATTTTGTATGCTATAGCAATTTCACTTTTCAATGAAACTGACTGATATTTTGCAATTATCCGCTATATACAAGCGAGTAGTAGGCAATATGTAATCAGAAACCGTCTCTGCATTGATTAATGGCTTTTATAGATCAATTGAGAAAGGCTCCCGGGTTATAGTCCGCTTGAAGCTTGTTCCCCCTTACACTATTTAGCTGCCTTGCATAACCTGTACTATTTTACGTTTCAGCTAAGAATCTCTTTACGTTATGGAAGGGGTGTCTCTGCAAACTATTCGGTAAAAAATGTACCCTGGTTTGAGGGACTCATAGCTCCTTAATTAACAGGCTAAACTGATAGATGAACGTAGCCATCTTTCTTTTTCCGTTCCCGTACTATTCCTCATTATCAGGAATAATTACAGGTAAGGTTAGGCAAAGCGTTTTAGTAATTTAAGCGACACATCAGGTAATAATTCCTTTACCAATTATCCTATTTAATCTCGTCAATGCTTTGAGGGCTGCAGTCTATTCCTACTGCTCCTTGATGATCCTCTTAAGTTAAGTATATCTTAGTTTAACCAGACCACTGAGCTGATTAACAGCTCTCCTAGGGCTGGCCCGAAGGATTAGACTTATTTTACGTGGCTAAGAACCAATTTGGTTACCTAGCAACGGGACCTACAGCTTATTGTGGAATCCGAACCACATTTTGACGAGAAATGAATTTCTATCACCAGAAATAAATTCCTCTAATTCTTCATTGGCCGCTCGGAGAGTCGAACGCTGGGCCAACAGCGTGCTAACCGAGAGCTCTACCCACCCCTCCAATGAAGAACTTGCTGATCCTCTTGATTATCAGTGGTCTGGATATCAGCTTCCTCCATTTTCCTGTCGATGTAAGTCTTGATAAATTTTTAGCATTCAAGGATCTTATGATAAGAGTAAGTATGCGACAGACCCGCGACAGCGCCATATTTACTATACCCCAGGGTTATTTAACCAACGAAAATGAAGGTATAACTTGGTTTGGTCTTTACTCGGATACCCAGCAAATAATGACAGACACCATAGGAGCATAAGATCATGTGACCAATTTTGGGGAAAAATAATCTTGAATATCCACTCAGAAATAGAAGGGTAATAGAATGCAGCGTATGCAAACTTTACTGTCAGTTATATAATTAGTTTCAGTACTTATAAAAGAAAAAAGGTGAATATGATATCAAACTAGTCACTTCGATGAGGGGTCTGTAGTCTACATGGTTATTCATAACACTGGTCATATACTACAGACATCGGTTTGGGTACCTGCCATCCACTTAAGGGATTAATTTTGATATGGACAATCCACCTGAGAGAATTCAAAATGAGCTCAAGCCGGAAGTACCGTGGCCGAGGTGCCCATCAGTTTCTAATTTGTGACGAATTGTTGAGAATGGAGATGCAAGCAATAAATAATTTCCATGATCGGCCTATTTATGAACTATTAAGGTAAAGATACTAAACTAAAGTGAACGCATCAGTCTAATTTATGAAGTTGAATTGTTTACCATGAAAAAATACAAACGATGAAGAAATGACACAAAACTCCAACCTAATTTATATCAACAGATATATTCAGTAAAAAAAAAAAAAAGGAACTTCCACAAGAAAAAAATTAATGAAAGCAGTCACGCGAAACAGAATATTTAATGAAAATATAAACAAAGCACATGGAAAGGCACTACGATCAGGAAATCAAAGAGGAGTAGCTGAGCCTTTGCCCTTCAACGCCAATGTGCTTTTATTTACAATCAAATATTCTCTTCGTCTACCTACGTTAATATTTCATCAAAAGAATCACATTGCTTTTGCAACCGATATTTGTTGATTTGCTAATGGCAATATCGCATTTCAGGTCTTACAAAAGACGGTGATGTTGGAGTATTCTGAACATTATTTATCTTTTCCACATTAAGCTTTTTAATTATCCAAGAGGTATCTATTTTCCACTGTACTTTCAGTTGTTCCAAGCATACCTCACTATCATTATGATACACTTCTTGCCATTTAATCTCCCCTCCATTTCTCTGCATCTTGTTTCTGTCGCAAGTACCTCCCCTCTTCGTGGAATTTTCTACCTTCGGCTGCCGGTTTCAACACCTGCTGTAGGTCCAGCAAGGCTGGGGAAATGTTAATAGCCGAGTTGATGTTCTAACTCGAGCCGTTGACCTTGCCTGCCGGTGTTGGCCAAAACATCATCCGGTGTTCATTCGGTGTAACAGCAGATTTGATGAGTTAAGAACACAATGTTCCTGAATAAGAGCCTCACACGTCGACCTTGGCCCATACCGGATGAATTAATACGCCATATGCGCATGTTCGCGTCAGCCTCATAGGTTGGTATGACATAGCCATTGCCAGGCTGTTGTTGCGTTTGCTCTCTTTGCTCGATGTTCTCTCTCTCTCTCTCTCTCTCTCTCTCTCTCTCTCTCTCTCTCTCTCTCTCTCTCTCTTCAGGGTTATAAGCAAAAACGCAAAATCTTGCGTTACATTATTTTTTCTGACGCTTGTATTATTAAACAATCCTTTCTTTATCTATACAAACGCACACAAGCACATACACACACACACACACATATATATATACATATATGTGTGTGTGTGTGTGTGTGTGTATGCCTAACTTATCCCATACAACAAGATGCAATATCCAGAACTTGTGCCCTACTAAATAAACATACTAATCTTTGGCCAATAAAGTTATCAACAACTTCTACAAGTCCAACTTTCCTCCTCTCTTCCATCGAGACGGATATATAGTTTGAGCGTGTAAGGATAACTCCTTTCAGCTTTCATGTCTCGGATAATTCTCCTCTCGACGATCACGACGCAATAATCGTGTTTCTCCTATCTTACCAGTCACTAATCCTAAGCCTTTTCTTATATTCTTTGACTGTAAAGTAAAATATATAGACCTGTTGTGTTTTAAATCCTTTAATTATAGCACGACGTCAGATAGGACTAGTTAAAAGTCGATTCCTCAAAGAATTTGATGAAGAAATACTCTGTCTTAGATTATATTCAAAATCGATTCCTCAAACAATTTGCTAACGAACTATTCCGTTTAGGATAATGTTCAAAGTCGATCTCTCCAAAAATTTGCTGACGAACTACTCTGTCTAGGATTATGTTCAAAGTCGACTCCTAATTGAATTTGGTGACGAACTGCTATTTGAAGTATTATGTCCAAAGTCGATTCATCAAATAATTTCCGGACAACAACTTTGTTTAGAAGTGGGGTGAATGTCGATTCCTGAAAGAATTTTCTGACGAGCCACACGGTGGGTTTTAGTGAACCTTGAATTATCGCTCCTTCCTCATCTAAGACTATCAAATCGGTCACCTAACTACTGAGACACGCATATTGCTCTGACATACCAGGGCTCATAACAGAATGAATTATCTGGATGGGCTGACAAAGTTATAGCAAACAAAAATTTCGCACCAAATGAAAGCCATACTTTCTGGTTATACTAAATTTCTTTCATTGTTTACCAAGTTATTTCAGTAAAGGTTGGAAAAGCAGGCAACTTGTATGCTATAAAAATCCATACCCACAACTTAAGGAAATGGAAACTAAATTAATTCGTGATTAACTTTCTTCCCAAAAATGCCCCGACTACATGACTGAAGAAGCAGTTTGTGAGGCAAATAAAATTTCCTTTTGCGCAACTAATGAGAGGCGACGTGAAACATATAACAATAAAGTGAAAGTTT
>JANJGK010000001.1:78759631-78764631 GCA_039081455.1 Macrobrachium rosenbergii
TGCACCCTACCATGATTTTTACGGAGACGTCGTGGTAGCTTAAGAAATGAATGTAGGAGACAGCGAAGGTGGGTTTTCTATATACTGTAAATGCATACCTGTTCTGTTTTCTTATGATCAGTACATCTAGGAACGGCAGTTTTCCGTCCTTTTCCCATTCTGTTTTAAATTTTATGGTCGGAACTAGCGAATTTAGCCTATTAAAAAATTCCTTAAAGTCCCCCCAGCTATTGTCCCAGAAAGTAAAGATATCATCTACGTATCTAAGCCAGATCATGTTATGGGGCTTGATAGACGACAAAAGTTCTGTTTCGAAATATTCCATGTACAAGTTTGCTAGAAGGGGTGATAGGGGACTTCCCATGCTACAGCCAAATTTTTGTTTGTAAAAATTACCATTGAAAGAAAACACGTTGTTAGTTACACAGAGGTTGATAAGTTTTAAAGTTTTATCTATGCCAAGAGGAAAATGGTCTTCATATGGTTGTAACTTCCTCTCTAAGAAAAACAACACGTCGGCAATCGGGACTTTAGTAAATAATGAATCGACGTCTAGACTGAGCAGTTTGATGTTGTTTGAGGGGATGTTTAAACTATTAAATTTTTGTATGAAATCTTCTGCATGTTTGACGTGGGAGGATGAGAAGGTTCCTAGAAAGGGTGATAACAAGTCTGCGAGCCATTTTGATAATTTGTACATGAAAGAGCCCCTGCTAGATATTATGGGGCGTAAAGGAATCCCATCTTTATGTGTTTTCGGGAGGCCGTAAAAATAGGGGAGAGAGGGGTTGATTACCTTGAATGTCTCTAGTAATTCTATGTCTTTTTTATTGCCCCCTATGGTTCTAACTGATTTGTTAAACTGAGCAGCAGTTTAACAAATCAGTTAGAACCATAGGGGGCAATAAAAAAGACATAGAATTACTAGAGACATTCAAGGTAATCAACCCCTCTCTCCCCTATTTTTACGGCCTCCCGAAAACACATAAAGATGGGATTCCTTTACGCCCCATAATATCTAGCAGGGGCTCTTTCATGTACAAATTATCAAAATGGCTCGCAGACTTGTTATCACCCTTTCTAGGAACCTTCTCATCCTCCCACGTCAAACATGCAGAAGATTTCATACAAAAATTTAATAGTTTAAACATCCCCTCAAACAACATCAAACTGCTCAGTCTAGACGTCGATTCATTATTTACTAAAGTCCCGATTGCCGACGTGTTGTTTTTCTTAGAGAGGAAGTTACAACCATATGAAGACCATTTTCCTCTTGGCATAGATAAAACTTTAAAACTTATCAACCTCTGTGTAACTAACAACGTGTTTTCTTTCAATGGTAATTTTTACAAACAAAAATTTGGCTGTAGCATGGGAAGTCCCCTATCACCCCTTCTAGCAAACTTGTACATGGAATATTTCGAAACAGAACTTTTGTCGTCTATCAAGCCCCATAACATGATCTGGCTTAGATACGTAGATGATATCTTTACTTTCTGGGACAATAGCTGGGGGGACTTTAAGGAATTTTTTAATAGGCTAAATTCGCTAGTTCCGACCATAAAATTTAAAACAGAATGGGAAAAGGACGGAAAACTGCCGTTCCTAGATGTACTGATCATAAGAAAACAGAACAGGTATGCATTTACAGTATATAGAAAACCCACCTTCGCTGTCTCCTACATTCATTTCTTAAGCTACCACGACGTCTCCGTAAAAATCATGGTAGGGTGCAACCTATTCCTCAGAGGACTTAGGATATGTTCAAATGAGTACCTGGATCAAGAATTTAACACGATCCGCCAACACCTAACGCAACTGCTCTATCCACCACACATTATCGAGAGGGCTATTAATAAAGCAAATAAAATATACTACAGAGGTCCCACTCACAACAGACAAATAGATTTCAACAACAAAATAAAGCTTCCATACGATGAAAACATCCAAAAGGCCACCGAGCAACTCAGTTCTGATAATCCTTTCATTTTCCATTATCCCAAATCCATCGGGAGTTCGCTCGTTAACGTATACTTAAATAACAAAAGGGAAGAAGCCGGAGTTTACAAGATACCGTGTAGTAATTGTCATGACATTTATGTAGGCGAGACAGGTAGATCGCTCTCGCAAAGAATAACAGAGCACAAAAGATCAGTACGTTACGCTTCGGAGAGTTCGGGAATTTTCCTACATATTAGAAATACAGGGCATGTCATTAACTGGAGTGGGGCGGAGTTGGTTTTCAAGAGTAGCTGTCCGTACAAAAGAAAGATGCTGGAATCTGCTATCATCAATCAAACCAACAATATGAACCTGTCAGGAGGACATTGGAAATCGGACGCCATTGACACCTTAATCCTCGCACCCTTTTTGAAGAAGATGACCCAAGAAACGCGACCGCCAGATCCATCGCCAAACGGGAGCTAATGAGGCCAAAAACCACTAGGGAATTTGGTCAATCTCCTCCTTCTTAAGAAACGCCACCTCCTGGACATCGGAGGCCTAAGGCCACACCTTCATGTTTTTGTATATATACCATTGTAACTTTCCACCTGTCCATATTCTACCAGTGAACAGGGGCACAGAAACAAGTGCCCGAAATATATGGTTTCAACGTTTAAATAGTGTTTTATGGGCCTTCTTATTTTCATATATATATATATATATATATATATATATATATATATACATACATACATATATATATATAATATATATATATTGTAAGAATCTACTTGCCGACGAGTCATCTTTATAAAAAGGAAAAGAGGACCGAATGAAATTATTTCAATATTAAATCATTCAAGACTTGAGCCATTAATTGCAAGAAGAAAACAAAGGAAAATTCACTACTACGTGATTGATATCCAGAATTAACCCAGGCAACAGCTCCTTCGAAAATAAAAAATAAAAGAAATTAGTCAGTCTAGAAGAAGATGAAGAATAAATGAAGCTAAACAATCATATTTTAATTACGTTATCCTCGATAGTTATTCTTTACACCGATGTTGAAAACGATAGGTGAAGGTAAAAACGAGACAATATCATAAGAGTGGTTATTTAACTTTCATTTTATGAAACTTAGTTTTATGGTGAGATATTGTTCGCATTCGGTTATATCGAGAAGAGAAGTCCTAGGTCTGGGAACAATCTTTTGTACTAGAAAGTTTAAGGCAAACTCACCCAGCTAGACTTTCAAAATTATAAAAAGAAACCTTTACTAAGGTCATTCATCTCACCCATCGACACCTGCCACGTCCATAGATCCCCAAAATAAATAAAATGTACTTTAACCCCCTCAAACGACCCAGTGAAATTCTTAACATTACTGGTGAAGAAAACAACAATATTTGTTTTCTCTCATACTGAGCCGCGCCAAGCTTCGCCTCCCCAATTCCGATGAATAAATGAATAGATAAATCAATTTCATAAGCAGAAGAAATGTCAATAAGTGAAGAGGTACAGCCCGAGGCATCTCAGGCGAGGGAAGGGAGCGCAGCGCCAGGAACCCCTCTTCGGCAGGAGTTGTCTCTGCTACCATACATTCACCAGAAAGACTTCGCTGTGTCCCTAGGGAGGAGATGCTGTAGACACAACATCTAATTTTTTACTTAATGTTTTTAAGTTACTCAGAGAGTATCGGTTTGTTTACACAAGGAGGGTAGTGTAAAGAAAAAAAAAAGGAATTGTAATGAGTTTACCTAATGCATACAAACTTTGGCAGGGGATTCAAATCAAATAAGATGTCGTGTTTATCAGTCACAAAGAGGTTGTTCTTTTACCAGTAATTTGCTATTCTAAATTATATTAACGATAGACAAATCAGAATAAAAGGTACGGATCTCTCTCTCTCTCTCTCTCTCTCTCTCTCTCTCTCTCTCTCTCTCTCTCTCTCTCTCTTTTATGATGAATGTTGACGCAGGGCATTTGAAAAAAAACCTAACAGAAGAAATGGTTTGAAATGTTACTCGCGAGTCCGCATGAAAAAAGAAGAGTGAAAAAGAGGCGATAAAACGAACGCAAAAATCAAGTCAAAAACCGAAAACGGAAAAAAAAGAGGAGCTTGCAGAGATAATATTATCAGCGCTGCAATGCATACCTACTGCTCTTTTGTTCGCCGCTATTGTTGGAATTATCTGAGTTTTAATTATGGGGATGATTTTAATGGCCCCCACTTGTCTTTGTTTCCCCATAAATGGGGGACGGGCATTACTCAGTAAGCTTGTTTATACGGCCAAAAATGAATGGGACGGCCAGTTTTTAATTAAAGCACGGCATTATGCGCCGTTCTTTGGGACTGGACAAACACATCGCATGGAAAAAATTCTTGCTCGCATAATCAAGAGTCCATTCACGGCAAACTCCTCCCGGTCTAAGACACTTTGTTTTGCATCGCCGAGCGGCAGGATGAGGTGGAATCCATTCGACGAGATAATGAGTTACAAACAAGGAAATAAACACGGTTTCCCCTAACACAATATTTAAAAGGACAAATTTGATCTTGTTTCGGTCCAGACCTGCATACAAACGGCGACCGTTGCTTTCCCTCTACTGTCAAGCTTTGGTATTTTCTTCCACTCGTTTTTCAAGTTTCTTAAAATATGTCGTCCTTTTTTTTTTATTATTCCTTTGGGAGGCTGGGGTTCTTTCGCTTCTCTCTTGATCAATTGTTCCCCCAATTCCACAAGCGCCCATCCTCTTCCCGCCCCTCCTTTTCGGTTCTGAGATATAAAAGATCATGCAGTACTATGCTCGGCAGTCGTGTGTACGTATATGTGTTTGCGTTATCGTGCTTGAGTTTGCAATTATGTCTTTATGTGCGTGCGTACACAATGGCACGCAAATGCGTTTAACCATATGTTCAGAAAACTATTCATAGCCAGAGAAAATTAGGTTAGGCAGGAGCATGGGGAGAAAAATTTTATACATCGGTCATATGTGCCCCCCCCCCCCCCACCTCCTCTCTCTCTCTCTCTCTCTCTCTCTCTCTCTCTCTCTCT
>JANJGK010000001.1:78774631-78787131 GCA_039081455.1 Macrobrachium rosenbergii
AAGTCTTTTCTCTTTCTTTCATTTCATTTACGCATTTTAAAGGTTTTAGTGGAAATCGTGTTCCAAAATATTCGGAAATCAAGAAATTAATAATTTCCTCATATAGTAGCTATAGCTTTGCGGCTTAGTTTTAGTAATGCGTCGTACAACATAATCTTAAGAGTTAATAGTGTGCAGCATCAACAGAAATAATAGCTAAATCAGAATAACACCCCATTTTACAAATATAATACAATATTCAAAGTGTAAATACATGAAGCACGCCTTTTCCCCGAACTTTATTTGGCATAGTCGATATATGTTCGAGAAACAAATAAAAGAAATAAATAATAATGAGAGAACAAACAATATATGAGAACAATTCCCACACACACCAACACTGGCCCTCGGATGTTTGAAAATCCATCTGCTACATGCCGTCATTTACTGGCTAAAATAACAAAATCTAATTTTGCGTAATAGTTCATCCTTCAAGCACAAATTCATACAAACTTGAGAGTAAAGGCAGACAAATACTTGTCTCCAAGCATTGAACTGGCCCGTCGTCATGTTTGTCCCGGATAAACCAAGTGTAATTAATCACACAGAAGATGGCGACCTTTCGGTACAAACTGGCAATCTGCCTTATGCAAATCGGGCCATTCATCAGTGCCAGGAAATAGGGCACCGCCCGTGTAGCAAAATGGGACACCGAAGTTTTATCATAATTTAAATAATGGCTCCTCTAAGTGGGTATGGTGCTGCACAACGGGGTAAAAGAATTTCCGGACCCCTTGCTTAACCTTGGAAGATAACCCTCAGCGTCTTCGTTAAGGGGATTTTGTTATATTTCAAAGCCAAAAACTAGTAGAAAAAAAAGGTCTAAGGGAGACATGTAGAATCAGAGGCTTTCACTGAAAACAAGGATCTGGTTCAAGGTTTGGAGATATTTCCAAGAAATCCTCGCACAGAATCGAGTGGTGGTTTCAGCGTTCCAAACACAAACATCAAAGGTGTCTTTTGCAATTTTAAAATAATGCAAGGGTAGTTCCTCCTAAATACTAAATAAAACTAGATGTTTCTATCTGTTGGACATCTTTCAGTCAATCCCTTCCTTTCTGTCACCCAAGCAGAATCAATAAAGTTCTTGCAGTGACTAAACATTAGTTTTTCATCCATCTAATTTACATTCATACTACTTCTATTCCTCCTTTTACCCCAGCTCGAAAAACGACAAGTCTATTTCAGAGTTTCAGGTTTTATCGCCATAAAATAAGGAAAATAATTTCCTCGTTCCAGGCTGGGTAGCCCTTGTATGAAATCTAATTCTACAGTGTCCTTAAAAGCAAAAGAATGTAACAAAGAGATTTCGAAAAAAGTAAATTCTCCAAAGTTATTTTTCAGCCTCTAATGGGAATAGTTTTTTATACAGACAAACCGACAGACAGACAGACTTAGGCAAATGGAGACTAACTTGGAAGTATTAAAATAACCTTTTCTTTGCTCACAAAGAAATTTCATATTCTCATTGAAAATGCCAAGTTAGATTAATAAGCAAAATGGAAAGAGATCCAAAAGAGAACCTAATTATACTCCTTAATTATTCAGTAATTTTCTTTTCAAGTTCTTGAGGGTATTTGCTCCGGATCCTTATATTAATTTTTTATTCCCTTACCAATAAGGGAGATGGCTCGGTTAGCGAGGTAATTTATTTTTAAAAGTTGCTCATTTAATGTAACATTTCAGGTAGTATTTTCATAAATTTTGATTTTCCTGCATTCATAAGCGATTTTATCTGTCAGAGAATATTATAGAAATTAGGAAAATATTTAGACGATTACCTGACAGGAGTTTCCCTCTTTTAGCATCTTCAGGATATTGTTGCTCTTACTGAGTAAAGGAATGAGAGGAACTAACAAGATAAAGTAATTAAATATCCCTCACGCTTATTGCATACCTTTTCTAGTTAATCTCCTCATAAGTTATGACAAGAATAACAGAACAGGAATGACCCATGCACACAGAAGTGAAAATATTATATTTGGATATATATGTATATATATATATATATATATATATATAATATTATATTTGGATATATATGTATATATATATATATATATATATATATATATATATATATATATATATATATATATGTATGTATGTATATATACATAGATATATTATATATATGCATATATATATATATATATATATATATATATATATAAATATAAATATAAATATATATTATATATATATATATATATATATATATATATATATATATATATATATATATATATATATATATGTATATATATATATATATATATATATATATATATCACAGAAAACCAGGAAATATGAAAACTTCTCCATTAGAAAAATATGTAACGGGAATAAAAGTTAACGATTTCTCTCTCTCTCTCTCTCTCTCTCTCTCTCTCTCTCTCTCTCTCTCTCTCTCTCTCTCTCTGCCTAATCTCACACTGCCAACAGTTACCTTTAGAAGAAATGCATTCGTACAACGGCCGAAAGAAACGCAACGCGGAAAACAGGGCTGTTGTTTTCCCACCACCCTCTACGAGTTTGTCTTCACACGTAATGACAAAGGAAAAACCCGGCACATCTATTCTCAGCCAAAGTCATCTGCCACAGCTGTTGCTGCATAATATGTCCTGAACAAGGGGGATCGTTGCCCCCTCTTTCCTCAAACCCACTCTCTTTCCCCGTAAGCCCTTCCTCCAACGTTCCATGTACCTGGGTTGTGGTCTATCTCTCTCTCTCTCTCTCTCTCTCTCTCTCTCTCGCTCTCTCTCTCTCTCTCTCTCTCTCTCTCTCTCTCTTACGGAAGCTCCCCTTGTTCCGACTTCCTTGGTCTATTGTGTAGGTTTCTACATCATTATTTTTTATAATGCTGCCCAAGACTCTTGTTCACTAATCTGATATGTGCATCATTTTTTCTTTATATTTCACGCAAAAAATTTTTTAAAGATAAATCACTTACATTCTGGGTATGGTATATATATGATAAAGATCTTTTATTCTTGTACTATTGTTAATGTCCAATCATAATCCCAGAGTAAAAGTGAAAAGAAATGTAGGTCCATTTATCCATTTTCATCACTGACATACACCTAACTTATTTAATGAATGGAAAAACAATGCATGACAGCGCACATTGCATATCTAAACCAATAACATTAATGAGGTGGCATTGCCTTATAATTACGTCAGCCATAATATTAAACGATTAATAAATAAAGAGTAATAAATTCACTGATATCGACCACAACACTGTACCGGAAATACAAGAAATATTGGAAAAAAAATTCTCAGAAGAATAACCATCACCCAAATTTACATTTAAAATAAGTAAGCGTTGTTTCAGGCTAATTCTATTTCACATATGTCATTTAAAAGCATTTAGTGATACACTAAATCCTTATTATTTCCCTCCTTTTTGCGTGTGCTTTTTTAGAAATCTCCAAAATAAATCCAAAGTTGCAAGGATCGAGGTAATCAAGTAACCACCGCCTCCTGATTACTGTTATCTCCATTGGATTCTTATCAAGGAATCAATTCAACAGTAACGTAGTGTTCGTAAAAAGTAAATACGAAAACATATTCTGTCGTTCGATTTGTTCTTACCTTTATATTACTCGTTTCTTAAGTCATTCTAATTCCTCATATATATATATATATATATATATATATATATATATATATATATATATATATATATATATATATATATATATATATATATATATATATATACGTGTGAATATGTCAAATAGATTATCCTTATATACTGTAGATCTTGCTTACGCTTTATGAGCAGTTAAATACGATTTATCTATATTACAATGTTCGTTCGTCTCTTTATTTCTTTGCAGAATCTCATACTTCTCATCGCCCTGTGAATCACTTTCAGCAGATTGCGTTCCCAGAGAATGAAATTATTTCAGTACTCGCAGCCGAAAAAGGGCTGATTAATTAAAATAATTTTAATTACCCAATCAGCCGTGTTAAATTGCATTCGCAAATGGCGCCACCCTCAGGGAAGCACATACGAGACCGGGAATGAAACCGGCGATAACTCATATTATATACTCTTTTTATTGGGAGTTTTATGAACATTGTTTAAGCCTATGGGGGGATTTGTCGCTGTTACCCCCTGAGTTATTCCAGCAATTTGGTGATTTAAATGGGCGAAAAATTCGCGGGACACCGAACGATGCCAAGCACTGAAGATAATGGAAATGACTCGTATTTTTCGGGGAATTCCCCCAAATGGAATATACTAATAAACTCCTGATAGCGCGTAGCAGGTCATAACAATTTCGCGATGAATGCGCAATTATAGAAACGGAGCGTATAAAGCATTAAATGCCTTCGCTACGTTGTAGAGAGAAATATAACGTATAATGTTAATCTCATCTCGGTAATGCTTCGCATTATGAAGTAATATCCCGCTTGTAATGACATCACGTTTCGATCTGAATCATTAGCATTACGCTCTAGCAATGAAATGATAGCGCCCGTGTTATCGCATTTTGAATAATTATCCTTCTGTTTTATGTCTAGTTACTGATGGGCAACAGGCGAAGGGGGTCTGATGAAAATACAACCCCCTCCATTTGTTTGCTTACCCGTGTTTTTTTTTTTTTTTTTACATAATTTCAAAAAGGATGTTTGCAGAACCTTAACTTTCTTAATGCGAGACAATGCGGAGAGGACTTAATATCTGTTTAAAAATACCTGTATATTATTCCGTACTAATATCTGAGCAAGTCTCCATAAGAACTTATTTGAATTCCTTACACATTCCGTCGATCTATTCAAGAGATACCTTTTAAGTCTTCATATATCCAGGTTTCGCTGATGAACAGCTGAGCACATAAACGAAAACGACAATCTCCATTTTCCACCTTGAAAATCTTATAAAACAGTATGAATTAGGCGAAGTGATAACTATTATGAAGATGTTGAAATTATCATAATTAATCTTCATCCGTTTGTAACGTCTCAAAAATACCTTGACTTACTGCCTACAAAAACTTAATTCATCACAAAAGTAATTCATTTAATCCTTTCCTTTTTTTTATTGTCTGACTTAGTTTCACAAAACTAGTCAGTGGTTGTGCTCAGAATTTGTCACTGAAGGTCAACCAATGATGTTCGAAGACCTATCTGGCCCTTCCTTAATTCTGACGGAGTGAAAAATCGGTCGAATAAAACCATTCAATTGTTATTCTGTCACCGTAGACGACGATCACCTCATTGGATTCTCTTAACCACCTAACGGTATACTCGCAAAACCCCTTTAGTTTTCATTGAATGAATACTTATATAAATATAGTAGAACGTCATTTATAGTGTATCTCCCATCCTGATTACTTTCTGTCAGCATAGTGTTATTATTATTTTTTCCTGTTTTTTTTGGTCTATCACAGTCATCCTATTCGACCGGGTGGTTTTTATAGTGTGGGATTTTGGGTCGCATCCTGCCTCCTCAGGAGTCCATCACTTTCCTCACTATGTGCGCTGCTTCTAGCAGCATACTCTTCTGCATGAGTCCTGGAGCTACTTCGGCATCTAGTTTTTCCAGATTCCTTTTCAGGGATCTTGGGATCGTGCCTATAGTGTTCCTATGATTATGGGTACAATTTCCACTGGTGTATCCCATATCCTTCTTATTTCGATTTTCAGGTATTATTATTATTATTATTATTATTATTATTATTATTATTATTATTATTATTATTATTATTATTATTATTCAACACGTATAGGCCACTCAGAAAGATTTGCCGTTACCTAATCTCAAGATGAATGAAACATTTGCGCCTTACGTTTATTCCAACGCAATGCATACATACAATATGTATATATATACAGTATATATATATATATATATATATATATATATATATATATATATATATGTATATATATATATGTATAATGTATATATCTATATACACACATATATATATATATATATATATATATATATATATATATATATATATATATATATATATATATATATATATAATTTTTTATTAAATTCAACACGGATATTTACCTTCCCGTCAAACTTATCGGAGAAAGAGAGATACAATAGGAGTCGGTAACGAATAGACTTCAGCCAAAATGAAATAAAATTTAACATTTTATTGTTTTTCAGTTTCTCTCGCAAATGAATCAAGCGTCGTACTGAACTTCTGTCACAGATATATTAATGATATTTTTTATCTTATCGTTTTCGTTTCAGGCTGAAATGTTCTGTTTCATAATTTATCCGTCTCATAAACTGTATACACATCAAAAATAGCTGTAGCTCGGAAATGAATGAGCAGTTCACGTTGTGCATCCAGATGATATGATGAAGATCAACAGGGATGTTATTTTCAGAATATTTGTTACGATTTTTTCGCTCACTAAATTTTCACTGCTGACCATTAATCAAAATATTAAAAGACATAAGATAAATTGTCTCTTTTTAGATAAATAAGATATAAGCTGTGAAATATATTCTAATCCTTAAATCATCGAGAGTTCGTCCGCTGTTTGAGAGTGATTTTATGCCACTTTCTGTTTCTCAGTTACAGCCTAGATGGATTAGGATGACAAGAGGTTTCAAATTAAAAACGGTAGTTTCAGTGTGAGCAAATATCACCAGATTTGATGTCTTCGTAGTTGAATCGTAAAAATACAAATAAGAGAAGAAAAAATACATTGTGTCGCTTGGTAAACATTGCATTAAGACTCAGTTCTACAACATTATATTTGTCGGTCTCAGTAAAGGTAACTGTGTGTATAAAATCTCGTGAGAGACTGTTACAGAGAAATTATTTTTCAGACAGTGACTTCGAGGAACAAGAGAGTAATTAGAGGCTGCTGACCGCTAATTTTTACCGGGTTTACGGAATCAAATACAGATTTTTGGTCACGGCTCTCGCCGGATCTACAATAACAGAAGTAATTAGATCGAAAATCGTTTCTGCTTCATAGCAGCAAATGTAAAAATCATTACAGCGCAAAAGTCTTCTCCGTTTGCAAAACTCTGATTGCAGAGTAATTGCAACTCGACATAATCCCCGATGGATCTGAAGTAACGAGTGTATTTCCAGCATACACACTGACTGACTGGGGATCACGTTTTCATGAAATATGCACAGTGGATATTTAGAAAGCCCATTTTTCATATCTTTTTTCGCTCGAAAAAACAAAATGTTTCAAACGCAGATTTTTTTTTTTCTTTATGCAATTATAAAGGTCAGATTTTCCTCTTTTTTTTTGGAAAAATGTTTAGAATATTGCTTAGAAAAATGCTTTATTCTTAATTTTAGAAACCATGCATTTCATATTTGTTCGAAAGTCCACATCCAAAAACTTTTTTTTTTATTTAGAAATCCTGTATTTCATACATGTTTGAAAAAGAAGAGCTTATTTTGTAACTTTAAAAGCAAATTTTTTCATATTTCTAAATGCTTAAAAAGGAGAATTATGAATCAGTAACACTATAGTAATGACTGTTTCTCGGTAATATAAAAAAAAAAATAAAATTGTTTAAAAATTAGAATTTTAGTTTTGTGGGACACCACTTCAAGACTTTCTTGAATCTCAGCCTTACAAATAACTACACCATTCAAGATGATAAGTAATGGCATATCATACCTATAAGCATCATTTATAAACTGGCTGTTTTACTGATGTCCGCACAATAATTTTGATAATACATTGACTTATGGTTAAATTTTCAGTTTTATAAAAATGTAATATTTAAAGGATGATAGTTTTTCGAATTCAGCGAATTTGCATATATTACTAATTTTCTTTTAGGTAACTGTTTCGTTAAGTAATTTTTCTTAGTATAAGAACTTAAGATTTTCTAATCTGTTTCAGCGATGGAGTCAGATATCAAACAGATGGAAAAAGCAGATCAAAATTTATTGTCAACTTTCCTATAAAAAAGGTTATCGAAGAGAGGAGAAAAAGAAACGCCTGATGAACATCAAATGAAACAACAATCAAGTGGAGGATTAGAAAAACTCCAGGAATTTTCCATGAATCTCAAATAAAAAAAGCCTCAAAGGTGGGAAAAAGAAAGTCATGATCCTTTTCTCTAACGGGTATCAAATAAAAGGAACTCTCATCTTGTTGGTCTGAAGAGAAACTCTAGGTTTTCTGTTTTTTAATGAACATCAAATTACCTATATCGATTTGCAGAGAAAAGCGAAATTTACACAATATTTAATTAGCACCAAACAAAAAGCGATCGAACAGAAGAGGAAAGAAAGTCAAAGGAAAGTAATAACCGTTTTCCAAATGGGCATCAAATTAAAGGAGAAATCATCTTATTGGTTACAAGAGAAACTCCAGGATTTTTGGTTTTTCATGAACGTTAAAAACACAATAATCGAACTGAACAGAGAAGTGAAATTTACACAGTTCTTCATGAACCCAAACAAAAAGCGATAGATTAGAAGAGGAAAGAATGTCATAGTATCTTCGTAAAGAAGAGAAAATTAACAAAAACTCTCGAATCCAGGAGAAGCGGAGGCCCTAATAAATGCATATCTACGCAATGATGCAACAACGGAAAAGCTGCAACGCCGGAATCGCACTTCGGATAAACGTGCAGGTCATTAAGACTTGACAGTTGCATCCGTCTATAAAACAGGGTCGATGGAATCTCATTTTGTTCGACGGCAGGGCAAAAAAGAAAGAAAAAATACCAAGAACGTTTGTTTATTGTTACTCCGCTTTCCAAATAACTCCCCGAAGGAATGAAATGAAATTACGGCAATACAAGTCACGGGCACAATATATCAAGTGGGACGGGATGTTTATACGCAGGGTGGTTTTCCAATGCTTAGTGATGTTGAGGTTATGAGGTGGGGTGGGGGTGGAGGGTGGGGGAGGGGGTTGATGGGGGGATGCCTCATTTAAGGGGTGAAGGCTGGTTGGTGTTTCATTCTCTCTGAACTTGTGTATCATGTCTAGATGAAAACGAACAAATGAAAACGCACTCGGCCTTGACTTTGTTGCAAATGTATGAATGAACGAATGAACAAAAATACGAAAAATGTAAAAATTTGCAATTTTAGAGTGGCTTTGGTCTCTCTCTCTCTCTAAAAGCCAGCCTCTGAACTGTTAACTGAGGGACACCATACATAAGGGGGACGAACGCTCTCTCTCTCTCTCTCTCTCTCTCTCTCTCTCTCTCTCTCTCTCTCTCTCTCTCTCTCTCTCTCTCTCTTGCCAAGCCAGCTTCTTAATCGGTAAGTGATTCTGAGATATTCACGGGGGTAAGAGAGATACTAAACATATGGGATCATCGCTACACTGATTTTACTGGTCACAATATGTAATAGAATGAACAACTACGCATAAAACATCGACTCTCTCTCTCTCTCTCTCTCTCTCTCTTACCAAGCCAGCTTCTGAAATGGTAACTGTTTCTGTGATCATGGAGGCAGAGGGATACTATACACAGAAGAGTTAATATGTAGTGGAATGAACAACTATGGATAAAACTACTCTCTCTCTCTCTCTCTCTCTCTCTATCTAAAGCTGCCTCCAATTTGCGACTTGATCTACGAATTCAAACCGTGAACGCATAGTCGGGTCGGGAGGCACCTCAGCAACGCCTTGCCTGGTGCATCGGGCTTTGTCTATTCATCCCAACATTTCGACTCCGTGCCCCAACTTCGCGGGGCCGCTCAGGGGTAGGTAACTTTAATACAATTTCATGATTCACCTCTGAGGCCCGAATCCGTCACTCTTTAATTCAACTAGGAGGAGGAGGAGGAGGAGGAGGAGGAAGACGCCTCCGCCCCCAAGGAATTTCTTCTGCGCAGGCAGGAGTCGTATCCCTCTGCCCTTAGAGTCCAAAAAGGAGTTTGTATTTAGCGCTGATTAAGGTTCGTTTGCGCGTGATTGCTTGCAGGATGTGAAGTTATTTGTGTCTTGAAGTTCACTTGAATGCTAATAGGGTTCATGTCCGAAGTTTTGATTTAGCTCCTAAAGCTGATGCTGTAGAGTATATAATGTCTGTAACTTAAATGGAAGAGAATGACACCCTTGGCATTTCAGTTTTTTATAAGATTAACCTGAAATCACTTTACTACTTAGCATCTCCAACCTTAAAGTAAATGGTTAAAATTATCAGAATGTCTATTAGGGGAAACTAGAATAAAATGAACAGACGTCACTGAATTAAAGGAATAACACAATTGAAAAACTATTCTACATATGTATACATATAATATATATATGTATATATAATATATATAGACATACATAACACACACACACACACACACACACACACACACACACACACACACACATATATATATATATATATATATATATATATATATATATATATATATATATATATATATACATATTGAATGCATGTATGGGGACTTTTTTAGATACCCCTTTTCCCAGAGGATAGCAACCTTCTCTTTTCCATAACCTCTGTATATGGGATGAAGTGTCTATCACCATACCCTTTTCCTCCACAGCTGCACCCAATACACAGTCGACTAAATGGCATGTACCTAATTCACTTCTTAAGTCGACGAAAGCACAATAAATTTTACTGGAAATGGGTCATTTTATATTTTCTCAGTCGGACTTCACTCGCTTCGTGGGACGCAGTTAGAAATACTGAGCTTCGGATGCGCATAAATATACAGTGTGAGTGTGTATGTATGTATGTATGTATGTATGTATATATATATATATATATATATATATATATATATATATATATATATATATATATATATATATATATATATATATATATATATATATATATATATATATATATATATATGATTGTCAGGAAAGGAAAGTTTATTCTGTGCTCTTTCCATTGGTGTCGTTCTCTCCCAACACCTTTTCCAACTTTTGTCCTCTCATTCGTTTTTTTTTTTTATTCCCTAACACTTTATTCCTCAGCACTCATAACACTTTCTCCTTGTTTCTCATTTTTACCCACCTTCTCCTCAACCCCCTACTCCCCCCCCCACACCATCTATCCAACCCTTCTACCCACCTTCCCCCCATCTCTCGTCTACCTCATACTTTCTGTGGCTCAATCCATCTAGACCGAATGACTTTCGGGTGAAAAGTTCCGAGCTCGAAGTTATGTTTCGGCATGTTTTTCTTCTCTTTATTTTCGGTGTGTTTGTTTATGCCAGTGTGTTTGTTTGTGAGCTTTTCTTTGCTCTCATAGCGAGCCCTTCGTTTAGGGCGTTCTCTGGTGTTTCCTCTTCAGATAAACACTTTGCGTTTATCTTGAAACAGAATATTGCTGGCCATGCCAGGCTGCCAAGGCTATGCGTTCTTGCATCTCTCGTTTTCTCTGTTGTACGTTTCTATTCATTAAGAACAGTTTAACAAGATATATATATATATATATATATATATATATATATATATATATATATATATATATATATATATATATATATATATATATATATATATATATATTTATATGTATATACACATATATATGTATGTGTGTATGTACAGTACATAAAATCTACGAACACTTTTTTTTCCTCATATAACTAAACTAAACTGGCTAAAACCACCGTCACCATCACAATACTCTTGCCGTCACAATTATCACAGCCATTACCACGATCAACCACAGCAGTGGATATGCAGATCGTGACAACATCGAGCGGCGTGGAAACGAGAGGCGGAATGTGCAAGTAACATTCATGTGAATTGCAAACTAATGTTGGGGGGGGGGGTGTTTCATGGTAATGTTGCTGCGCCCACGATAGTGCGAAATTATTATTCATAGCCTCTGATCTCTTGTATAATAATCTTTTCACTGAAGATGGGATAGTCTTCGTTGCTAAGGGCGATGATCAGCAGGTAAATACTTTGGCTAAATGGTCTTACCAGTCAACCAGCAAAAAAAATTTTGCCATTCAAATTTACAGACAAAACGTTATGGTTATTCATAGTTCGGAAGACTCATAGAACGTCATAGCTATTCAGAGTTGCACAGACAGAAGACTGGATGAAACGACAGAAATTTAAAAGGCAGTCGTATGTATTTCGTATTTCATTCTCTGCCCCACAAATTCCTGTATGCATGTATGTATGTGTATGTATATATATACATTATACATAATTATATATATATATATATATATATATATATATATATATATATATATATATATATATATATATATATATATATTATACAAAGATAGGCTATATAGATATATGAATAGACAGATAGGTCGTTTAACTGTTGGATCAAAATGAATCCCATTCTTTAAAGTATTCTACAGAATTATACATTTCTTGCATCAACACACAGGGATCTTCTGTACTGCATAATGTTCATTTACATACATTGTGCCACTCACCAGTTCCTCATTGGCTGGGTCGATATCCTACTCGGCTAGCACTCTGCTGGGCCCGCCTTCGACTCTCCGGCCGGCCAATGAAGA
>JANJGK010000001.1:78799631-78802131 GCA_039081455.1 Macrobrachium rosenbergii
TATATATAATGTATGTATGTTTGTATCTAAATGTTAATGCAAATGTCAACTGATTTGGTGAATAAGTTACGTCCCTTTGTGAATTGATCAATATGCCTGGAGCTACAACCTCACAGTATTATGATTATGAAGCTGACAGTGGGTAGGCACATATGGAGCAGTAACTTCATAGGAGGAAAAAATAATCTGCCGTAGCATGGTTAGTTAAGCTATGTGCCTGTAGCTCCCACCTTCTTGGACGTGAGTTCAAACCATGAGACGGCTGAAACTTATTCTTGCATTTAGTTACCAGTGATTCTTGAGACTCCCTGAGAGTAAAGGTGAGCCATCTTGCACACGGTCGTTTCACTCTCCTCGTAGCTATTTAGACATTTCAATTATATATATATTTTTTTTATAAGACATGTGTCATCTTTAATTTACTGCCAGTACTTTCGGTATCTCCTTGTACTTATCCCTATCTTCTAGACTGAAGTCTCGATAGGGACAGATAAAAACTACAACTATGCTTCTTTCAACACGTAACCCACTGGCTTCTGGTCTACTACTGAATATACTGAAAGTGCAGCAAATAAGTTTATACTGCCACACACACACACACACACACACACACACACACACACACACACACACACACACACACACACACACACACACACACACACATATATATATATATATATATATATATATATATATATATATATATATATATATATATATATATATTTTTTCACGTATTTTCATTCATCCCTCTTAGCCAGCCAGATAATGTATTGAATTTCTGAACAAAAGCGATTCTCAGTTAACTTGTGGGCTAGATTTACTGGCGGGAAAGAAGGTTAGTGCCCTGTTTTGAACCCATGTAGAGGAAACCCCCACATCACCTGACCTGGGGTAGGACAATCGCACCCCCTTTGCTCCCCCAATCACGTGTTCAGTGGCTGCAAGCACAGCCAGGGAAGCGTCTCGCCTGTCGTAAACAACGCTCGGACTCGGAACTCAGCCAGCGATACGTCAAGTCGTACTCCTCTTCAGCCCTTTTTTCTCCTGGAGAGGCTAAGAATCATCGGACGGCAAGTCCTGCATGTTGAGCGCGAACATCCACAGGCCTAAAGGTACGTCAGAAGCAATTAGTCCTCTAACCAGTCCTATTTCTCTCAGTGAATTTCTCTCTTTTTATTTTTTTCCGAATTTTCACTTTTCATTCTCCTAACCAAACCCCCTTTTGTTAAGCCAATCTAGCGACAAAGCAGCCCAAAATTCGCCCCATGACTTGCCCTGAACTAAAGTTAATTCAATTCAGTGATCAGCAGTAGATTACTCCCTCCATAGTGTTACCACGGGCTAATTATATTTATTTAATCAACCCCTTCATGGTGCACTGTTTAGCTTAGTGTGAGAAAAACTCCTTTGTGTTGAACGCTAATCCTTAGATTCTCTTCCAGGGCCCTTGCTACTACTCTGCTCAGTCGACCCAGCCTTGTGAACTCAAATCATCTTAAAAGCACTGCCATTTTCCAATAAACGCAAGAATTCCCTGGTCCGCAGTCCGGGACACAAATCTGTTCCCCCTTTTTGTTGCACACAAGAGAGCCTGATCATTCAAGACGAATTTACCTCATCATATGCAGAGATTTTCTACGCATTGCCAATTTGTATTTTTCCATTATTTGTGTTTACTTGCTGTATCGTCGGCCTTGCAGATTACCTTCTTCATTGCTTCTTCTGTAAATAAATTCAATTTAACATAATTTGATACTCATTTCCCATGGCGACCTTCCAATCCCTGATTAACTAATGGTAATATCAAGGTAAGTTACCCATTTTTCCCCTCCCTTTTGTTACAGGTTGGTCTTCTCTGTTGGTCCATTAAGGCAGTAATTAAATAAAGACCCCCTTGCATTCCTCCAACGGGACCCAATCTGTAAATATACATATATATATATATATATATATATATATATATATATATATATATATATATATATATATATATATATATATATATAATATTTATATATGCATGTGTGCGTGCGTACGTACGTATGCGCGCGTGTGTTTGTGGTGGTGTTTGGGAGAGAGAAAGAGAACCGCTCAAGAAAATAAATCTCTCCCCATAGCTTCATTTGTCGTAAAGCGAGTACAACCCCTTTAGTCTAGAGCGGAGCCATACGGTTTACAATGGCACTGTGCCAAAGGTAATCCTTCAATTAGAGTTTTCATCCCCCGGACGCCGATTACACTGACAATGCTGCGTGAAAACAATAATTTCTCCTCCTTTTTATATCTAATATGAGTTTTATTATTCATGACTGCAATAATATATTGCTGTCTTTGTTTAATTAAGTGGAAGATTGGGCAGAGCTTCTTATAAGATTGTTTGTTCAGGAATTCATTCGATCATAGGAACCGCGAATAAATGCATCATACATTTTTTTTCATACATTCGTATAGTATATTTATTACCTTCCATGGGTTGCAGAATTACATAAAAAAT
>JANJGK010000001.1:78807131-78810729 GCA_039081455.1 Macrobrachium rosenbergii
GTGGCTGCAAAAATAAATGTAAAACCGTTGAAATAAATGAGAATCTGCTTGTGTATCTGACGAATTAAACTTTGGGTAATTTCATTCTTTCTCATGATTTTTAGTTTAATTCTATTTTATTCTATTTCTAGAAAAGCTTCTATAGTGCTCAAGGGTTGCCTCTCTATGACGAAAAATATGTTGAAATAGATCTTTTGCCATGTGTTAACCAGTCGATATTTCATTTTTTTTAATTCTGGTTAGTATTAACTTTAATATATCTCACTTTACAATCATTTAAAACATCGCTCATAAAGGGATCAATGAATTGATGAAATAAAAATATTTAAAATAACATAAAATAACTAATTGAAAGCTGTCTAAAATTTATAGCTTTTAAAAGCAAATCTGCCAGTCTTTAGAAAGCAACCTAAAAGATATATCTCTCTAGTGTCGGTTTATAAGGGAGACTTAACACTGTAACTTGTAGCAACCTGATTTGACGACTTGCGTCCAGTTTAAAATTCTCTCCACTTTTACAAAGCCTGAAACTGTTAACCTATTCACTCTAAAATCAAGACTGTAGATTAAAGAGAATTGTTGATCGTTTGCTGTATAAAAAATGCAATTGGTTTCAGGAAAACTTCAACCAACGACAAACCAGATAACTACCCGGCCGTTACATCACATTCACTGACCTTTTATAGAAGTCTGTTGGTCTGTGATTCCGAGAGGGATCTCTAAATACGATCAGGCAATGCAGGATGCGAGAAATGCTGTCGAATACATTTAATCTAAACTATCGCCTGATTATGGTTAGACCTATCCTTAATATTGGAGCACATAAAATCGAAATCGTACCAAATTCTATTTCTTTTTAATATTACCTTTAAAGTTAAAAGTGTTTGTAATGCCGACAAATCTAAAAAGAAACAGGAAATCCTTTATCGTTGAGAAACTTAACTCCAGATTTCGTTTCACTTGACGGATAGACCTTTTCCCTCGCACTATCAATAGAAATACACCAGTGTTATTTCGTGTCCTTTAATTCATTCGCCAACAACTTAGTTCCAGAGACTCGTCGTAATGTTATAATCATTAATGACAGAAAAGTCAATTGTCGTCGAAATGTTTGAGTCTTGTGTCAGTAAACATACTCCATTTGGAAGCCTACATGCGCCCACATTAATAACAGTAGACTATTTTATCCATCAGTGTCCAGTGATTGCTCAATTTCTGAAGCACTTCAAGTTCATCAGCGTATTTTCAAATATGAAGCATGAATTTCTTGTGATGCCCAACGGATTTTATGTCTCATAGTTTCAGGACCTTTGAAGAGTCTGAAGCTTTTGCTTTTTATCTAATCTAGGCTTACGGTAATGGAAAGATACACATGAATTTAACGAGGCTTCTGAGCATACCGTCAGGTCTTGTAACATTACATCTTTCAGTTTTATTTATTTTATCTACTGGTCACAAGAGTTCTGCCATTTCACTGTCTCTTTATCAGTGGTATCTTTAAACTTTGCCCCCTTCCATAAACGTGTGATGATTTCTCTCCCAGTGAATCCTGCTGTTTTTATTTTCGATCTAAGGATGTGAGAATAATATAGAAGATAGATATGTAAACGTTAACTAGTTTTTGTTCATGGTCGTGTTTCAGTTACTAAATATGTAAACATGGTTAGTGAGTTGCAGTTCACCTTTTCATTAAATAATTTGGTATAAAATTTTATCTACTACTAGTTACTGCAATAAATAGAAGACTAAGGTTTCCAGTTCATATCCATGATAGAAATAGTTTATAAACATACCAAAAGTATAAAATGATTAGTCCTAATTTAATGAAGGCTAAAAGCTATTTCAGGCTTACAGTCTGTAAAGAAGCAAATCAGTTGAAACTAGCTCGACGGAATTAAAAAAAAAAATTGGAAAAAGTTATCAGCAAAGAAAATCGCACGGCGCAGGATAAAACAAGCCTTAGGAAATTCTGTAAGGTGGAAATATTTGGAAGGGGAGGCAGCGACTCGGAGGCCGTAAATATTTCCCAGGCAAAATGCTGTCGGCCAAGTAAACAGCAGCAACAAAAGCTATTTAAACTATCTAATTATTAAGTTCCAAAGAGCGAGAGGCTTCTTCGACTTAAACTTTTCTAATCTCTTGACTTACTGGAATCCCGATATTAACCCTTATGTCAAGGTTAAATTCGACTCATAATGCCCTGTGAGAGGATCAATGAGAAGCGACTTTGTGTGTATAAATGGATGGAAAAAAGGTAAGAGGATTCCTAGCAGTGTTACCTGATGCAACTGATTTCGAACGAAAACTATACGAAGCTTTGTATCTAAAATTAATTGATTGTTATATGTAATTATTTAATAAAAAGAAACGTTGGAACAATTACTCAAGACATTCAGCATGTCGTTATGAATTTGTAAAGTCTTCAGTGAGAAACAATAATTATTTGCTTAAAACAGGATGAAAAGGTCTTTTCACGGAAGATTTTATCAGTTCTAAATTGAAATGTCTTCCCAAGAGCTTCTTGTATTTCAGTGATCTTAGGATTAAATGATATTGTTCCCCTTTCAAATAGTTTTTCTCTATGACAGAGGCAATATATATTATCCCTATTCAGGTAAATGTTGTTTATTAGAAATTTTGCATTTTCAACATTATTATACATAGAATTAAGTCTACTTTCATTGTAGTTCTGAGTGATAAAATATTGGCATAAGCTTTTATAGAACACAGAATTTACATCATGAACTTCAAAATATCCATCAGAATCAACAGTTATGTAATATTTCCTGTCGTCATTATTCTGAAGCTGGTATACGTCTTTCCAAAGAATTTAATTTTGCTAAATCGTTAAGGGAAGTGAATCAATATGCTTCCTTACATATTGTTAAATCTAAACAGTATTTATACAGTATTTCTCCACCTATTTATCAAATAAATTTGTTCCTGAAATACGTTGATACCTAGCAAATTTATGTTCTTGTTCTGCGGGATAGCCCCAAACGTACACACACACACACACACACACACACACACACACACACACACATATATATATATATATATATATATATATATATATATATATATATATATATATATATATATATATATATAAATATACATATATATACAATATATATTATATATATGTATGTATATACACACATATATATACATGTGTGTGCATGTACGAGTATAGATAGCACAATGAAGAATACTTTGCGTTCAGTTGCCATATAAATCAAAGTCTTGTAATGCATCCTGCGACTAATGGAGGAAGTCCTCAGGGACCCAACTTAAATAACATTAATTGATTGGCATCAATGTAGTTCAAGTATATATTCTTACTTATGTACTTCTCCATGCATATAGGAAAACGGTATATTCATGTAATCACAAATGTACGTTTATTTATATATATATATATATATATATATATATATATATATATATATATATATATATATATATATATATATATATATTTATATATACGTATATATACACTTCCAGAAGCATGTTTCATCTTATTGGGAGATGTAAGGAAAAAGTAATATTTTCTTCCCCGAATGTTCATTACGATAAATAGTTAAGCTGT
>JANJGK010000001.1:78810829-78860829 GCA_039081455.1 Macrobrachium rosenbergii
GCACCTTACAAAGTTATGGGATGGGGCAGCCACACAAATAAATCAGTAAATGTATGTGTATATATATATATATATATATATATATATATATATATATATATATATATATATATATATATATATATATATATATATATGATAGACAGATAATGTACATTCGTATGCTGAGTTCTCGAGTGCCTACATACATAGGGATGGGTATTCACGTGTGAAATAAATCATACCTTGGAACGATACAGTAGGTTCATCAATTGTAAAATTTAAGGTGATTCGATCCACATGTGTACCAGTTTCCAGTCTAACTATAATCAAGAATTCCTAAAATTAGTTGTTTTCTTATTTAAAAAATAATTTAACAGTTAATTCCACTAACATTTTTTACACCAATGATTAGACGATTCCCAGACTTAAAAAAAATCAAGAGACCGACTGATTCGACTTCAGACTATGCAAGTATAACTCAGCGAATAAATCAGTCATTAAACCGTGGAGAAAAATAACTGAGGACTAATATCTATACACAATATATATATATATATATATATATATATATATATATATATATATATATATATATATATACATATATATATATATATATATATATATATATAAATTCTCACAGGCAGGATACTATCATTCTCTCTCTCTCTCTCTCTCTCTCTCTCTCTCTCTCTCTCTCTCTCTCTCTCGTCTGATCTTTCATCATAAAAGTCTTTAAGATAGACATTTCTATTACTAATAGAAATATACAGTATATATATATATATACAGTATATATATATATATATATATATACATACATACATACATATATATATATATATATATATATATATATATATATATATATATATATATATATAAAAGCGCGAAGAATTAGCGAAGTTAAGAGGGCATTGTGGCTATTAGAATTACACATATATATATATATATATATATATATATATATATATATATATATATATATATATATATATATATATATAATTTTCAACAAGCAGCCGTCATTAATACACTATTTTTTCTGCTGTTTTACTTCAAAGCTTAGACGATCTCCCAAGTTTTCGCAAAAGGAAAAAAAAAAAGCATATTCACCGAGGAAAAAATCGGCTTTAAAATCTCGTTTTTCTTTCTTTTCCTTCTTTCGAAACGACGCAGACACGAGCCAGCCCGTCTCCTTACAACCTCGTCTGTCTGTGCATGAACCCTTTCAATACCTTCGCATGGTGCCTGTGTTAACGTCTCCCAAGAGAAATATCATCTTAAAAGACTTTCGTGATGAAAGATCAGACGAGAGAGAGAGAGAGAGAGAGAGAGAGAGAGAGAGAGAGAGAGAGAGAGAGAGAGAGAGAGAGAGAGAGAGAGAGAGATCAATGATGGTTTTCTGCCTTAGAATTTCAAAGAGCTCTAATGGAAAAGCAGGAACTGGACTGAACAATACGAGGGGGGCGCGACGCTTCTCTCTCTCTCTCTCTCTCTCTCTCTCTCTCTCTCCTCTCTCTCTCTCTCTCTCTCTCTCTCTCTCTCTCTCTCTCAGTGTCCTGCCAAAAAAAAGGGGTTGATGGCAAAGGCTAAAAGTTACTGTATCATCCATGACGACCGTTTCTTTTCTGCTTATAACATGATAAAAATGTTTTGATAGCCACATTGTAACGATTATAACAGTACGTCACAATGAAAATTATATATTTACAGATAATATCAGGTTATTTTTTCAATATATATGCAAAAGAGAAAAGATCATATCATGTCTGATGCACACAAACGCATGACCACGACAAGATGCTAAAACAGATGCTGCTCGAATACGTACACACAATAAACATGCACACACACACACAGAATTATATACAAATAAAGCAATTTAAAAAATGGATTGATTCACTGCCTCTGAGTTTTAGGACACAGTAAGCACTAGAGCCTACTTCATTTATTCAAGGCATTACTAATGTTTAAGGGAATCTGCGTTAAACAAACAGAAAACAGGCCAAAAGATCTTTACATTCACCAGATAAAATACCTAGTATAAGAGGTGAAAAGAACAGCACTAAAAACCTGTTTGTTTGACCAATATTAGATAATAGAATACTTTGTGGTAAAGCGATAATAATTCAGATAAAAATGACAAATGTTGCAATGTTTCAAAAGAAAAATTTCCATGGTAGTAGAGGCAACCATCACAGGTAATTCAAAATTAAAAAGATGATATAATATTAAAATATCCGATAAGTCAACATTAAAAGATTAATTTTCAATGATAAAATACCTGGTAATTTACTGCCTAAATTACGATAACTCAGAAGAGTAAAATACCCAACATTTCGTGGTAGAACGGCGATAATACGATGGTTAAATCGATATCAGGTCAAGCTATAATATCCGTAGATACAGCAATATTCGATGACTCAAAGGCAAACTATTCGTAATCCAAAAGGCAAAAATACGATAATTCATTGGTAAAATATCCGATCCGAACAGCTCAGGTCCATATGCTGTTATGAACGCTCCAGTGAGTAATTATCCTAATGGGCTGGAGAGGGCAAAATCAATTAATATAATATGTGTTAATGACGGCCTCCGGGATACGCGCGTGTTGCGCACTTCCAGCGGGAACCCATCATTAAAATGCATATGACGTGTTCGAAAAACATTTCTGGTGCCGGTGGAAGGTGTATGAAAACACGCACACACACACACACATGCACACACAAGAGAGATTGGCCTTCAAATAAAATACTCCTACTTATTTTCTTATGTTACATACCCAGAGAGAGAGAGAGAGAGAGAGAGAGAGAGAGAGAGAGAGAGAGAGAGAGAGAGAGAGAGAGAGCACTGGCTTCGAAGTGAAATGTTCCTACTTGTTTTCTAGGGTTAAGTATCCCTCGAGAGTACATACCCACAGAGAGAGAGAGAGAGAGAGAGAGAGAGAGAGAGAGAGAGAGAAAGAGAGAGAGAGAGAGAGAGAGAGAGAGAGTCTTTACATCGAAGAAAAACCAAAATACCCATTTTTAAACGTTTGCAGTGTTCAAGTATGCAAACCGATATAAAACGCAATGAGAATTCAAGTGATTCTTTATTCGTATGTGTAAAAAAGATAATCTGTGGGACTCCCCGTTCATGTTCGCAGTCTCTCATCCCACGGTCAGCAGCCTATCCATCAATGGTCCATGTTCAAGTGTGAGGAATGAAGGTGCCTTGGACCGCGCTCCGGTACAGTACATGAAGTCCCCAAAAGTAGGGACCTGCCGTCTCGACCCTCTCTTGTATTACCGTCATTGTTGCCAGCATGAGTACACTAATGTTGTACAGTCAACTGTAGTTCGTTTTTAAAGGTTCAGTAACACTTCAGCACCCGGCTCTCCCCTTCCCCCCCCCTTTCTCTCTCTCATTACGATGTAGGGGCTTGAACCCCTAGGTAAGCCGTCCATTAGTATCCGTGGCCGTTCCCCTAACAGGAAATGGTTACAGAGAAAGAACAGTTCTTGAATTAATGATGTAACATACAACACTTCATTTATACACCTCTCTTTTGCACTCAGCCTCTCGCTTCTTATACGTGAAGGCCATCCCGTGCCAGTACCTCTATCTCTCCGGCACTTTCTAGGCCCACCTCTAATTGCTGATGTTAACAACTCCGAATGATAATCATTCTTCATCAACCAGTTGTCCCCTATTCTCTCCTCATAAAACCACCATCAAACAACACTGATAGTTTCTCTACCTTAGCTAACCTTTTAACCATTTCGTGTCTTCACAATTTTACCCTTTCAACCCATCTTACTCCATTATGTGCTGCACAATCCCCGAACTGTAACTTTCTTCTTTCCTCCCTATTTAACAGCCCTATTGCGCTCCCATAAATGAGAGTTACCTAGACATTCATTTCATCCATTCTACATTGGCTTTCGTGGACATTTCTCTGTAAATCTACTGCAAGTGCTCTCCTACTTACTTTCCACAGCCTCTTCTGTTAAACACTCCTTTTCTCAAACTCAGTTAGTTATACTGGCTCACGAACAGTCATGCGAATCAACCGCTTTCATTCCTTTACTATTCCATATTAATATTCAGCGTTAAACATTTACGGTTTCCAATTATCATCGTATTCTTGCTCTTACTCACAGTCTATTCCAAACTTCCGCTCTAACAAAAACTTTCACTTTTTCATTAGTTACTGGTTTCTCTTTGCTCTCCCCAGTCAGCAAACATATGCCATTCCACACTCCATCTACCATCCCTTACCTTATCCTCAAGCTTTGCACAAATGTCGGCGGTCGTTTTCTTCACTTCAAGCATCTCTTCAATCATCAATACGTTAATAGATCTTGAATTCCTAACACGTTCTTGTCTCATTCACACTTTTACACAAACTACATTTTTAATCCCCACATTGTGCACAAGCGTACGGCCCTGGCTAACACTGTCATCTGAAGCCGGCCATATAAAATCAAAACAGTATTACATACAAAGAAACATTCATGTATAACAAACGTGAATGGTCGTGCTTGCATTTCAGTAATCCTGTCCCCGACACTTCTTGATAAATCTTCTCAGAATACGTAAACCTTTCCTCTCCTTCCATTCTTTCCATTTCTCATCCTATACCATTCACAAACTTTCGTTCTCAACTACACGATTCCGCACAGAAAGTTTTTATCCGATCCGAAGAATCGATTTCCGAACAATAAGACTGAGACTGAAAAAGTTACTCTATCTCAGTGTAGTCAGTCTGTCTGTCTGTCTCTATCTATCTATCTATCCATCTATCCATCCTTTCGAGTTGGAGAATGTAAGAACCAGGATTCAACGTCCTGTCGAAATTTCTACACCGCTGCAAGGACTTCACACTTGACTTCCCGAACAGAATTTTTTGGTTATCTGAAAGATTTTACATTTTCGGATTTAGTTTGTCAGATATTGTTTAAAGATGAATCAGAGCAACGAGACTTTAAAAAAAAAGGGATACTACTTCTTTTGTTTAGCTGTCACTTGGCAAAGAATGCAGTGACGTCCATGAACCCAAATCCATTGGTTCAGGCGAATGACCTCACTCCGTCAATGCACCTCTTCGGTCAAGCTCTTTAGTCTCGACATGCATCTTACTGCATCAAAAAAGGAAAGAGGAAGGTCAGGATCAGTAATAAATTAAATTTAGGTTTTTCCCTCAAGAATTAATTAAATTTAGAATTTTCCTTTAGAAATTAATTAAATTTAGATTTTTCCCTCAGGAATTAATTAAATTTAGATTTTCCCATCAGGAATTAATGAAATTTAGATTTTTCGCACAGGAATTAATTAAATTTAGATTTTCCCTCAGGAATTTATTAAATTTAGATTTTTTCCTCAGGAATGAATTAAAATTGGACTTTTCCTGCTGAATTAATTAAATTTAGATTTTTTCATTATGAATTAAATAAATTTGCATTTTTCCCCTTTGGAATTAAATAAAGTTAGATTTTTCCTCTGGAATTTAATTTAGATCTTCCCTCAGGAATTTATTAAATTTAGATTTTTCCCTCGGAATATAATTAAATTTAGATTTTTTTCCCCAGGAATTACTTAAATTTAGATTTTTCCAAGGAATGAACTGAATTTAGATTTTCCCTCAGGAATTAATAAAATTTAGATTTTTCCCTCAGGAATTAATTAAATTAAGATGTTTTCCCTCAGGAATTAATTAAATTTAGGTTTTCCCTCAACAATTTATTAAATTTAGATTTTTCCCTCAGGAATTATTTAAACAGATTTTTCCCTCAGGACTTTCTTATAAATTTAGATTTTCCCTCAGGAATGAATTAAATTTAGATTTTTCCCTCAGGAATTAATTAAATTTAGATTTTTCCCTCAGGAATGAATTAAATTTAGATTTTCTTCAAGAATAAATTAAATTCAGATTTTTTCCAACAGGAATTAATTAAATTTAGATTTTCCCTCAGGAATTAATTACATTTACATTTTTCCCTAAGGAATTAATGACATTTACATTTTCCCTCAGGAATGAAGTAAATTTAGATTTTTTCCTCAGGAATTAATTACATTTAGATTTTTCCCTCAGGAATTAATTACATTTATATTTTTCCCGCAGGAATTAATTAAATTTAGATTTTCCTTACGAATCAATTAAATTTAGATTTTTCCATCAAAGTTCACGATCAAATTGTACTAGATGTTTACAATAGTATGACTGATGTGTACCCCTACAGCATCGCAAAAGTAGATACTATTTCTCTCTGTTAGGTGCAAGTTATTCTATAAAGCATATTTTGAGTATGAACTAACATGGCGTATGTATAACTACCATTAACAGACAAAAACAAGAGTCTCGTACTCATGGGTAGATTCGCCTGAAAAATATCTATCATCATATGGTTGTGATTGTGGAAATGTGTAACTTGACTCTGAAAATAAAAATAGCATGAAAGAAAGGTTTAACGAGAGTCTCAAACGAATGAATAGCAGCAATTTTGACAAAATACTGAAGACGCGATGATAATACGCATTTAAAGAAACAGAAACTACAATAAAACGGATTCATCAAAAAGCGTGTTTTTCCAACTAAAATTTTGAAAATCAGTTTTTTTTCTTTTCATTTCAAAACCACTATATAATGAGGACTAGTAACTACGAATCAAAGAACCTGTTGTAATTGTTAAACAAATTAACAAACAAACTTTGCATTTACATAAAATAAATCTTTACATATTTACATAAAAAAAATCTTTGCATATCAAGTTGATGAAAACGCGCAAAAGAGAAAAATTAAGCAAAATACTATACTTGCACTGTAGGTATATACACGTAATTGCACACTCACTCTCCCCCTCTTTTTCTCTCGGGGGCATGGGTGATGGTGGGGGGGAGACTCATCGCGCACAATCATACACCGCTATTGCAGGAGACATTCAAGCAGATATAATCAAGCACATATTTACTGACAAAAATATGCAATAACATACTCTCATTTGCAAATGTATAAGTATTAAAAATTACAAATACTATTTGTACTTCCTTGAATGTAAAAGAGGGAGGACACAAAGATAGAGTGAAAGAAAAATTTAGAAAGGCATTTTAGAGGATTTGACCTAGGAAACTCATCCAATGGTTAAAGCTATCTTCGTGCAAAACGTCTTTAAGCAACAATCCTACACAAATATACTAAAAATACTTCTTCCTGATCCATCAATAACTCATGAACGTTCGCTTCATGACAAGAGCGATATCCAAACTACAACTGACGGTTATTGTTGCGTAACCTGAAGTGACCGCTGTTACACTTCTAGATCTCCATAAACCTTGCCCGTAGGACTTACTCTTAAATGGTAAAAAAAAAAGAATAAGGTTATATAATTAAGAAAACAAGAAGGGAGGAGGACAGAAAGAACGTGAGACAGGCAAAATATAGGAAGTAAAGGAGATGGGATCCGTCAGTACGATGCTAAAACTTGAGTGCCATCTACAGTGCTCCACAAAAGACATTGAAGACGATCCAGTAACACGTATAAACAGATAATTCGAAGGAAAAACATGCTGACTGCAGTAAATTTTAAGATCACACACACACACACACACACACACACACACACACACACACACACACATATATATATATATATATATATATATATATATATATATATATATATATATATATATATATATATATATAATATTAATATATATATATATATATATATATATATATATATATATATATATATATATATATGTGTGTGTGTGTGTGTGTGTGTGTGTGTATATTTCATATATGTATATATACATTATAACCTATATATGTATACATATATACATGTACACACATTATATATCTCAAAACATTTATTCCACTCAGCATATTTTACCTTCAAATGATCTGTTTATACGTTTTACTGTTTTGAGATTATTATTATCTATACATACATACATACACATACATAAATAAAGATAAAATCCACGAAGGAAACGGAAACACTGGAGTGCTGCGAGGCCTTCGTGGATTTTATCTTTATTTATATATTCATCACGTTCCATATTTTCGTGATTCAGTTATACATACACATACATATATATATTTACATATATACATATATACATTTATGTATATAATACATATATATATATATATATATATATATATATATATATATATATATAATGTTCTCAGCTTAGTCACTAGGCCGGGTCGCTGTTTTAAATGAGCCTCATCCAGCTGTTTCTATTCTGAACGTGTTATTCATAATTGGTTTTGGCAGATGTTTTACCCATAGGTGTCTTTCCATACTCCAACCCTCCCTATTTATCCGAGCTTCGGACCGAGAGAGAGAGAGAGAGAGAGAGAGAGTACAATTTACCCCACCCCCATACATCAAAAGCTCCCCAATCAAACCGTCGCGGCTCAGACAAAGTTCAAAGGCCCAAATTGGACTCCACTTTCAATCCACATTCTTTCTTCTTCTTTAAGTTTGGCGTCACTACTTTCGGTATCCTTCTGCTTGGGTTTTTAAAGTATCATGAGTTCGCCCAAAAGATCAAGGGATAATTACGAAAATAATCAAATTACTTCATTTTCAGGTAATATGTATTCGAGACTCGTAAACCTCGTTATACTGGTTTCCTGTGGATTTAATGCTCGTGTACAATGTTTACATGTTCACATACATACATACATATAAAATAATAATAATAATAATAATAATAATAATAATAATAATAATAATAATAATAATAATAATAATAATAATTCCACCATTAGCATTTGACCACTTCAGATGGAGAACTGATGAAAGATGCTAACCTCCTATCATTTTATTATTTTAATTTTACACACACAATTACATAAGCTCGCACCAAAACACATTTACATAAAATTGTTTGTAATTCTATGGTCTTATGTGTCCTTCTCTGAAAAAAACGTGCAAAAAAGTTATGTACGAAAAATTGCATTCAGTAATACACGTATTTATAACTACATAAAATACATATATACATACATACATAGGTATGTACGTATATATGAAGGCAAGTGTGCAGGTGCCAGCCAGTAGCTGTCGTTCGCTGCTTGTGCTGGGCGGGGCCTCAGGGACCTCAGACAGGACGCTGCTTGGGCATCGCGGGAAGCTCTCGTGTCCCTTGAAGGGCGCGGTATGTTTGGTGTTTTGGCGGCGCCTTGTCTGGTCCCCGTTCGGTCACGTATTCCTTGAAAGTTTATGATCAGACCCTTGCAGAATGTTTAATCTGCTTGTGTGTGACGATGCTTCCAACTTCGGCTATTAGGCGGCGGCTGTGGATTTTCTCTCTATGAATGACCTGTGCGTCTTCGATCAGCTCCAGCTGGGAAGGCTTCATGTTGTGGATATCTGAAATATGTTGGTGTGTAACCTCATGGTTTCTATTTGCTAGCATAAACCCTTCAAGGGTTGCTATAGTGCGCCCGATATAGTGTTTGCTGTGAGATTCACGCATCTTCACTGGTCGTGTGAATTTATGTACTATATTTGCGCACATCTCCTTGGGTCATCCCAGAGCGGTGCTGTTATTCATTATTAGGGCTGCTACCAGTTAGGACCTATTGCAAGCCTTGAAGCTTATCTTTTGGTAAGGGAATCCTGGGGTTACGCCTCGGTTAACGATTTCCCAAACGGTACAGTACTCCTTTTCGAATGCTGACCTATAATGCAGAAAACTATAGAAAACCAATCTCTCTCTTTCGTGGTTATCATACGTTGATAAAATTCAGCCATCTTCTTATTGATCGCAGAGTCAACGATAGGGTCTGCATATATATTCTTTTTAAATGATTAAATGACGATTTCGGGTAAAGTTCACTGTGCATATCTGTTCATTTTTATGGGTTTCCAGGCATTCCTCTCGTGAATTTGTAGCATTTGAATATAAGGTAGTTTTGAGCTGTTCTTTCCATTTAACCAGGACATAGAGAAACATTGGGGTCTTCTGCTGGGATGCTCTATGGTGAAGATAAGCGAACACCAAGTTGCTCTTCATGCCATCTGCTAGTTTCAAGTACTGCCAACTTCCCTTATTTTAACGAAGGTATCATCGATGTACCGCCTATATATATTCGATTTCTGGTGTTCTCGGAGGTTTCCTCTTCGACGGTAACCATGTACACATTTAAGTAAAAGACCCCCAGTGTTGATCCTATGGCTATCCCACCTACTTGCCGAAATAGCTGACTTCGATGCGAGAGGAAAGGAACCCCCGTAGTAATGCCATTTAGTAAATCTGGGGGGATATCTAAGGATAAGGTTAATGGGCTCTTGTCGGGCCTATATACACGATCAAGGGTGATTTTGATAGTTTCTTCGACGGGTACGCTCTTAAATAGGCTTTCCACGTCGATAGAGGCGGCGCCGTCTTCGGGTCCCTTTTTAATGCAGTAGGTCGATGAACCCCATCGCTGAATTCAGACTGTGTGCACCGTCTATGTAAGGCGCCAGCAAATCAATCAGGACCTTGCTGATTGTTGGCCCTGGACACGAGCCTTGACATCTTCCTGAGGTCCTCGGTGGGGTCCTTCGTTAACTATTAGAATTTGGAAACATTCAAGATCTAACCATCTTTTCAAAACTTTCAGCTTTCTCCATCACTACGTAGATCGATGATGTCCAGTTGTTAACTAGTTCTTTATCGGCTTCCACCACTTCCGTAATGACCTGGTTTCAAAAGGTATCCTCTCTGGCGTCAAGCCTAACCAGTGAGTTCGTCCCTTCTAAATTACATATGATCTTGGTCAAGAGGAATTACAAGGTTTTAGTAATTGAAAATTATTTCAATTAAGTTTCTTCTGATGAAAAATATAACTTGATTATCATAACGAAAAGATATTAATACCTGAAAATTGAAAGAAAATAAAAGCTAAAAATCTTCGACAGCTGAATTCTACAAAGGGATAAAAAAAATTCCTGTAATTTAATCTAAAATTATACACAATTCGCTTTTAACTTACATACACAACTTCACGTCAATCAAAGTTGTGACGACGAAGTGAAAAACATATAGTGAAAGTTTTCCCCCAAATAATTAAGCCATTCGTCAATTTCACGACCAACTTCAGGAATGGAATGTGACAAGGATCTCAGATTCAAAGCAGCTATATATATTGGAATCTTGATGAAGTATCACTTCCAGGGATATTCAAGGATGCATCCCCACCATAGATTCGGGTGATGTACCATTTCCATAGGCAATCACGCGAAACCTTCCCTTTTCGAGTTAGGGGAAATGCAGAAATGCACAGTAAAAGTCTTTTAACGTTTTCCCGCCGTTTCCCAGAAGAGTTCATTAGCGTCTGCTGTTGTTTCCGAAAATGGAAATTAACTTTAAGTTATTCGTGGAAAATGCATTATCAAGTAAAGGGAGAATTGAGTTTCTCTTAACCCTTTTCACATCGGCATTTATTCCGTTTTCAATGTTAAAGTTATATACCCAAAACCTGGCTACACAAAAATCCATCGATTTTGACAATAACGTTACAGTAATAACTGTGATAAAAAATCCCGTTATTATAAAAATAATCATATTGAAGAATAAATGTGCACTAAAAATCCACATAACTACGGAAAAGAAAGAATGCTGTCCTCAAAATTTATGATAAGCGTTGTCCAGTTGCCTTTGAGGAAGAGAAAGGTGTAAGAGAAATTCAGTCATTATAATTCATCACTACGAATAATAATGCACTAGCCTTACTGTATCTCTGTTTTTAACTTTAGGTCACTATTAACTTAAATGTCACGTATTTCAGCAGATACAAACATAAGTTTCTAGAAAATCATATGGCTTGCATAATGATTAAAACTGAATGCGACAGCTTTTTAATTATATGAAGATTCGAGACAATTGCATACTAGAAAATATATGAAAACTATACTTCAGACACCGATATACACCACATGGCACCTATTGTATATGTTTTTTTTTCCATCATTATTACACTTTTCTCTCGACTATCACAGCTATATTTTTCTTTTCTCTATCTCACCAAGACTCCTCTGTCATTCATCCAACCTATAGTTTACTATCGTTCACTATCATTTACAATCCACACAATTTTTTCTCATTCATCTCACCTACACTTATTAGTTCCGTCCATCACTCCTACATCTTTCCCCCTATCTATAAAGCCCGTCCCTTTGTCCTATTCTTCTCATCTGTAAATTTCTCTTAATCATAACACCTACAATTTTCCTTTATCTACCATACCCCTAAATATATATATATATTTTTTGGGGGGTATCTTTAACACTGGCACTTTCTCACATCCGAAACTGCTATACTTTCAGCCACAAACAACAACATTTCCTTTACTGTTTTAGTTCACTCCAAACATTTTCACTTTTCTCTCCATCACCTCAGCTACACTTGCCTCTCATCCGTCCCACCTGCACTTTTCTGTCAACCGTCCAACTAATCCTCCCTTATAATCTATCACATCTACAATTTCCCTTGCGGCCTCCAATCATGGCGCCTGGATAAAGACTAGCATTAACAATGTAATCTTCGCCAACGGATTGAAAATCAAACATCAGTTTTAACAGAGAATTCTTAACAAAGTGAGATGTCTCGCCTGCAACTTAATTTATATTAGAAATATTCTTGAGCAGTGATTTACTTCCACGTAAGGGTTGCAAGTGAAAAAATATCCTTTTGGCTTTTAGAATATTATAAGCCAACTTATCAAGCAAATAGGGCAGCAAGGTTTGAAAAATAAATAACACTGGATTTTTACCTTGAATAAGTACATGCCATATCCAGATACGTTAAATTACGAGCTACAGAGTAACAGAGTTTTGACAAGAAGCGGTTATCAAACAAATTCATAACACACCAATTCCTGTGTGAGAGAGAGAGAGAGAGAGAGAGAGAGAGAGAGAGAGAGAGAGAGAGAGAGAGAGAGAGAGAATTGTTTTAACCCTACACCCAAATAAAATGCGAGAGGTCTCCTTCCACTTTTACATCGCGATGGCCTCTGGCCATACAGGCTCTCTCTCTCTCTCTCTCTCTCTCTCTCTCTCTCTCTCTCTCCGGTTATTGAACTTCCTTCAGCTATGAATTTTCCAGATGTTTGGATTACTTGAGGGGAAACACAGTGAGAGTGAGTTCGAGTCTATCTCTGGGTGAAAGGACAAAAGGAGTCGGGCATAAATATTGACGCTGAGGGGCCGCTGCTCCCCTCAGGACAGACACGGCGCAAAGACGGCATCAAGAAATAAGACAAAATACGGACTGTACTCCCAGGGCTATACATGCGTATATACGCGTGCGTGAATAAAAACCACGGTATAACTGTGTGTATATATATACAAACCATATACAAACAGAAGAGCTTTCATATTCAGGAAGAACAGAATAGAATACAATATAGAATTTAGGCCAAAATCCAAGCGCTGGGACCTATGAGCTCATTCAGCGCTGAAAGGGAAACTGAGAGTAAAAAGGTCTGAAAGGTGTAACAGGAGGAAAACCTCGCAGTCCACTGTGAAATAATTGTTAGGAGACGGTGAATAGCAAGATGGAAGAAAGAGAATATGAACGGAGGTACAATAAAAAATGAATGAAATGAGTTGCAACTAGAGCCAGAAGGGACGCTGCAAAGAACCTTAAGTCATGCATTCAGTGTAACGCATGAGGCGCACTGACGGCACTAACCCCCCTACGGAGATAATCATGAAACGAGAGCGAAATTGCAAGATAGAGATGCATGGTGCAGTATGTTTAGATAGTTTAGACGATGTTCTGATGAGACTTTTGAGGAGGAGCACGATGGTACTGGTATCTTTTTAGAATTTCTGCACAGCAATTAAATTTGGAATGTGGCAGTCACACTCCAATGCATCTTTTCTGACGTTTGGGGAAACGGCCTGATGTTGAAAACATTACACAAAACGTACATACTGTACACTCACAAAAAATACATTACGCGCTCACAAGCAGCAAGAAAACTAGTCTACTTTTACAGGGATTCATGGTACACAAAAGTTGGCTCAGTTTCAGAGAAAATAACAGGCTCACCAAAACGAAACGCCTACTGCCACTCTTTAACGGCATCCGGTAAACAAAAGAAGTTATTGCTTGATATATGGGGATATGAAAGAGGCAATGACCCTACATTTGCGCCGCATTAAAGCTCATCTGCAATACAAATCACGTTGTCCTAAGTATGGAGGGGATTTGCATGAGCCGGGCCTCTCTCTCTCTCTCTCTCTAAAACACACACATACATGCAAGCACAAAACCTTATTCTCAAGAATACAAAGGCACATTCTTGCAACGAAGTAAAGAATAACAGCGGGGTAAACACACCCTGACCCTAATAAATGTCCAGTAGTATTGACACGGTGTAGTATCCGTAGCTTAGCTAATAACGGCTTAAAGAATTCATGAACTAAAGGGAATGGGTCCATTGCCGCATTCCGATCCCGTCCATGCTCGACTCCCCATAACCTATTTCTGCTCAACAGCTGATTCATTAATAACACTTAAGGCAGAAACGGGAAGGGAGAAGGATGTTTCGTGCCTGATTCGGCTTCGTCAGTGAAAAAATGTCGCACGCTAAATTTTATCATCATTATTATACAAAAAAAAAAAAAAATAAATAAATAAAAAAATAAATAAAATAAAATGAAATAATAAAATGAGGGAAAACCATTTTGTATGGACGAATCGTCGTCTAGAACGTTACTTCTTATCTCATGCTTTATTGACGAAGCATTGCCATTTTATAGCAGAAAATAAGGAAAACGATTACTGGAATGATAAATTAAGCAGCGCATTACGATTAATAATTTTTCAGCATGGAAACACATTTGTGCAGCAATCCATTAAGAGCATTAACTTACCAATTAAACTTTTAAAGAATAAAAAGGCCACCTGTCGTAACACCGAAAAACAAGAGAGTTGGGAACGTCCGAATTCAATATATTTATAAATATTTAAGAAAAAAAAAATCTAAATGATATTTTATATTTCGTTTCCATAAAAACCCCTTGACAGATATTATCATGGAAAGAAAATTAGAAAGTAATAAATATTACCTACATCCTGGAAACTGTAGTCAACTGACGCTGGAAACAACGAGAAAAGTAATAAATGTCATACTCATACTAAACAACAATGGCGCACTAGAGAGAGAAAACTATGATTATAAAGCTTATACTGTAATGTGAATACAGTATAAAAATATGATGAACGTATGCATGCACACGATTATTATTATTATTATTATTATTATTATTATTATTATTATTATTATTATTATTATTATTCAGAAGATGAACCCTATTCATAAGGAACAAGCCCACTGGGGCCATTGGTTCGAAATTCAAGCTTCACAAGAATATGGTGTTCATTAGAAAGACGTAACAGAAGGTAATGGGAAATAAAGAAAGAAAAGATCTCTGGTTAAAAAAAAAATAAATTAACAAATCAATAAATAAATAGAGAAAAATTTAAGCAAATTATTTATACAAGGAGAATTGTATTAGGGTGCTAATATATATTCGTCAAACTACGACTGAAAAGACACTATCTGTACCAATGTCCATTACTTACTGAGCTAAAAGAAATTCTTACGAATTTACAAAAGTTCCCTTTAGTCTCCTCTCACTTAGCTGTTTAGCTTCTTTACTTTCACCTTAATTCATTTTCGTGTCTCAATAAAGGATTTATTGAGACATGAAAATGAAAATCCTAAAAGAGTCCAATAAAATCACTTAATAGTCTTTACACGTATATAATAATAATAATAATAATAATATTAATAATAATAATAATAATAATAATAATATAATAATAATAATAATAATAATAATAATAATAATAATAATAATAATAATAATAATAATAATAAACTTTTCATTAAAAAGAATGGCCGTTCGGGATGGTGTTATTTTTAATAATGCTTTTTGAAAGAGTCTTCTTTCGATATAATAATAATAATAATAATAATAATAATAATAATAATAATAATAATAATAATAATAATAAAGAATGGCCGTCCGGGATGACGTTATTTTTAATAAAGCTTTTTGAAAGAGTCATCTTTCGATATAATAATAATAATAATAATAATAATAATAATAATAATAATAATAATAATAATAATAATAATAATAATAATAATACAGAATTTAGGTCAAGGGTCAAGTGCTGGGACCTCTGAGGTCATTCAGCGCTGAAAGGGAAATTGGCAGTAAGAAGGTTTAAGAGGTGCAACAGAAGGAAAAACTCGCAGTTGCACAGTGAAACAACTGTTAAAGAGGATGGAAAGTCAAATTGAAGAAAGAGAATAAGAGCGGAGGTACAGTAAAAGGAATGAAAGAAGCTACAGCTAGGGGCCGAACGGAAGCTGCAAAGTCCACCACGTGAGGTGCACTGATGGCACCACCTCCCTACGGGGAATAATAATAATAATAATAATAATAATAATAATAATAATAATAATAATAATAATAATAATAATACATTGTCACTTCACGGCATCACCCACCCCTTAGAAGCGTGTCTACGATCCAGACCCCTTCGCCACAAACATTCAACAGTTTGAGATCACGGGCCCGGCGCCCCAATGCGTGACACGAAAATAACCTCCCTGTCACGACTAAGTGGGTCAGTGGCAGAGCGAACAGAGAACAGAGACTTACAACATCAACAGGTAGGTGTGATCAAAGAGGTTCCGTGTACAGGACTTTATGAAAGGCGAGCACGCGCGCAAAGTAAAGAGTAATACCTTGCAAAATTAGACACACGGGAAATAAATACGAACCCATTATACGGACGCAAGAATTAAAAAAAATAAACACATATGTTGCAAGGGCAAATGTATGTCAGAGGGACACGGTATTTCGCCAGTTCGAGAATTGTGAACACAAGATTAAAACGTTTTCTTGTTATCAAATAATTGATGGAAAAATCATGTATTCATCACAGTTCCACTATCTACTAAAACACCATAAATAAGTAGTTGTTACAACAGCACAGCTCTTATTTTTTTTTTTTTTTTTTTTGCTTTTTGCTTTTTTTTTTCTCTTATTTCTCTCTTTCGCTCATACGAAGGGGCTACGGAAGGGAAAATCGATTCACGTGGGCGAGGCTTTATGGTGACAATCTGATATCGTCCGCATCCTAAGTGAATTAGTTTCTGAAAAGATGACTTGATCACATTAGACAAGAGGAGAGATGACTCCCTCTCTCTCTCTCTCATCTTATACTGATGCGCTCAAAAGAGAGAGAGAGAGAGAGAGAGAGAGAGAGAGAGAGAGAGAGAGAGAGAAGAGAGAGAGAGAGAGAGAGAGAGAGAGAGAGTCTTACTTCAATCATTTACCGTCTATGAAGAAAATAGTATGAAATGATCTTATAAAGAAATTACTAAATCTCTAAAAGTAGTACTCTTTCATTGGAATCCTCGTAAGAGGTGCTAAAATCATTCTATGCTAACAATATTTTATTACTTCAAGGTTGAACCAAATAAACTAAAGACGTAGCATAATATTTCTACTGATATTAATATTAATCGTCTTAAAATCCAGCTGTATTTAATATCGAGAGAGACTACTAACAAAACTTATGATTTATGTTCTTAACATCAGAGAAATCACAAGCAATAATAATAATGTGCTGAACACTGAAATTGCAGTTTGCTTTCCGGTGAAACATTACACAAAATGTTTAGGTACAGTGTAAATCATTTTATTCATTCGCAGACATCGTTAAGATAACGTTTTAATATGTTTCTGGACACTACTATGGCTACCAGGGTAAACGCTATGATATGTTGCATTAAAAACGAGAAACCACATGGATTAGCATCGCACTTCATGACAAGAGAATTTTATGAGATCTGCTTATCCGTAAAGCGGAAAGAATACTGCGTTAGAAAATACATTTTCGTATACGGTTTCTGCCCCATTCCAGAAAATCAGTATCATCAAATTCGTTACTCATGATTGCAAGGGGGGTTTTCAAAATCTTCACTTGTAACTGGAAAGACCGTTTTTAAATCTTTCATTTTCTGACGGAAAGACATTTGAAAACCGTTACTAGTAACTGCAAGGGGATATTTCAAAAGCTCCCCTTGTGACACCAATGCCTTTTCAACAACATTTGTGATCACAAGCGACCTGGCAGGAGGCACATGGAGACTAGGTACTGTGGGGGAGCATCACCTTTAAAATATTAAGTCACGTAGTCTGATGTAACAATACCGTCCAGACCGAAGTGCTTGCCGTTGCAACAAAGATGCAAATGAAATACTGAGCTTTTTATCTATTTGATGGAGTCATTAATGAACCCCCGGAGATAATTCTGGGAGGATCAGTCATTTGTGATCGAGATGTAGATACTAAGAGGCTGCACTGGAGCATTGCCAAAGGTAGGGCCTTCGATATCACACACACAGAGAGAGAGAGAGAGAAGAAGAAAGAAGAGAGAGAGAGAGAGAGAGAGAGAGAGAGAGAGAGAGAGAGTTATCACAATACACCTGAACACTTCTAGCATTTCTGAAGAACGAGAGAGAGAGAGAGAGAGAGAGAGAGAGAGAGAGAGAGAGAGAGAGAGAGAGAGAGAGAGAGAGAGAGAGGAAAACCATTCCCCAACCAGAATCATCACTTGCTCTCTTCCAATCCCTTCCCGGAAGGGCGTCCACAAACACTAGACTGGGACAGTGAATGACAACAAGCAACACAAAAGAAGACGCTGGCGGATGGCTCCATCAAATACAAGGGACAAATAGAGCTCTCCAGACTCTCCCAAAGGGTTCTTCAACCTTGCAATTTACTCACCAGTTGAGTCCTAATACTGACGGTTAAGAAGGGGATTAGTGTGCATGCAGAGTTAAATGGGGGGATTAATGCACGTGCAAGGTTAGAAGGGGAACTAGTGCACATGCGGGGTATACACATGCAGTCGAGAGAAATTATGGAATAACAACCAACAGTACTGTATGCGTATATGAAACTCGTATGAACTAAACAGCATAATGAAAAATGAGATTATTACAGTACAAATAAAAATTTTTAACTATCACAACGTACATAAGGAAATGTACATACTTAAATAAGTTAATAACAGTCAACATACATATGTCAACATTATCAATGCATTCGGGTGTTATGAAAATGTACACTCGAACAAATATACAAAAGTAAAATCAGTGAAATAAGTGATGAAACTCGTTCTGCTGGCTTTCCTGGTCTCACTGGGACTCATTATCACCCCGTATGAGTTACCTTTCCGTTCTAAGTGCTGATTTGGGGGATGTTTTGAGGAGAAAAAGCAGGAGATAATTTGAAGGTAATTTCACCTTTGGCACAAAATGGATATTGTGATGTTCTGGGATATTTCTCCTCCGGAAGAACTTTCTCAAATGTCTAATTTGGTGAATGGCACAGAGAAGTAAATTTACTTACATATAAGAAAATTAGCAACGCCAATAGACAAATGCAATAATATTCTTACGTGTTTATAAAAATATGAATATCTCAATGTGAAGCAAAGCCGTGTTCACTGACCTTCTTGAAAAAGAAATTCTGAGGAAAATTTTATTTTTTTTTGTTCATGCATGAAAGAAGGACCAATTCGTACAGCTTTACTTAACCAGATACATTTAAAGAACCATCACTTTTTACTTCGTCGGCCTATTTGCGAGTCTGTTTAAAAGCAAACTTGAATTTTATCAATGATTTAAGATTGTAAAATAACCATTTGGAGATCAGTTTGATGTCAAGAGAGAAAATGAAAATATATATTTCAGTTTATATTTAGTAGAAGCAGCTTCGTATACTTAATGGCTTTGTTTCCAACCTACGAACACTTCCGTTTACTTTCTGAATATAAATCTGATGGGCTTCCTTTAAAAAAATAAAAAAATAAATAAAAAAATAAGCGCCAACATAACGTTTCCTCACTGAGACGCTTAATAGACTGCTTTGAAATTTTTGTGTTTTATGGGCCTGTTATCATATACAACCCGGAAACCCCAATCCCTTCCAGGCCCAAATCAGATCAGTCAAGAGGGAAAGAGAAACCAAGCTCCGTTGCTTATTTTATTTTCAATGTATGCCATTTAATAGGGTCCTTTGTCAACATCAATGCCCTACGGCATTACGTACTGTCAGCAGCTGATCGACTTCATTGCTCTCTCTCTCTCTCTCTCACCTTTGCTCTCCTCCCACTGCATGTCCAACTTCTCGAATTTTACCTTGCTTCAGCTGAGTAGCCTACTTTACTTTATTATTAGCTATGTGGCTATACCGTCAGAAATGACGGTAATACTGCATAAGAGGGTTGAGACGGGAAGCCATAACCATCAGAACATTTCTTACCTACTTCATTCTGCTTACCTATAAAGGAGCCAGTGGTGAGCAAGGGTAGGGGCCGGGCTGGACGACCGTAAAGCTAAAAATAATCAGTTAATAACCCGTCAATTATCGTTGTCGCGCACAGAAAAAAATAATCACAAGCATAACTATTTCCGTTTTATAAGGGATAACAACAATGCGAAGGAAAGGGGGTCTGCGCTGTTCTGGGGTCGCTGGAGACACTCGCAGCATGTGGTACCTACCTACCCTACCCCTTGTGCTTGGCGACAGCCTACTTTCAATATTTGCTTGGGTGATAACTTGCTCCTCCGAAAACAAACTGTACAAACTCGTGTTTGTCTTTCAGAGCTCTCGAGATTAGTGTCGCTGTTTGACTTCCATAACTTTGTGCCTCTTTCATTACCGCCGGGAAGGATATGGAATGACATTCGCTTCCAACGAAAGAACCTTTTGCTTTGCTTTCCGTCGTCTTCAGTAAACGGCCAAAACTCCAATTAAAGAAGTTGTGTATTTACAGAGGACTCGTCCTGACTACTGTGGTGGGATACTTTTCTGGAAGAAGGAAATAGTGCCACTAATGTTGCTACTAATACTACTATTATTACTACTGTAATAATATGAAGTCTTGACATAGGTGGGTCCATGTTATTATTTCCACAGTAAAAAAAATCACATTAAAAATCTTTTACAGTTTTATCTTGGGATTTTTCTTTGTTATATTGACCAACATCCAAAAAAAAAAAAAAAAAAAAAATCAATTTCACGACAGCCTGTAAGGACAAAACCATAATTATCGTTAAGTGAAATATCGGACGAAGCTTAAATGCACCATCACGACGTAATCAAGAGGACTGCTTTCTCATTTTACGGTTGAAATATGAAAGGTGATATCAGAGGAGGCGGAAACAGAAGGCAGCCATACCCACAAAATTCCTTCTGATCTATCGTCAGAATTGTGTCTCTCTCTTACTCTGAATGTACAATAAAAATAATAATAATAATACAGTATTATTATTATTATTCAATGTACAATAATAATAATAATAATAATAATAATAATAATAATAATAATAATATTATTAATTATATCATCGTCAACACTACTATTATTATTCTTATATTATTATTATCATCATTATTATTATTATATATATTATCGGCATTCATTCTCACTTTCTGCTACTACGAAACAGCAATTAATATTATCATAATTACCATTACCATATTCACTACCTAATTTGCAATTACTTCGTGCTGTTTACCACAGTATTCCTGATAATGATTTATAGATTGATTTGATAATAAAGGCTGGCGTAACAACTATTAAGGTCTCTAGCTAAATTAGAATGAATTTTTTGTCGTCCTTATGTGAGCAGCTGAGACGATATCGTAATTACAGATAAGATTTTGATTTTGATTTTAGTTTTCCGTCCGCACTTTTTCTATCCGCCCTCAGATCTTAAAAACTACTGAGGCTAGAGGGCTGCATATTGGTATATTGATCATCCACCCTCCAATCATCAAACATACCAAATTGCAGCTCTCTAGCCTCAGTAGTTTTTATTTGATTTAAGGTTAAAGTTAGCCATAATCGTGCATCTGGCAACGATATAGGCCAGGCCACCACCGGCCCGTGGTTAAAGTTTCATGGGACGCGGCTCATATAGCATCATACCGGGACGACCGAAAGAAAGATCTATTTTCGGTGGCCTTGATTATACAATGTACAGAAAACTCGATTGCGCCGACGAAACCTCTGCACATTTTTTATTTGTTTTATTTTGGATCCACCTGTGCGGGCTAGGACGCAGTTTCTAGAGAGGAATAGAATGTTAAAAACAGGTTAGTAGCAAGATTGTTCCGTCCTATGGACACTGCGTCCCCTGCCGTACAATACGCGCCAATTCTTTGTATATCCAGAGCTCTATTTTAATCTTGCAAAAAAGAAAGAAAGAAGTCTGGCAAAAAAAAAAAAAAAACTAAAAAGTTTCTGGAAAATTAAAATAACATCGCGAAATGAACCCCTGAATCCTTGGAATAATTCGATCGTACCTGGCTCTTTGGAAAACAATGGCTCATAATTGAAATTCCAAAAATTAAATCCTACGAACTACTCTCATTCCAATAATTTAAATTTTGGATACGGTTTTCATTTAAACTACGTCCACTTTCACAAGTTTCCATTAGTGGGAAACACTGCCGCAGATCGGGAGAAACTATCACTCTGTTCGACAAACTGTCCTGGGTGCGAATTGTTCAGACACTTTTTACTCATACCGCGTTATTCGCCTCGATTTTGCAAACTCTCCAGGGCTTCAAGATGCAGGGTCGTTTACTTCTATTCCTTCCGCCCAAGATCTTTAACTTGCAAATCATTTAACTGTAAACCACCATTTGGCAAGAAAGGCAAAGCGACTCTCTTCGAAAATATCCTCCATGTTATGTTTTTATGGAATGAATGATTGTTTGGCTTTTTCTTCACTGCCCACAACGCAAAAGAAAAAACTACTAATACTAAAAAATATCCACGCTACTTGAGAAAGAGGAGGGGGGGATATGTGATAAAAGAAATAAAAGTGCACACACACATAATGTATACAGTATATATACATATATACATACGCATACTATATACATACACAAACACACACATACACACACACACACACACACACACACACACACACACACACATATATATATATATATATATATATATATATATATATATATATATATATATATATAATATCAGGTAATGGCCGAAGGACACGGGATAGATACGAAAAACTTTTCCAAGATCCCTAATCCAGGGGGACCACAGGCCGTCCGACCTACGTTAAGAATTCTTCTATCAGCTTTAGACTGGAAGGGTTCCAATTTCCAGGAGAAAGATTCGAGAGATTAAAGACACGCCCATGCTCTTATCACGACTTCATGTTCTGAAGACGTGGCATACGTCACCTATAGTGCTACGGTAACATTTCCCTTTCGCGGACTTGAAAAGTATCTGAATTGTGACAGTCATAGGTGAGGCAAAAAATCGAATTAGTATCGTGTCTGTAGTATACACACACACACACACACACACACTATATACAGTATATATATATATACATATATGTGTGTATATATAAAATACATACATACATACACGTACAAACACGCATACATTATAGATATATATATATATATATATATATATATATATATATATATATATATATATATATATATAAATATATATATATATATATATAATATATATATATATATATATATATATATATATATATATATGTATACCTATTTATCTGTCTATCTATGTATTTGTGTATCTATGTATATATATATATATATATATATATATATATATATATATATATATATATATATATATATATATATATATATATATATATATATGTTAGGAACAATCGTTTGTCGGTTGTTCCCTTAGTGGATTGTTGCCTCCTTTGTTTTTGTTTGTTTTTAATTACTGGCGAGTTGACGTCTGATGGATGGCGTCAGACTTCGTCAGTCAGGTTCGTAGCAGCAACAAGTCAGGTTCGTAGCAGCAACGAGCCAGGTTCTGGAGGGCAGAACGACCGATGGTCCAGGGAAGCAGCGAGCCAGCTGGAGTAGCAGCAGCAGGTATCCGTACCTGCGAGTCAGATCCTGGCAGCAGAGCAATGGAGAGTTTCTTGAGGACGAGATGGTTGCCGTGTCGGCTCTGTCATGGTCGTCGTGATTAGAGGATGACGTCAGTACGTTTCTTGGAGGACGAGATGGTTGCCGTGTTGGCTCTGTCGCGGTCGTCGGTACTGGAGGAGGACGTCAGCACTGTGTTTGAGGACGAGATGGTTGTCGTGTCGGCTCTGTCGGAGTTGTCCTGCAGTGTTCCTGTTAAGCAGCTTGGGGCTGTTTCGTCGACTCTATTGAGTTCGTCTGAGGATGTTCATCGCTTTGCTGCCTGTTAATATTCATGATTTTGTATGTTTATGATTTGTTAATCTATTTTATTGATTTGACCATTTATTGTTCTGGGATTTTTTGTTCTAGGTTCTGAATTTATGTAAATGTAATTGTGCTGCTAATGTTTTACGTTTTTTTTGACTCGTCATTTGTAATGTCTGTTGAGCTGCTCATCCTTATGATGCTTTTGGTTATTCATGATATGTTCATTTATTTTAAATTTAATTGAACCTGACTCGACTGTATAAATATGTACATAGCTTGCTGTAAATAAATCAATTTTAAGGTAAACTTTTTTGTATTTGTTCTGCTCCTCTCTCCTTTGTTTGTCACCTCTCGTCAGTCATTTCAGCCCAACTACTTGTTTCAGTAAAGAACCTGTCGATCTCGAAAAGCGAGATCGTAATATTGGCGACCTTGCCAGGATTGGTTCTGTTTTGGCTGGCGAGGGTGTGGCAGCATTGGGGGAGAGTATTTTGTCTGTAAAAAAAAAAAAAATTTATTGAAAATCTTTTTTTTTCTGTTAGGTGGGGAGGTGTTAGGAACAATCGTTTGTCGATTGTTCCCTTAGTGGATTGTTGCCTCCTTTGTTTTTGTTTGTTTTTAATTACTGGCGAGTTGACGTCTGATGGATGGCGTCAGACTTCGTCAGTCAGGTTCGTAGCAGCAACGAGTCAGGTTGAGGGTAGCAGCAAGCCAGTTGGAGTAGCAGCAGCAGGTATTCGTACCTGCGAGTCAGGTCCTGGCAGCAGAGCAGCGGAGAGTTTTTGAGGACGAGATGGTTGCCGTGTCGGCTCTGTCATGGTCGTCGTGACTGGAGGAGGACGTCAGTACGTTGCTTGAGGACGAGATGGTTGCCGTGTCGGCTCTGTCGTGGTCGTCGGTACTGGAGGAGGACGTCAGCACTGTGCTTGAGGACGAGATGGTTGCCGTGTCGGCTCTGTCGGAGTTGTCCTGCAGTGTTCCTGTTAAGCAGCTTGGGGCTGTTTCGTAGACTCTATTGAGTTCGTCTGAGGATGTTCATCGCTTTGCTGCCTGTTAATATTCATGATTTTGTATGTTTATGATTTGTTAATCTATTTTATTGATTTGACCATTTATTGTTCTGGGATTTTTTGTTCTAGGTTTTGAATTTATGTAAATGTAATTGTGCTGCTAATGTTTTACGTTTTTTTTGACTCGTCATTTGTAATGTGTCTGTTGAGCTGCTCATCCTTATGATGCTTTTGGTTATTCATGACATGTTCATTTATTTTAAATTTAATTGAACCTGACTCGACTGTAAATATGTACATAGCTTGCTGTAAATAAATCAATTTTAAGGTAAACTTTTTTGTATTTGTTCTGCTCCTCTCTCCTTTGTTTGTCACCTCTCGTCAGTCATTTCAGCCCAACTACTTGTTTCAGTAAAGAACCTGTCGATCTCGAAAAGCGAGATCGTAATAGTAACTAAAAAGACCAAATGGAAGGGTACAATTACAAATATTCTGGAAAGACTCGTTTAAGTTATTACCAGTAGCTCCCTGCGGCATTTCCTTTTCTGCAAATGATAAGACTACCAAAGCCAAATCTTTAGTACTCACCAGCTCTCCTTTATTTATTCACTACGTTGAGGCACAAGGAAAGGAGTAATAGCATCTTATCGCATAAATTTATTATGAAAGCTTTTACCGTCCATTAGATCCTTTTAATTGACCGAGTTGATGCGTATAAGAACTTTGACATGATATCCCTAGATCCATTTTGGTAATTGTTGTGGATGAGCTCTCTCTCTCTCTCTCTCTCTCTCTCTCTCTCTCTCTCTCTCTCTCTCTCTCTCTCTCTCTCTGTATGTATATATATATATATATATATATATATATATATATATATATATATATATATATAATATATGATTAAATAAGGAATTTAATTGTTCATTGTGCTACTACACGATTACGAATTCACAAGATGAAAAAGAATCTTGATGCAAAATTCTTTATCCTTACTTAAACATTCTTTTTTTCATTTTTTTCAAACATGCTCGTCATTTTTTACCTAGTTGTGCATCTACCTTGTATATTTTTGCATATAAATATGCAACTGAAAAATTATATATATAAGTATGTATGTATGTATGTATGTATGTATGTATGTATGTATGTATGTATGTATGTATGTATGTATGTATGTATGTATGTATGTATATATATGTATATATATGTATATATATATATATATATATATATATATATATATATATATATATATATATATATATAAATTGTCTTGTTTAAATGTATATTTATATAGCATGTTGAGACTCTTGAAGTTGTTAGTTTTATTCCATGTATTTTAATTTGTAAATTTTCCTTTTTAGCCTTGATGATGTAACAATGTGTTACGAAACGCGTCGGCAAATAAATACCACCTACAGATGACCGACTATCTCCTTGTCACCCTGTCCTGAGATATATATATATATATATATATATATATATATATATATATATATATATATATATATATATATATATATATATATATATATATATATATATATATATATATATATATATATATATATATATATGATGAGTTATTTACAGAGAGAAAACGGTCATGGAGCTGGCTACCGAATTGCTGAAAAAAGACAAAAACCGACGACTTACTCCGTATATAACTACACCTTCTTAGTGGGAAACGCTTACAGTAAAAATAATATTGTATACAGTTTTGCCATCGTCACCGATGACCGTGTCACTGAAAAAAAAAAAACTACCGCAGACAAGATTATACCAATCAAATTCAAATAGTGTCTCTTCATACCTTGCCGATATAGATATGAATTGCTAAAAAATTTCACCGCATACGAAAACTGGCACTTAGACATTTTTGCACTTAATCGATGTGAATAATAGAAATTTTCCGATAATTTACCTACATATCGCACTCGCGCAAATGTGAGACAAAGGGACATCAAGAGCATCCGTTCAATCAATAAAATGAATAAAAAGGTAGAAGAATAGAAAACTCTATTGAAAAAACTTTCAACTTATGGATAAAAAGTTTGAGAGTTAAAGACCTCACTGGCTTTCATCTTTTTCCACAAACCCACAGTGCATCGGACAGTTCACAAGTTTCAGCCCTGAAGGCTAGACAGTTTTATCAAAAGGAAAAATGTCTGTAGCAAATATACGGCGGTCCCAATGCTCCCAATTTAACTCATTTCTGTACTGAAGGAGGGGTGAATAAGCAGTGGTAACCTTTCAGGGGATATTTAGCGTTCTTGCAAAACCACTGCTAAAAGAGTTTCTGTAAAAAGACGCAAAATAAATCGTGTCCCAAAGTATGTCTTATGAGCAGATCAAGGCTTTGGGGAGGTACTGGCGTTTTCGCAACCGTTCAAGGAGTACCCGGGGCGAGTGTTCTATTTTCGCTTGCAATATTGAAACATCATTTGCATAGAATCTTGGAAAACAATCGATTTTAATGGCTAGTTTAATCATGACTGCCATAGATCTTATATAAATCTTTCAAAGTTTCGTTTATCTTACTCTTTTTAACGAGTGTTGAAAGAGAAGGATCTTCGTTATTTCATATTAGAGTTTCAATGCTGTGAGATTAGAAACCTCGTATAAAACATTAAATCTCTTATTCACGCAGTTCTTGACCAAAAAACTGAACAATGAAGGAAAATCTGCCTTGCTCTTCCCTCACGTGTGAGATTCGAAACCACAAACACTAGAAACAGCGAGGTTAGTGTTAACCCATTTTGCTAGGATGAAGGATAAGAATTGATTTCCTAACATTCTGACACATATCGATTGGATTCGGAAGCATTTGAATTACAGCAGAAATAAACCTATCCCCACCCTCGTAACGTAAGGTTTAATATTTCACATTTTTCATGCTGAAATATTAACCTGTCACATATCATAAAAACCACTTCAGGAAAGGGTTGGGGGGGGGGGGGGAGTTTATACAGGAAGATTACTTAAGACCTATTTCTATTTCATTAAAGCATTTCCTTCACCAAACTGTTCACAACTCTCTCCTATTCTGCCTTGTGACACTGTTCTTACGGATATATATAAAAAAAAAACATTGACTTTACTCTCGATAATCTCATGCAGCTCCAATGTTCACACAAATCTGCAGTCTCGATGTACGACAAGATTTGAGAAAGGGGATATATCATCTATTTATATTAAGAAATATATATAGTTCGAATCAATAGTCGATTGTGGTGGGTAGTTCCCAGGTTGGGAAGAAACCACCCATCTCTAGGGAGACAATGGGCATGGTTGAGAAAAGCTATATAGTTATAACAGTTCTACAAAAAAAGGTCATTTTAGTTTGATAGGGTATGCCAGAAAGGGAGTATTAAGTACTATTTCCATCGCAATTTGTGCTTTCAACTTGTGGGTTACATGCAGCAGCGGACGACTCCGTCAATATATTGACAAATTATGAAATCTGCCCATTAATTTTGCAAATGTACCTCCACGCAAACAAAACTGGGAATCCTAAGTTATTAATGAGGCTTTGCATATTTCACGTCACAAAACAACGATCATCGAAATATATTTCAGTGGGTTGTTATCCTCTTTCGCAGGAGGAATTGGGGTTATAAATGCATGAGCTCTCGGGGTCAACCTACACCGAATATTTTTTTTCTTGTTGTATTTTGTAATGAGAAACGTCGACCAGTGTCAACGAGAAAACTTTAAAAGCAAATTAAATTGTTCAACGTAAGCCTGATTCTAAACCGACTCTACCTTTGCCTTTTACATTTCAGAATCGACTTTCGTAAAAACCGGTGATTTATCGGAGGCAAGTTTAAATTGGTTGAATGAAATCGCGGGTAAATAAGGTAGGTGACTAGTTTGTTGTACTTGCATTGATCGTGGTAATAGAAGACAGAATCCACCATATTGTGGACGTTAGTTACACTTTAATCTTAAGGTACTGATATTCTAGTTTAAGAAAGAAAGAAAGACAAATTATCGAATTATAAATACTGATCTTAACGCTTGATTTCTTTAAACTTGAGTGACATATTTAAATAAAAGAACAAAGGATATCCATTAAATTTCATTCAAATACTGTGTTATAGGTTCTTGAGTTATAGAATAATATCATGTATTCTTATGGTGCATGCACAATTATTTACGTAAAATGAGTGTAATTCCACGTCAAACTACATAAGCAATTTATTTATCTTATTATCGTCTAATAACGATGAACCAATTATAAATACGCTAATCAATCTGAAATCAAAAATAAAAAAATTAAAAGCATAAAACATCACAGTTAAATACGTATGTCATTACATGGTCAAAAGTATACGAATCCTATTTTCCTCCTTTCTTATTATATTTATTCTTTATAATTTTTTTTTTTATTTATGGTGTTATTAGCCATAAAGGGTGTAGGTGTCTCGATTACTCCTCTGGCGAGTTGAATGCAATAAATTCAGTGAGTTCTCTCATGAGAGGGCTCATCAGAATACTTGATGAGGACTTTCAAATGGAGGTCAAAATCTTCCAAGTTAATGGAGATTACGCGCGCACACACACACACACACACACACACACACACACACACACACACACACACACACACACACACACATATATATATATATATATATATATATATATATATATATATATATATATATATATATATATATATATGTGTGTGTGTGTGTGTGTGTGTACATATATATATATATATATATATATATATATATATATATATATATATATATATATATATATATATATATATATATATATATATATATATATATATATGTATATACTGTATATATACTGTGTGTATATATATATGTGTGTGTGTGTTTGTGTGTGTGTACTATTATGACGCAGACTTCATTTTCCTTCCTAGGTAATCTTGCTCTCTTCAGATCTAGGCTAGATGGCTTTGGTAGATGTAATGCCATTTTTGATAATCAGTTACTTAATCGAAACTTGTCTAGGGAGAGGCACTGGTTTTCAAAACCTTTTATCCATGCTTTATCGAAAATAAAATATCAGTAATAGCATATAGAAGGTATATTGCATAAAAAGTAAGAATAAAGTTCATCTTCTGAATAATAACAATCTTCTTCATCTTCTTCTTCTTCTTCTTCTTCTTCTTCTTCTTCTTCTTCCAATAATAATAATAATAATAATAATAATAATAATAATAATAATAATAATAATAATAATAATAATAATAATAAGAAGAAGAAGAAGAAGAAGAAGAACAAGAAGAAGAAGAAGAAGAAGAAGAAGAAGAAGAAGAAGAAGAAGACGCTCTTTGAGGTAAGTTTTGTTGAATAAAATGGCTGCATTTTGCGAATTGATTTTATACTGAGTTTTCTCAATTCTTCTAATAATTCGCTTTTCCTGCACATCGATATTAGTCAATAATTGTCCAATGTTCATATTTCGATGGATGAAACAGCGTATTTCTTAAAACAAAGAATTTCTGTTGTAAGAAATACGCTGTTTCATCCATCGAAATATGAACAATGGACAATTATTGACTAATATTGATGTGCGGGAAAACCGAATTATTAGAGGAATTGAGAAAACTAAGTATAAAATCAATTCGCAAAATACAGCCATTTTATTCAACAAAATATAATAATAATAATAATAATAATAATAATAATAATAATAATAATAATAATAATAATAATTAACGACGAAGTGGATATGATGTCAAAAAATAAACATAAAAAGAAGAATAAGAAGCATCACCAAACCAAAATTACGGTTGTGATCAAAGACGTCACAAGTAAGCAGATGGCTTGAATAACTCTCTCATGACAACTGCATTCGAATTCGGAATCATTCCACAGGAACGACAAAGAAAATAACAATTCGCAAAGCAAGGGCGCCTTCTATTCAAGTCGTCAGTTTCGCGACAATGTGTTGATCATTCCATAATCACGATACTGCACCGTTCCAACTCATTTACGATACCATCTTGACATTAACGGCTCGTTGTCGTTCAGAATGAACAATGCCGAACATTCGCAGTGCCTGAACTGCGCTGGAAAGTTGAAGAACCAATACAGCGCCGTTTGGTAGGTGGGTGGGTTGGGGGTGAGGGGTGAGGGGTCGTCAAATGAAGTCATTTGCATGCCCAAGCGTGGTTTCGTCCGTCGTGCATTAAAGCAGCGTGATTATGAAAGGTTCAAGTATTACATACATTGCTGGCTTGCTATCTTGCGAGAGAGGGACAGAGAAAGATTTTTAATATTTTCTTTATTACTTTTGGTTTCATTTATACTACAATATTATGGTTTCTTCTATATCTCATTAGGTTATCTTACGCATAGGTTTATATTAAAACTCGATAGACAAAGAATCAGAAAGAACAGGAACAACTATGTGATTTAGGAACATTCACGTAATATTGCATGTGATCACAATCTAGCAGTAACAGCATGTATGAAACATCCACAATTACGACGTATTCATATATATATCTAAAATTGTGTCAACTTAAACGGAGAAAGGTTACATGGAAAAATAATACACAGAAAACAATTTCACTGCAAATACTCTTTGTTAGTCAGATACTTTTCACTTTTTAATAGCTCCTCTAACCTCTTATCAAGGCACTGCTTGCTCCTTTCCAATAACCATATCAATCACAAAAAGCAACTGCAACAATATGATTTATAAGATGTGCAGGGTCGTGTTGAACAGACGGCGTTTACCGTCGTAGGATTAATAGATTAATAAGTTAAAGCTCAGCCTCTAAGATGTCTGGCACTGTAGGTAAATACACACACCAGGAACTTGGTCATTCCAAAATTGAACTAGACGATGAGATACCCAAATTCAGTCCCGCCGAGGACTGAACTTGGGTCCGTTTCTTGAAAGATCCATCGGGAGTCTGTTTAACTCAGCAGTGAATTATGTACTTGGTGGTTATTTGGATGTGGTAGGTCACAGCCAGAAAGGAAAGGGGTACACACCAAGCAACCTCATCCCAAAGGGAATGCTGAGAACCAAACGATCAACGTCCTCTACAGCCACCTTCTCTCAGTATAGGACCATATATATATATATATATATATATATATATATATATATATATATATATATATATATATATATATATATATATATATATATATATATATATATATTATATATATATATATATAAATATTATACATACACACATATATATATACATACATATATACATATGTATAATATATATATACACAGTATATACTCCTCATATTTATAACACAACAGTCTTAGTAATGGAAAAATGGTGACTGCAAGTAAGTCAATAACGTTGACATCACCTTTTTCGACAGTGAAGCGAAACCCGAGAGGCATACACGTAAAATCATAAGATAAAATAGTTCTGACGTCCTCTTGAATTTCCTAATCTCTCCCAATTAGAACAATTTTGGCAAGAATTTTTTCTTTTTTTTTTGCCATTATAGAGATGAAGGGAAAAGACTTTAAAAACGAATTACAACACTACACTCATCAGAAAAGGCGAAAAACTGAAGCCTGGAAAATTGAACAAAATTTAAAAAGATGAATATTATAACGCTTACTCTGAAATATTATTGTGTAATTTTTAATTATTTTTTTAAACATTTTCCATCGTTATAATTGTTATACTACTATACTATTATACTATTGTAATTACGGCCATGGTTGTCATTTCACGATGTGAAAGTTAGGATTCCCAAGACAGTCCAGGATTTTCAGGGAGAAATTAATGGAAGATTTTGCCTAATAACTTCGACACGTTTGCGGTAAGTTATCTGTTTGCAAAAGTCTAGTGAAATACTAATAATAGCAATAATAACTGGGGTAGCTATAATAATAATACTAGTAATAAAAGGACTAACTTAGGAAAAAGATAATACAAGAGGTAACAATTACTATATAAGGTTTTACCAATCAGAATATCAAGATTGACAGCTTAGTAAGTCTGTTAAAAGAAGCGTTTGTTACTGGAATGAAAAGCAATAACAAACAATAATTCAAGGTAAAACCAAACAGGGAATGGAAGATGGAAGCTGAATAACCAGCTGATTAAAAGAAATATGTTAACTCTGATCACCCCAAAGTCTAACCAGTCAAACAAATTCCACCAAATACCAATCGAATAACAAAATTTATAGAGGAATCTTTAACTCTCCCAAAAGGAAATCGGAATATGAGACAATTGGGTAATAGCTCCTGGGGCAGCGATACAGATCGCCAAGGGCATCTCCAACTGATGACGACCGTTAACAGGTTTGTCGTCTGACTATTCAGGTCCGAAGTTGGTGCAATGGGTCTAAAATTCACTCTAAACCGGGGTACAAAAAAAGGGAAGAAGATTCAAGTGGCGTCCACTTACTTATGTCTCGGTTTTTTCTGTCTCTCTCTCTTTCTCTCTCTTTCTAATCGACGAGAAACTCCACAATACAATTCCCCCGACGGACAGTGGAAGACAATGGATACATTCGAGGGTAAGAAAGAAGAAAAGAAAATGCGTGAAAAAATAGAAAGAAAAGGAAAGAACGCGAAAGGCTAACCGAAAAAAAAATTCAATCAATGGTTTCCAGGGAAGATTAGACTCTCTCTCTCTCTCTCTCTCTCTCTCTCTCTCTCTCTCTCTCTCTCTCTCTCTCTCTCTCTCTCTCTCACTTCAGTCACACTCGCTCTCTCTGAACAAGAGATTGGTATATTTGATTTCAATATGCGTTAGCAGGGAAGGCAATCAGAATGTAATATTTTTGTTATCTCGGAAATCAACGTCTAGGTTTTCCTCGGAAATTAATCTTGATATCCCTTGACACCAGAGTCAACTTATGTCAGTGTTACTAGGAACCAAATGGCAAGGCACGGCAAAGTATAAGGGTTAATCTTAGGATGATAATAACGAGAATGTTAATCAAACGCGAGATCAGCAGAATGCCGTAACATTTAATTGATCCTGGAATCCACCGGTTTTCCTTTGGAAATTAGCTTTGCTACATCATCAGAGCTGGTTAGTGTTGCCTGGAAGAAACCTTCAAGATGCGGCAGAGAACAGGATTTCGTTTTGGTGTGTTCATAATGATTGTTGATGCCTAACAAATGACTGAAATCAGTATGCATGCAGTCAGAGAATGGTTGCATGGCTGGCAGTAGAAAAAATGCTAAAGGATTTACACACTAAGTTTTCTGGGAATTTTCACCACGGTCACTTGTCAGGGCCAAATGCTGACTTGGGGTATTTCTTAATAGTTCGCTCATCCTCTTCCTAGTTTTGGTAATTTATATATGGATATCCATGTGACCTTACCTTCTCATTTATCCATCTAACTGCTTCTGAAATGCCAGTCAAAGTAACCAAGTAAAAATTAACTGCCTAAAACAAGGATAATGGTACAACAATTTTTTCGGTATTTATAATTATAATTTAATGGAAGGATATCCCGGAAGAAAATCCCTCTCTCAAACAAACTTCATTGAACAGAATGGCCGTCTGGATGCCGTTGAGTTTGTATTGTAGTTTCTCAGTCTAGCGAATGACTTTCTTTGTGCAGCGTGAAACTGTATAGCAATTGCCCAATGTTAATTTATTCCTTGACGTTTCGGTAGGACGTTCTAATATTTTTCAAAAGGCGAATGAAGCCAGAGGCACAAATATGCTGTATTTATACCCGCAAGCAGGTTTACAGAAATTCTATGGCGAGTTTCATGGAAGTTAATTTTACACAGGTTGCATTTTAGTCCAGTCTGTATGGCGAGAGTGACTGAAGTCTAAATTACTTTTAGTTTTCTTTAAAAAAAAAAAAAAACTATTATGCCGGCTTTGTCTGTCCGCCCGCACTTTTTTCTTTCCGCCCTTAGATCTCAAAAACTACTTAGGCTAGAAGGCTGCAAATTGGTATGTTTATCATCCACCCTCCAATCATCAAACATACCAAACTGCAGCCCTCTAGCCTCAGTAGTTTTTATTTTATTTAATGTTAAAGTTAGCCATAATCGTGCTTCTGGCAACGATATAGGACATGCCACCACCGGGCCGTGGCTGAAAGTTTCATGGGCAGCGGCTCATACAACATTATACCGGGACCACAGAAAGATAGATCTATTTTCGGTGGCCTTGACTATACGCTGTACAGAAAACTTGATTGCGCCAAAGAAACTAATACGCATTTTTTACTTGTTTTTTTAGAGCTTGTTTTGCAATAACTTAACTATTACCGTATTTTTTTTTACCCGAAAGACCTAATCTTAGCAGCAAATTGAAGATTACAAAATGTAGAGAACAAATTCTGGGGACAGGTGAACAATACTACATACAGAACGCTTTCCTGATGAAAGGTTTTCTCTGAAGTTTATCATCAATCGCAAAGATATTCTCTCAGAGACACTTGGTGAAAGGGGCATATATTCTGAAGCAAAAAAAAAAAGAAAATGAAAATATGAAAAAAACATAAGTTTTGAAAATTAACCAATAAGAAATCAACCTTCGTACACTGCAGTAATTGGAGATGTAAAAGTGAAAATTTTCCTTTTCCTTTGATAGTTCGGTTGGATGTCTCTTCTTACCGTCACCCAGACACACATCGCATACACATACACATGCACATACACACGCACACACACACACACATATATATATATATATGTATGTATATATATATATATATATATATATATATATATATATATATATATATATATATATATACCTACTGCTTTTTCTGCTTTGGAGGAATAGAGCTAGGCAGACGCAGCCTCCCAGATTATAAGCAAATCTTTAAGAATGTGATTATTTGCACCACACCCTTTTAATCAGGACCTTTATACACCCTGATAGTTTAAAACTTGGTAGTATATATAGTGGATGGAAGGACGGGAGCGAACCATGGACATAACATATGTGACCTGGGAGCTGTACTCTTCAGCCACGGTGACCGTGCTTAAATAGAGTTAAAATCACTTGTACACCACTTAATGACAAGAATAGGCGACTCTTACTCTACAATAGTTATCAAAATGATTTACTGAAAAAGAAACGCGGCTTTATTAGGACGGAAGGTAAACTGGCCACCCACCGAGACGAGAGTTGGACAAATGTGTTTTAACGTTCATCTTAATAGTGAAACCACATATTTATGTAAGAGAACTTTAACGTGACAAGGAAAGCATCAATAACGTATGAGTAAGGAAGAATATAAATTAACGGAGCCAATATGCAATAAACATTGAAAAAATGACTTTTGAATACCCGCCGCTAAGCTATTCAGTAAGTTATTTCAAGAACGACGTAGACGAGGAAACAAAGAAATTTAGGAATAAACTAAAGACACTTCGTTATGGTGGGGAAGAACTAGTTGCTGAAGAAAACTATAAATGGTAATAAACAAATTGATGAAAATGGTATGATGATCCATGTGACGAGAAAAGGTCTTCAAAATTATACGTAGTGCACACACACACACACACACACATATATATATATATATATATATATATATATATATATATATATATATATATATATATATATATATATTTGTATTTACATATATGAGTGGGTGTATGTATATTATATATATATATATATATATATATATATATATATATATATATATATATATATATATATATATATATATAATATATATATATATATATATATATATATATATAATATATATATATATATATATATATATATACATACAATATAAATAAACATATAAATATATATGTATATATATATAATGTGTGTGTGTATGTGTGTGCGTGCGTGCGCGTGCGTTTGTATATGTACTGCTAGCCACTCGACGTGAGAGCGCCTGTATTTCACCAAATAAAATCTAATCCTAAATACTCCATTTAACAACTTACGATGCCTAACGAGTAATCAGAATTTAATTCACTAGCTATTAAGTGAAGCATTAGGACGAGAGTTAATCGCCATGGAGCTTGTAAACATGGTTTTTTTTTTCCGTGAGTATTAATTTCCCGTGAAATTTCTCTTCAAAATATAAATTTTCAGGATCATGACATAATTTTCACAGCTTTGATAACCCCAGGATAAAGGCTTAAGAAATATGTAAGTGTTAAGGAAATCAAGAATAAGGGATATTTATTTATACATTTTTTGTCTTCATGCAGGAGAATTTAACTGTTGAGGGCCCAATGGCTAACGATTAAGTAAAAACCAAATCTAATATTTTTGCCTTTATATATGGTAACTATTATCGAAATATTTTTCAGTAAACTTGTCTAAATCTTTTGTAACATGCTTATACGCATATTATTAATTTGTTAGTCTATATGTTTTTCTAATAACTGATCTCCTCTTCCAGTATTTCCCCCTCCCTTCTGTTGCTTCCTTCGAATGAACACCATATTCTTTGGAAGCTTGAATTTCAAGTCAATCGCCCCTGTGGGCTTGTTACATATGCATAGGGTTCACTTTCTGAACAACAACAATAACAACAACAATAATATAATAATAATGATAATATTGCACCTGTATTATGGTACAGTCTTGTTAATGAGGGTAGTGTTTCCTTCAGTATTTTTCAAAAACTTAAGTGTCATACCTTATGGAGTAATTTGTGCAAGGCATTATTGGGGGCTCCTTAACACAACATTTATTACATTATCTGGATTCTTCAGATTAAATAAATAAATAAAATTATTTTATATTTTGCCAATTTCCTTTGTGTTGCTTTACCAGGTTGTTGAAGTAAATCTCTGAAAGACCTCATAATTATAGTCATTACTGCCTATTAAACTTTATTTTTATGTGCTAATTTTTTCTAAACATCTGTTGGTCGTTCATGAATATGAGCAGTGTGTTGTATTCTGACAAATAAATATTTGAGGATTCTTTGTCTCCTTCTACACTTCAATTTTAGTATTATGTATGTTAAGTAGGTGTCTAACCTTCAGAAGCAAAACTTCACCATTTATATTAATAACAAACTTGACTTAAAATGTAGGGTCGTGATAGTTATCTTGTCGACTTAACCTTTGTAAATGAACCGAAAAAGGATGTGCAGGAGAAAAGGGTAATGAAATTGATAATAGGCGATAAGATTAAGAAAAAATATCGAGACGGGTTAAAAGGAAGAGGTGATAAAGGCTATATTTTTCTAAGCTCTATTTTCCTTGTGTCCGTATCCATTCAGCTCTCCGGAGGGAATTGCTTCCATCTATTAATAAGCAAATTAGCTCCACTTCCCCCTTTGCTCTTACCATTTTCTTGTCATGTTTCTTATTTTAATGAAGATTTATTGTGTTGTTGCTCATTAAGGCCCCGTGATGTAAGTGTGATGCATTAAATCTTCCCCTAATTTTAAGGAGACGCACGTAGTGGTCCGCACTGGATTTATTGGATGCTTGTTAAGTGTTATAGCCGTGTTACATTAAATTCCAGAGAGGAATTTCCCCTGATGAGTGTAATCTGCCATTTAACAGGTACTGAAAATTATGTATGCGCATTTACTGAAATATACACAAATTCTAGCATCCGCGGAAGATTTTAAAATGCATACATACACACATATACAATACATACATAGATATATATATATATATATATATATATATATATATATATATATATATATATATATATATATATATATATAAATGTGTATGTATGTATATGTATCCCTACCCGATCCACCACCGACCCCTATGAAAGTAACGAAATGAACGAAAAACTATAATGAAAGACAAAAAAAAAAAAGCCCTCTGTTGAACATCTTTGCTCGAGACATGAACGTTTCTGTGCAATACGTCAGGCGAAGTAAATGTTTTATAACTGGAGGGGTATTGCCTCCAATATTGGAAACACATATTCAAATATGAATAGAGATAATGGTCAATATGTCTCTCAGGGAGGCGCATTCTTAAAATTCTTAAGAGGTGGAGTGAAAAATTTATTTTTTGGACGTTACAGGAACTTCTGGAAAATAAGAGAGGGACCTGTGTACGCTGTTCTTTTTATATTCTTCGGGTGTGTGGGTGCTCTCTCTCTCTCTCTCTCTCTCTCTCTCTCTCTCTCTCTCTCTCTCTCTCTCTCTCTCTCTCTCTCTCTCTTAGATATATAGCCTACATAGAGATTCATTAGTCGTAACGCTACCGAGTACAATGTAGCGTAATAAGCGAGTTCTAAAATTATGACTACTAATAAATATTTTAATTCTCCCTGAATTTTTAATATTTTCCAACTAAAAGTTAAAAGGTCTACTCATGTTTGTAACGAAGAGAAATTAGATATAAAATCATGTTAGTCCATGAACTAGTTACTTATTTTTCCACTGCTTAAATGACATTACCCAATAATACTTTTCTTATGCAAAACACGACAAAGACATACATAATTATTATGGAACTTGAGCCACAGAGGGACTGTTTCCCATCCTTACAGAAGTGACTAATCCTCAATAGCTTTCTGAATTTATTTAATACCCGTCTAATCATTATAACAGTTCGCTCTCCACAAATTACCTCAGAACTCAATTTTATCCAGAAACTGAAGGAAAGGGTACTTAAAACTTTACGAATATAAGTTAATCCCAATCATCAAAAGCTATATATGCATCTGAGTATTTTGGGTTTCTTGACCTGAAGTATAATATGAATACAAAATCATCAAATTCTTTAGTGAGAAGGATCAGCTTAGTTCCTATCCTCGATGTAAGTGGTTATCTCTACAAGTCCTTTCAGAGAAAGTGATCTGAAAACCATTACTCCAATGACAAGGTCTCATTACCCCACTGTAGTAGGAAGCCATCAAGAGAGAACTGTGTTTTGGACGATAGTAAAGGTCTTTTGAAGAGTTCCCTCCACCCCTAGAAGGATTCTCTACGTCCCTTACTCAATTTATTTCAGTTTGGCGCCTTTCCATTTGGCTGTTCAGCTTCTTTGAAAGAGCGTCGCTTAGACTTCACAAACATTAAAAAACAAAGGATTCGAGTAAGCTCTCTGAGTCTAGGAATGAGAACTTGTGCTATTACTAATCTGCATTATCATACGCGTAATAAACCCGGGCTTTGGAAACGTTATTTCCAGGGGAATAAGTCGAAAGACTTACACTGAATCGAAAGAAAGTAATCAGGTTCTGACGCTTTCGTCTGAAATGGTACGAAGACGGAAAATAACGGAGATTTTGACATGCGGCAGCCAGATCATTCAGTCAATTACCCTAACAACTAAAAGAATGCGAGTACTGGGGATATTCCATAAGGAATGAAAGCCAATTGTGTTAGAAATAACTTATAACTTAGAGCTAGTAATTAGAGAAAATTATAAATTACGGATTTGAAATAGGACACTAGAGAACTGACAAGAACGATGATGGTAAACTATCCAAGTTTTTTCAACAAAGGGAAGAAGGTAAATCAGAGTAAAATTCCACCGGAAAACTAATTCACTGGCGAAATAATTCCACATATATCCAAACATACTCAATTTCATATCAGGTCTGACAACATTTTCAAACTATATACTGAACTTGTTATAAAAATGTCTAGTGAAGATTTTAACAGCAATAACATGTTATTTGAACACCCTTTACATTTTGTTTATGAAAGCAATATATCATGCACATTTCCAAGCATCAAACATTTCATTAATTTTCTGTCAAGCCAATTCTCGCAATTTATAAAGTTCACTTACGAATTAGATATCCAAATAATTATTTACTAAATATTAATCTTCCCGGAAACAATACAGAAAAGATGCTGCATTATCTAAACATTCATTGTACATCACACGATGGATTTCCTCTCTATATCAATCGGGTCCCTGAGGGGAAATGATAAAAGTAGCTTAATCGTGTTTTGCTTCTTTTCAGATCAATGCATTCACCTCTTGAGGCAATGTGAACAAAAGAACTCCATAAACTCATCTTTAAACCAAGAAACACACACATACCCATACACATACATACACACACACACATATAGATATGTAATATATATAGACACATATATATAAATATAACATATATAATATAATATATATATATATATATATATATATATATATATATATATATATATATATATATATATAATATTCTTCATAAGATACACAAAGTCTCATAATAAAGTCACAAAAGTCCACGTCAAACATAAACAAAACACTCTAAAGTTAAATATCTGTCTCCACTTTTCATATATTTTCTCTCCTCGCCGATTAATTAGCCCCTTTAACAGAGGTCAATAAATGTTGAATGCCAAGAAACCGACCGCCTGCGCCCACCCCTTCCGCAAACCCTCCTTTTATGTGTAAAATAATTGGTCGTTATCGCTCTTACACTCAATAGATCACAGCACCTCGGCAATTAGACGTATTGTCTTATATCATTGTAATTGCCTTGGACAACATTCCCCGAAGGGTTGGGTCGCCCTTCTTGCTAACCATCCATTCACTGTCAAAAGAAACGGGCTCTTCTGAGACTTTCGGTCGTATAAGCCAGTGCTGTAAGTTTGGCTTCCTCACCTTCAAGACAGTACGTAATTTAAGGGCACTGAAATCGAATGTAAAAATCTATTTGTCAAGCGCTACGTATCCCCTTATTGAAAATCTATATACCGCACCATCTTACTAGTGAATATTTAAAGACCTTCATCCCAGTTCTTAAAAAAAATACGTAATATCTGTATTTTTGTCCTGTTTATTTAATAGAAATAAGTCGTACTAGTAGTGATGGCAGTAGTTTCACGAGACCAAGGAGCCGCACAGAACTCTCCCGAAGGATTTTTTTCCGAAATGAGAACGGCAAATAAAATTATAAAGCTGAAATTAGACAGAGAAACGAAGAGAAAGGGCACGGATGATAAGCAGCGGGCACAAAACAACACGACTGGCGTTGTTGGGGGACATCAAAAGAACCTTGAGTACCATTTACAGAGTGCAGTAGAATGCGCTGTAAAAGACAGAGAAACACCAGAAGAGAAGCAGCAAACTTACAGATGGTTTCTCCTTTAAAAGTCACAACATCCAAACGTGAAAATTATCTGCTATCCAGAGATCCTACAACAGAGATGTCATACTGACAAATCAAAGAAAACAAATGTTTAGCTCAAACCACCATTAGCTCTTAACGTGGAAAGATTAGGATGACTGTGTTTTGGCATATTTCAAATATTTGACTCCAAGAAACTCCTGTTGTTTGCATAATTCAACGTAGCACAACCTTAAATTGATAGCAAGTCAAATGGCGCTAACGAAACGAGTTCAGTTAATAAAACAAATATGGTTCAAAAATTATGTCTGCAGTATTCATTGACGTCAACTCCTAATTTTATAGTAAATCGAAAAGGTAGCGATTAGTTCAACAAAACGTGAGTTACTAAAAATAATTTGTAAAGATGTTATGAGAACTGGGGTTAGAATATGAAGCGTAATAGTTATACTCAATAAGTTAGGATGATAAAACCACCCAGTTTCCATAAATCTAGTCACTGACATTTTTGCAATCAAACGGAATGCCAAGCAAAGAGTTATTTTCAAAAGGAAATCAAACAAAAAGCTATTTTCAAAAGGGAATGCTTGCAACTTTCAGAAACCATTAAGAATGAAGTATTTGCGCCCGAATTCCAGTGGTGCAACGTGTTGTGCTCTGGACACTTATGTTTTAATCAGTTCCGTTGGCTTTCAGTTTTTGCCAGCTGTTGTAATATTTGTAACTCCATCGAAAAAAAAATGTTGTCTAGAATTTTGTAACGAACTTATTATTGTTACCATAATTACTAGTATTAAGGAAACAGACCCTTATTTTTTAAAAAATCATCAAAAACAATGACTGCATCGGCAGAATTCATTTAATATTTCACCTCTGTTTGCCCTGTGGGGAATGACCCCTTCAGTACTTGCGCATCCATCTCATCAAATTAATCGCAAGTGGCTTCATATAAAAGCAGTACAATAATAAAATTAGCAAAAATAACATTGCCCTCCACATAACAGAATGCTCACGTGAAAACAAATGAAAGATATAGATGAGTGAGACCATTTGATCTAATGGTTATTCACTAGCTGGCTACAAAGCATCAAACGCCAATGAACATAATTTGAAGGAAATATTGCAGTGATAATATGTGACCGCTGTTCTTCTCTTTCACCTTCACTGAGACGAGACTTTCAAAGTAAAATGTGCTGTTTTTCCTTTCTCAATCCATGTTATTTCTGAGCATGAACTTCTTTTGGTTTTATATTTACAAAACATGTTCCTGGAACTAAATGCTGATGGGTTTTGATAAAAAGAAGTAACTAATTGAGAGAAAAACAAACAATAATATAAAATTTGTGCAATAAAATAGAAAGTTACAGAAACTGCAATGAAAATTTAGTAATTGCAATATGTCTCTCTATATATTATCAAGTCATCTTTGTTTGTTGTATTAAAAGCATGAAACGACAAATTTCACTTGCAAAATACTTAGTGATAGATACACAAAAGAAATGTCATGTCCTGAAAACAATTTTCTCTGATTATCTCATGCGAAGAAGATAGTGAAATATGAAAAGTAAGATTATAAATAAAAGATGTTACTCTTGCCGGGACATTATACAAGTTTTGTTAGAATATATATAAGGGGAGAGAGAGAGAGAGAGAGAGAGAGAGAGAGAGAGAGAGAGAGAGAGAGAGAGAGAGAGAGAGAGAGAGAGAACGTTACTCTATGATCATATTCACGAGCAAAGATCAGACACGTCTGAAGCTCTCCGCCTGATGAAAAAGTTGGAAATGGCTGTTAGTACAAGTTGCTAAATTAGCTTTGTTCTGATAAAGTTAGTGCTTATCAGACCGAATTCCACTAAATTACCGTACTGAGAGCTTCGTGTAACTTCCTAAAGCTTGGAAACAAAGTAATGAATAAAATGCCAACTGTTGCAACATTAAACTTTGAAGTTGATATCAGAAAAAAATGATACTGCCTCGTGTTCTTTGCTTATTTATTTATTATTCTCGGGAGAAGTATGTCTGACAAAATATTGCACATTTCGTTGTCACGTTTATAAATTTTATTACCTAAAATCGCTTTACTTCAGCCACTAAAAGAAAACTGGTTTTACGAACCATGAACATTTACCAGTACGTGATAAATTCATCACCAAACATGAACAGCATGTTTGAGAAAAGAGAAAGCACATAATCACAAATAAACTTTACATGAACATGTTTGCTAACAACATCAAAACCACAGTCTGATTTTCAAGCATAATACATGCAAAACAAAAAACTGTATCAAGATACACCAACACACTATGAAGAACCTTAAATCGGTGTTGTTTTTTACCTTGAATCTGACTATTTACGTTTTGCACAAAAAGGAATGAAACCTTCCCATTAAAACTTACAGTCTTCGACGCCGACCGTGATCCGACATCGAGTGAAACCTTCTTGTTTCTCATATCTTTCAGTAACCAACTACGAATCTCCCTCATGTTTTTTACCGAGACTGATTTAGTCATAGCATCAATTTCCTTTCCCCCCGTTGAATGCGCGCAGCTCCTTCTGCATATTTCAAAACTCTCCCTTGCAAATCCGGGAAGGATTTGAAGACCAAAAATGTTTCCCTTTCAAATGCATAGCAAGCAGTCCGATGCATATATCTTCAGTCTCTTTCTCGTGTCTTTCTCTTTGCATTCCCCCTCCCGCTCCTCCAACCCCCTTCCCCTTCATGGGTTCCCTGTCCCCCTTTCTTTCTGGCAGGATGGAGAAGACTAAAAAGCCTGAGATTTTCATCTTAACGTGAACATAATGTTTTGAAGGCATTTACAATCGATCTCTGTTATGTAGAGTGAAAAATGTACGTATATCAAGCGTAAAACAAGCAGCAGTCATAACGCTATTATTTGCTAAATTCAACTGTTCATGTTTTTATTATAGATTCTTGGTTGCTATGGAATGTTGCAATAATAATAATAATAATAATAATAATAATAATAATAATAATAATAATGAGGGTGGAGATGATTGTGATCATTATTACTAGAACCAGCAAAAATAGTAGTAAAAGTACTGATGCTTTCTGAACCAGCTACCAGATGCAAAGACAGTAAAATGCCCTAGCTCAGACTGTACCATAGAGATTATGCTTATCCCTGCTTGCAATGTGTAATATCAGAGCGTGATCTGAAATGCTGATTAAGGTACCCCGTAAGTACCTAAGGGAGAGAGAGAGAGAGAGAGAGAGAGAGAGAGAGAGAGAGAGAGAGAGAGAGAGAGAGAGAGAGAGAGAGAGAGAGAGAGAGAGAGAGAGAATGAAACACAGTTTGTTATTTCTGCAAGAACAAAGAGCAGTTTTTTTTCAAGTACTGAAACAGCATTTTTATTACATCTTAGGAATATCTGACATTTCTTGTATTTCTGTACCTTACGGCCACATAATAACTTTTTTTTTTTTACAAAATTTAAAATAATACTTTTATACTTAAGGAATTATCTATAGATTCGTACAGAGTTGCATAACTTGCCTTGTATTTTATAAGCTTTAATAAATATTTTCCTTTTACTGTTTCAATGTATTGTTTATGGTAAAATTCTCGAAAGATTATTTTCAATAGTTCCGCACAATTTTCCTATTTTTTTTTTTCTTTTTTCAAGAGCGTCAGTATTGGTAATCGTACAGAATTATTTACTGTTCAACAATCATTTTCTATCTTCAAAGTGAATAATCACTTGCGTCCTTCCGCTCTCTGATAATTTTCTATTTTAACTATATCATTTTAATGCATGAGAACTGTTAGTAACACAATTACATTATGGTGAAACACTTTCATATCTGGCGATGGAAAACTTTATCTCAGCAAAGTTCAATCATTTTGTTATCCTAAGAGAAGAGGGTATTTCATCATCGGCCATATATATATATATATATATATATATATATATATATATATATATATATATATATATATATATATATATATATATATATATATATATATATATATATATATATATATATATATATATATATATATATATATATATATATATATATATATATATATATATATATATATATATATATATATATATATATATATATATATATATATATATATATATATATATATATATATTACTAAAAGGACCTCATTCAAACTGGATGGTATCTAATGGAGTTTTTATTCAAAAAGTTACAAGCTTTCTTGGACAAACAGTCCACATTATCAAGTATCCGTACGGATACTTGATAATGTGGACTGTTTGTCCAAGAAAGCTTGTAACTTTTTGAATAAAAACTCCATTAGATACCATCCAGTTTGAATGAGGTCCTTTTAGTAATTCTACTAATGCACAGAACAATTGTGTATGTGATAAAGTTAATATATATATATATATATATATATATATATATATATATATATATATATATATATATATATATATATATATATACATATATATATATATATACATATATATATACATATATATATATATATATATATATATATATATATATATATATATATATATACCGTATATATACCGTCAAAAGGATCACGTGACTAAGTACACTGCAAGAGCGAAGAGGAAATAATAAAAGCCATCAGTACTCAGCGCTTTCGTGTATTTAATATCCTTTTCTGCAGGGCACGGTAAAAAGTGAAAGCCAGCTGTGGGACATCAAAAGTGGAAGTGAATAAATAAATCAAATGATTAAAAAGGGAATAGCGTTTACCTATATATATATATATATATATATATATATATATATATATATATATATATATATATATATATATATATATATATATAATCTGTATATACATATACTTCACATTACGCTGAAATGCCTAAGTGGAATAAAACTTGTTTGTACCCTAATACATTCTTGACCTTTGCTTTTTAGATATTGCGATATATATCCATTGCCTGGCAAAACACATTTACGTTCTGCCAGCGCCACTTAGACAGAACCTTCAAGCTGGTTTTTATCTTGAAATAGCTGTCGTAAACAGGGCAATGGAAATTGTTCTTTTGAACTGTAATCAAACAATGGTGCGATTTTATCACCATGTGTACTTGACCTAAGCTGGTTCTTTCGCAAAACCACTGAGTAAGTCATATATCAAAGCTAAACCCTTTTCAGTACTAATGAAATAAAAATTTATTGGAATTTTTTTTTTATTTTACTGTTACGTTCTTGCAATGTTTCAATAAAAGGCCATGTTGGTTTATTCCATCAGAATGTTTATACACTTTAAATAATGACTGAAATCATGACAAGAGAATATTTTGTGGTGCTCATAACACTATATTTCTGCCAGTGTTAATTTTTGTGTCTCTTTAGAACAAGGAGACAAAGGAGGAATGCCTAAGTTCAGAAGTTTTTTGTTACACTGAACTTTAACATTAATAATAATTACCATTATGATTAGTAAGGCAATGGCCAAATGGAAATCTTGTTGTACACATAGCTCTTCGTTGGGTGAGTCGGTAGAGCTGTGGACTGGAACTCGCCAGGCCCGAGTTCGAGTCTCCGGCCGGCTGATGAAGAGTTAGAGGAATTTATTCCTGGTGACAGAAATTAATTTCTCGCTATAATATGGTTCGGATTCCACAATAAGCTGCAGGTCCCGTTGCTAAGTAACCAACTGGTTCTTAGCCGCGTAAAATAAGTCTAATCCTTCGGGCCAGCCCTAGGAGAGCTGTTAATCAGCTCAGTGGTCTGGTAAAACTACGGTACACTTTATTATGTACAGGTACACTAGAAATCATGATGAAGTAGAATGAACAAAAAATTTAAAGGAACAAAGGGTACTACTGTGATATTAGTAGCGATTTGTGACTTGATCCGGTATCATTACTCAACGGTGGTTTAAATATCGACAATGTTTTCCAAGTTGTTGAAGTTATCAGAAGTCAGATTTCGGAGAGGCAAATTAATGCGAATTGCAATATGAACAACAGCAATGTAATCCCTGGATTTACACGTACATGTTTTGTCTCTTTTTTCATGATAAACGAATGACAGAGAACAATGCCCAAGTTAGGTCCTTTTCCTATCAGAGGACTGGCTTGTAAACATCCGCTACCTGTTGATGGAATAATATTTCCCACATCAACGCTGTCGTTGTTTCCATGAACATCACCAAAAAGAGTAATGGTCCACATCTCTTTTCGAAAATTCATTACGTTAGAGCCAATACCTGAAAAAAAAAGTTCTTCAAAGCTCAACATTTTGTCGTGGCTGAAAAACAAGGTTCTCTGGCTTTAGTCGCGATTGTCAATCCTTTACTAATATTGCGTTATTTTACTTTTTTTTTTGCAGTCTTTTTCTCAGTTGATTTATCAACATCATACTTCCGTGCCTCGTGACCTACTTGCCACACTGAGTGGGCATTGGATGGTCCATCAAATATTCATGAACATTTCGTGGCTTCGGAAGAGACCGACAAGCTCGGTAATTGCAGCCTTTAATTTTTATGTTTTGCCAGTGAGTCCTCCAAAGAGCATAGATATTATTTCTATAGACTGTACCGAAATTATTAAGGTATTTAATTTATACTTAGCTTTGTTCACGTAGAATACTTTTCTGTCGTATAATCGCAACCACTCCCTCTTAAGTTTATGTCTATTATATTTATAGTATAAAACTTCTGAGGTCAAAGAATTAAAACAATATTCCTTTTAGCATCTAAAAACATTTAAAGAGAAAGATTTTCCAGAGACAGATGATTACTTTCCAATTCCACTTCATAATCAACTGAAAACAACGTGAATATGGAACAGCAATCATACGTAAAAATGCCTTGCACAAAACGGAAAAGACAACTCCCGGTTAATAGTGAAAAACAAGCAAGAAAAAATGAAACGTTGTTGGTCACAAATGCACTAAACATCGTTGGTCCATTTGTTCCTGATTACAACGTTTCTCTCTACCGGCTTGCATCTGTAAATTAGTAAAACACACATCAATTCACTTTGTGTGAAACGTTTATGATAAAAGGCTATCAAGAACAATTATAGTTTTTGTAAGTTTTCGAGATAAAACTTATCAGCAAGTTGAAAGCTACAGCAAAAGGCAGGGTGAACTATCAAATAAAACACAGAAATAAAAGGTAAATCATGAATACAGGACAAGTGATAGTTTAAGAAAATTGATCAACAACTATTAAAAATAAAGATTTAATTTAACTTTTATTTAAAGTTCTCCATCAAGAGAAATTTCCCTTCAAATAAGCTTTACTTATAAAGATGACTAAGTGGGTTATATTTCGAAAGCTTACAAATTTAAAAGAATACTCCTATAGCCTTGGCATTGTTATTTAAGTATATATATATATATATATATATATATATATATATATATATATATATATATATATATATATATATATATATATATATATATATATATATATATATATATTGGCGCGGGTTCAAATCCGCAGCCGACTGATCAGAGAGGCAGACACTTTGCTATCCGTGTAGACATCCCGGGATTATATATGTAATCAACGGATAGGTTTGCTTAAAAAGCAAATGGGTGTTACAGACTAAATACACACACAAAACAAAGCCACTACAACACCTTCTAAAAAAACATAACAAACATCTCACACGTCTCGAACTCTCGCCCTACCCGCGCAACAACTTCTCGCTGCTGGGAAGAAAGGGCGTTGGGTCGGGTATGATACATGAAACATACGCTACCGGGGTCTAAGCGATGTC
>JANJGK010000001.1:78865829-78883329 GCA_039081455.1 Macrobrachium rosenbergii
TTTTAACAATTCTAATGGGCTTCTTCTTTCAATCATGTCTGACAAAAGTGTGTTATTTGGAATCTGACAAATAAGAACCGTAGACTTTTGAAGCCAACATGAATGCTTTCTTTCTTTCATATGAATGTGGAATCGAAAGACGGAGAAAAATGGTAAAATTACTTGAATCAGTGCATTTATTTCTGGAATAATTTGTCGAGTTCTCGGAAATGATAAAAAAACTTCTTTCTTCAAGAATACCGAGTCCATTCTGGAGTCATTTATGAAGGAATGTTCCATTAGTCACATAATATAATTAATCTTATGCCTAATTGGAAAATTTCTCAATTTTCTTTTATTTTAGGACCTATTGAAATCTCAGAAATCGTTATGTAAAATGTTTGAGCGATATTCGTTTCAAATTAATTCTCTATTTTTGGTAGTCACAAAACTCTCAGCGGAAAAAAATTACAATACATTGGTTATTTGGGGTTCGCTTGCTTCAATTTTTTATTGAAAACGCTTATAGATTTTGAACAATTCATCAAACAATTCTTACGAATAACGCTCTTTATCTGACACACCGACATTTACGTAGCACTAAAGAATAATCAATCTTAGAGGATACTGTCTTGTATTCGTTTCAGAGTTAAAATCAATCAATTTCAAGCATTTAGCATAATACAACTTTTTAAATATTCCGTTAAAAGCTTGCAAAAATAAATTTAATAAAACGACTTTACAGTAGGACACGTGGAACACTTTAGTAGAATCCATGTATTTAAAATCAGTCATTTTCTAACACAGACTTCAACGGCATAATCAGTACTTTAATCATGCTGATTTCATTCTCTTCTTTTGGATGTTCGTGTGAGATTGAAGAGATACATAAACCGTTCAACGCTGAGGATACTTTGTGGAAGGAAGGACTTGAATCCCAATTGAAATATTCTGATTCGGTGTATTTATGCCCCTGGAAAATAAGCACAATTATCGAACCAGGTTTTAGTTAACGGGATATATACATTTTGACACTTGACCCCCTCTAAAGGACTGGCAATAGTGGTTGCAACCTACAGTTGCAAGGTGAATGGTGATATCCTTTATATAATAAAAACATGAGTCTTCTCTATACTTATAATGCCGACGTATCTTCCCTTACCTACATTTATTCAAGTGTTTTTATTCCGTAAACTACAAGCTATTTTATAGCTCAAAACTGCCATTCGAGTGATAACCATCTGACAATTACGTAGTTTGCATCTCGTGAACCTGAATTACAACGTAAAATGATTGGCCGCCCTAATAAACTGCTAAAAAAATAACGTCTACGAATGATTATGTGACCGCAACTTTATATTCAGTGTATAAAATATTTTATATTTCTTAGATGCCCCGGATATTCAAAAAATGAAATATTAAAATGGTTCCAATATAAAATATTAAAATGGTTCCTATACCTCAGGAGTAGTATATATATAATATAAATAAATGTGTGCTTAATTTCCATTTTTTTTTATAAAGATTGAGTACAGGGAACTTAGTAATTTCTCTCTCTCTCCCCCCCACCCCTCTCTCTCTCTCTCTCTCTCTCTCACACACACACACAAACACACACACACACACACACACACATATATATATATATATATATATATATATATATATATATATATATATATATATATATATATATATATAAATATATATATATAATATATATATATATATATATATATATATATATATATATATATATATATATATATATATATATATATATATATCGCACATTACCACAGGTGAAAAATAAGAGACGGGGTGTAGGTCCTGACCAGTTTCAGCTTCATTTCTAAGCAATTGATGAAGGACATGATACAGAGTATTAGAAGTCACAAATATATATACTACAGGAACAGTATTGACAGACATACACAACCATTAGAGCCTATGTATCCACCCACAGGCCGGTGTCAAGGTAGGCGTGGCCTTCAAAACTCATTTGGCTAAAAATCACAATATCCTCTCAGGGGACAATACTGATAAGCATACCGACCATATGCGACATCAGATCCACACCTGACAGGTGTCAGGGAGGCGGGGTTTGGAAAGCTCATTAGCACTGTTGCCCCCGTACTGTGTTTACAAATATACATCTCTACTGCCTACTTTATAATTTAAACAATTTACAAATTTCTTTCGATATTAAGGGAATAAGTTAGTACATCCCTTGACTGATATTCATATTGACACCGGCCTGTTGGTGGATATGTTGGCTCTAACAGTTGTGTATGTTCGTAAGTACTGTTCCTGTAGTATATATACATTTATGACTTCTAGCACCTACACCCTGTCTCTTATTTCTTCACCTGTAGTAATGTGTGATAAATGAATCACGTACAAAACTGATTACAATCATATATATATATATATATATATATATATATATATATATATATATATATATATATATATATATATATATATATATATATATATATATAGCCTATATATATCTTCTGGACTTGGCTTGGAATTTTTCAGCAGCCTCAAGTCAGCCCCCGGAAGAGTAACAATTTTTTGTTTTTCATTTTTCAATTTTAATTTTTTTATTTTATCATTTTTCATTTTTCCTTACCTTTCCGTTAGGAATCCAATACAGTTTATTATTAATGGAGAAGGAATGGGATTTGGTCCTTCCTATAGACGAAAGGCTTCGAAGATTCTCTGGGGGAAACGGATCCGACAGGAGCTGAAGACGGTTTCACAGGCTCCAGGAGTCTTTAAGAATTAAGAAGACGTTATAATCCAATGGGCGTTTCTGAAGGAATGCTTCAGGAGCTGAAGACTGCTTCAAAGACTGCCTTCCTGCCCCGCGAAGCTTAGCGCGCGCCATCTCGTTAGAATGTATGTAGTATATATGTATGTATATAGATACATGCATACATATATACGTACATAGATATATATATATATATATATATATATATATATATATATATATATATATATATATATATATATATGCATATGTATATATATAAGTGCATATCTATTATGTTGGTATGTGTACGTGTGTGTTTACATATTAAACTTATATAGCCCATTAATATCGCATTATCTGTGCCTTGTGAATCATTTGCATGTAAAGAGAATAATGCATTATTAGTGTACCTACCTTAACCACGATTCAATCCCATACCTATTAACATTCGAAAGCATAAAATCATAAAGTTCAAAAGTAGAGAGGAATTGTCATAAGTGCCCACATAATAAATACTACATACACACATATATATACATTATATATATATATATATATATATATATATATATATATATATATATATATATATATGTGTGTGTGTGTGTGTGTGTGTGTGTGTGTGTAATTTATATATATATATATATATATATATATATATATATATATATATATATATATATATATATATATATATATATATATATATATATATACAGTACGTATAGCCCTTATAGACATTACAAGTAGATTAGGTTACTCATGTCTTCTGTCTAAAAATATGTGTGAACATAAGAATTTTACATTTATGTCAAATGCTTCAGTTCATCCTATTCACGTACAAAATTTGTTTGTGTAAAATGGAGAATACTGAGAATACTGGATAATGATGAAAATAAGAGGAGCCATTGCTGAAATGATACCTTTCCTTTATAAATTATGTCATTGCTTAATATCGTAAAGATGACACTACTGCTAACTATAGCATAATATTTTTGTATCAAAATATCTGCACTAAGAACAACAAATAAATAAACAGCGGAGAATACTCTATTCAAAGCTGAAAGGGTACTCCTTAAGTTTGTTTTAACATACTTTCAGTAAACATGATGTGACCGCATATACAGAATCTACTGCTCACTTTTTACCAGATGCGTATGAAACTGTAATGGCTACAATGCTCTCTCAACTTCTCGAATTCTTCACACTTTTTGAATACGCTTGTCACTACAAATTCTGACCTCCAATAGCAGGATTCGAACCCGCGTGTAGAGTATCAGAACGAGGTCAAGTTGACTACCTGACCAAGAGAAGCATAAAAGGCTATTGCCGCTCATACATACTTTTACTCGTCGAATTTAAATACATTTATTAGAGCTGGAATAGACCCATCTTCACATAGTAGCCAAGAGGCAATCGGTTTTATTGCTTTTTAGGCTGAAATCTACATATAGAATCTACAGGTCACTTTTTGTATATACATATGTAATAGCCACGTGGTAGTGCATAGACAGAGTAGTAAATGACATTTGGGAAAATAGGAGATTGCGATCGTATTTCTTTTCATTCACTACATTATAAGTTACGAGTGATCTTACAGAATCTTGGAGAGGTCAACAATGGTCTGAGATACGGATCCAAAACACGGCAGAAGAAATGGGATTTGAATAAATAATAAAGAAAGAGAGAAAAACAGAAAGAATAATAAATAACTCATTGAATAAATAAATTATTAAATAACCAAGAAAATAAATTAATTGTTAAATATATACATAACTAATACTAAATAGGAACCATTAAAATTTAAAGGTTGCTGCTAAATTAGTAAATGAAGAGTGACCGTATAAACAAACGAAAAAATAAGTAATAAAAGCAATAAATGAATAAAGAAATAAAACTGTAATGAAGGTGAGAAAAAAAAATCAGACAAACCTGAGGAGAGAATATTCAACTCGGATATGCTAATTTCAACAATAAAGCAAAAATGCAAAGTTAGAAATGAAGCCTCAATTGATTTGTCATTGTTATTTCTTACATGTAAATGACCGATATATATAAGGAGGAGCTGACAATTAAAAAGATAACAATTTATTAGAATATAACACAAAAAATTTAAAACAAAGACCAACGACGATCTCACAATTGCTACGTACACTTTACCCAGGGCAAACGTGCTCGGTTGGAAATAGCACAAAATTAATGGCTCATTCTGCAGCACTTCATAAACAACAATATCTATATATATATATATATATATATATATATATATATATATATATATATATATATATATATATATATATATATATATATATATATATATATATATATATATATATATATATATATATATAATGTGTGTGTATAAAAAAAATATATATATATCTATATATATGTATGTATACATACATATATTTATATATATAAACTGTATATATATTTGTGACTTCTCATACTCTGTATCAGTCCTTCGTCAATGGCTTGGAAATAAAGTCGAAACCGGTCAGGACCTACATCCCGTTTCTTATTATTCACCTGTGGTAATGTGTGATAAATGAATCACGTACAAAAGTGATAATAATTATATATATATATATATATATATATATATATATATATATATATATATATATATATATATTAGATAAAGAGATGGATGCTACAGTTGACTTCCGACACTTAGCGATCATTTATAAATGCTATACTCTGAATGCCATTTTTAGACAGTTATCGACCCCACAAGGACGGCGGCTTGTGGATGCAATATTTAAAAGTCATCATTTCGAAAACGAGGTAAGAATATAGCTAACCTCCCATTGCCAGCTTCACAAAGGAAGAATAACCACAGTATCCTAAAGTTATTTTTTTCTCATACTGTGCAGTGGCCGAACCCACATACTTAGTTTTTCACAATCTCATCATTGTAACCCATTAAAAATTAAATATATATGCATATATACATATATATATATATATATATATATATATATATATATATATATATATATATATATATATATATATATATATATATATATATATATATATATAATTATATATATATATATGTTTATATATAATATATATATACAGTATATACTGTATATATAGGCCTATGTAATATATATATATCATTATATATATGCATATATATACATGTAAATATATATATACATATATATAATAAGCCATAAAAACACTCAATATTAAACTCACTACATCTTGGAAAAAATTACTCCTAATACATCGAACCTGAAAATAAAGCTTTGTGATTATATTTTTTTTAACACTGATCAGGATGTATGTATATCCCAACAAGGCACACTTGATTATATATATATATATATATATATATATATATATATATATATATATATATATATATATATATATACACAGGTGTCCATAAAGAAGTGGTGCAATTTGAAATACTTGTGGCTTCGTAACTAAGAATGACAGGATTAATCTGTAAAAAGGATACGGGAGGTTTGTGTCTAGTTTTCTGTTCTTCTGAAGTTGTATTTAATATTGTTTTTATCAAATATTTTTCACAGTTTCTAAAACTTAAAAATGACCCATGTTTCAGTATTGTTACTGTATACTGTACGTACAGTATATATATATGTAGATACGCAGAAGACATTGTAATTTCGGCTTCCTAGACCTTTCTTCGAATTCCAAAAACAATTCTTCCATAATAGGTACGCAGTTTGTTAAAGGGCTTATTTCATCATATATATATATATATATATATATATATATATATATATATATATATATATATATATATATATATATATATATATATGTTTGTGTGTGTGTATTTATGTATGTGTGTATGCATGCAACTATACAGAATATATATTTTTATACATATAAATAATTATATATACATATATATAATATATGTATATATAAATATATATATACTTATATATTTATAAACGTGTGTATATATATATATATATATATATATATATATATATATTTATATATATATATATATATATATATATATATATATATTAAAGAATATATTACATTTTTGTATATGTGCATATATCTATTGATAAAATATAGCGACTCGACTCCGTTGACATTCCAGACAACCTTCGGCAATGAGCTCATTTTCCTACAGAAGTGGCAAACTGGAAATCAAACTTGCAAAAGAAAAAAATAATAAAAAAATAAAGCATTTAGCGAAGACATTCGCCTTTAAACTGAGATCATTATGACTTACTTCTAAAAAACAATTCTATATCCAATATTTACTATGGCGATTTAGAGACCGTTGATAATATCATCTCAGAAACAAAACAGTTTAATTTGTGCTTTTCTTCTGGCAATGAAAATGTGCAAACAACGCTAAACACGTCTAACGTCGCAATAGAATACCTGACTCCTAACTGAGAACCAAAAATTATCCTGCTGTACTGAAATAACTATAGTAACTGCATACTTAAAATAGTGGGGTTAATTATTTATACGCCATAACAGAAATGTCTCATGATAATTAGGTATATACGTGACATTTAAAGAGCGTGCGTACATGCGCACGCAAACACACACACACACATTAAATACATATATATATATATATATATATATATATATATATAAATATATATATATATATATATATATATATATATATATATATATATATATATATATATATATATATATATGTTCAAAAATTACGCAATAAATGCCCCCTAATATGAAATTCACTTTGTACTGGGAAAAACTTTTACCCAAAGGAAATAAATAATTGCATCCACTAGGTGCAGATGTACTTATTCATATATATTTCCCTTTGGGTGTTAGTTGTTCTTAAGGTAGCGTGAATTCGATACTAAGAGGTACCTGTAGCTTAATATTTGAGTGTATAAAGTTCATGTCTGAAAATGGGGCAAAAGTCTCACAATACACATACACAGATATATATATATATATATATATATATATATATATATATATATATATATATATATATATATATATATATATATATGTGTGTGTGTGTGTGTGTGTGTGTGTGTGTGTGTGTGGGTGTGAGTGTACGTGCGCGCACGTATGCGCACCTGTGTCTGAACGTTCTAGTAATATTAATGGTATCGTTCACTACACAATAACAAATACACGCGAATGCTCGTCATACAACGTCGATATTTTCTGCAAAGAACGGTATTTTCATACAACACATTTTCCAACAGCTATAATCTCTCAAGCGATGGGGTCCCTTCTGCAGAAACGTCGACCAGAAAAAGAAGAATTACGCCAATTCATCAATAAACTGCTGATGAAGCAATAAAACTTCAGTTCTGCAGTTCTAAAGGAAATAACTGTATTATGTAATGCTTCATAACGGCACCTTCATAAACGGGCATGAAACATATGTAATAAAATTTAATGTTTCAGTATCAACCTTTCATGACAAGGAGTAAAAGTTGCTGTAATGGGAAGCCATAAATTTTTAAACGTATTACATAAATCTGAAAATAACGAAAGTATCTCAGAAAGCAGATGTATATTGCTTGTAGCATTCTAAAGCGTATTTGTCAATCCCACAAAAAGGACAATGAATTTTATAGGTAAGCGCAAAATATAAATATTACACGGAATTTAAAACTCTGGGATATACAGTTTAGTGCGTTTCACGCTCCCCATATTATTTCAAAATTCCCTCACATCACACTCATTCAAGTTTATCATTTATACCTCTATACCTTTTCAGCGAAAGCTGTAATGCCTAAGATACATATTATCTCGTCCTTTTTTTTTAATCTTGGTAACGATACTGTTTTACACATTACATAAAACTGTAGATTTGAAAGGGGTGGAAAATGACTGGGTAAGTTTTTTATTTCTTTTACAGTAGTAGTGACGTTAGCAAAGGTATTAACAAGCGCTTAATAAAATTATGGTTTTTACATGCCAAGTAGTAGTGAACACATTTCATTTATGCTCACTGATTCCGTGTTTTATTTGATGCTAAAAACATAACAAAAGGGTTTAATCTCTCTCTCTCTCTCTCTCTCTCTCTCTCTCTCTCTCTCTCTCTCTCTCTAGATATCCTATTGTTAATAACTGGTTATGTTTGATGTGTAGTTTCTCTGACGTCTTTCAGCGTGTACACATCAAGAAATTAATAGTAAACACGTGACTCTACTGGTGTACTTGCTTGGCAGGAATAATTACCGATATCGTTTGCGCATTTCAATGAAGATTTGTTTGTTTCATCCTTTGCACGTCATCCCTATAGTATGCTGAACCAAAAGAATTTATAAGAAAGTCATTGGGAAAGTAATATGTAAAATGTCTCATTAGTGCTTAAAAGACTGAAGAGAGTAAGATTCCTTTTGATAAAACCCTTTCTTTTATTCGCTTGGAATCGGACCCAAACCCAATTACACGAAGCAAAGACGAATTAACTCGCGCTTATAACTTTCAAGGAGTCAGCCAAAGGGGAAACTATTTAGAAAAATAAGTTCTTTCTTCACAGGAAAACATCAACACAAGAATTATGAACAACAAGGCGCTGCAACCATACCTTAATATTATCACAGATGTAAGAGCAAAGAATTGCCAGTCTGAAATATTCTCTCTAAATATCTGGAGAACCTTGGCCTATCTTTAATTTCTAGTTTTTGGAGGTCTAGAATCTAGAGTTTTTCACGAATGGTGCAGGAAAACGACATAATAAAGACTACATTCGTTTACAAACTGCTCTTTTGACTGTTTAAAAGAATACATAAATATAAAATGGTCTGGAAGTCTCACTGCAATAGCTTACTTATTTAAATATTAACGTTTTCATGGAAATAACCTTTATGCAACAAACTTTAGAAATTGATGGGAAATTCGGAACTTCCAGCTGACAGTATACTTCTATCCTTAATTTTTATATTATTATCTCCGATAAGAATTTGTAGAAACTTTGTCTTATCATCCGATTTTCCTCAACATTCTTTGTTCGATGAACATGATTTACAAAAACAATCAACAAGCTGAAGTAAGATGTACCTTTCTCTTAATGTAAGACGATCACTGAACACATTTCTGATAAACTGCGTCCCTGTAATAATAAATTAATGGATGGCGTCAGTTGGAACTATAGCATTCTTTGAGGAGCGATGGCTTGACAAGAGTCCAACTGTCTCAACGACTAAAGTGAAATTCGTACAGTCAGCACACGTTAGGGATCTCTGATGCTTTCATTAACGAGAGCATTTACTCATCAACAACAGGTACGAAGAGGCCATTTATATTAACAAACCAAATAACAAAAAAATAAAAACACATCAGTAGCTTGACCTTCATGGCTTTCACGAAACAACTAACAGATTTACAAGGCTCTTTGACCCGGATATAATAGAACACCAAAACTAAGCATGATTCAACATAAATAAGAATAACAAATCGATAACAGATTTCATGAACGGCTTGTGATAGAAAACATTGGCTTAAGAGAGACAAACATTACTCTTCCCTTGCAACTTTCACCAGAATATCACCCGATCTATAACAGATATCTTAAAATGATTTATTACAGAAACACAATATCATCCTCCGTCTCATGTTTTTCGCAAAAACACTAACCAATCTTTTAGGATACAATAAAATCATGTACGACAATAACCAATGATGCGATTCCCGCAACTTTAGATTCCCTTAAGACTTTTATGAGAACCTTAACCAATTCATAACAGGCATCTTCATATCACTCATAAAAAAACAAACATGAGAAGAATAAATTGCAACTAATGGCTTTCAAGAACATAAAACAGTCTATGCCAATTATTATAACGCCACTTATAAAAGACCAAAGATGAAAAAAAATATTAACTTATCCCCAAATGTTTGCACAAGAACATTACCCAGTCTATGGAAATTCTCCTCAAACCATTCACGAAAAAATAAAAACAACATTGTCACAACACTGACTTGCCCCTAATGACTTTTACAAGAGCTGTCTGGTTTCGAAAAGTGGAAATAAAAGCCCAAAGCAGGAATGAAATTAATAGCACGTCCTCAAGTCAAACCCCGTCGGGTAATATGAACGGCTTCCACACTGTTTCTTTCGAGAGTACTCGAGTCCTGAGCATCCATCCGCTTTTCATGCCCACTTGATTCCCGGTCCAGATTACATTCATATTGGAACATCGAACATAAAAGACAACGAGCTTAAGTGACACTCCAGGGACGGGAAGAAATATCACTGGAAGAGGGCGGACCTCCTTCCATACGTTTTGAGAGAGAGAGAGAGAGAGAGAGAGAGAGAGAGAGAGAGAGAGAGAGAGAGAGAGAAAGAAATTTATTCTTATACGGAACTGAAACTTTATTTTCAAAACCTTCTTCCATTCGCTTTGAGAGAGAGAGAGAGAGAGAGAGAGAGAGAGAGAGAGAGAGAGAGAGAGAGAGAGAGAGAGAGAGAGAGAGAGGAAAAACTATTATACGGATCGAAAAATGTACTTATAACGCAGTCATTGTGTATGTATGTATTTATGTATGCATGTATGTACATATATATATATATATATATATATATATATATATATATATATATATATATAATATATATATATATATATAATATATATATATATATATATATATATATATATATAACTGTACAACTGATGTCAGAAAGAAAACTACTGCGAGAAACTTTTCAGATGGCATACGACGTAATTTGAGAACACCCGAACAAAGACAAAACAGGAACTAAATTGCTGTCCCATTTTTTCCGCAAGACGTAAAAAGTCTCTTCCGTTTCCTGTAATTTAAACTTCTGACAAGTTTATAAGACCTGAAATCTCTTCTGTATAGGAAAATACACTAAAAAAAATATAAAAGAAAGTTGAAGGAAAAGATTTCGATAATGCTTAGCAGAGAAAATAGAAAAGAATAAAGGGATTGTCTTTGTTGTTTGAATAAACATTATATTTAGATATGTCATGATGCAATTCAAGAAGCGTGATTTATATTCAAAGCGAGCTAATATTCCCTGTTTTCTTATTCTATTATTTTCTTCCACTTTATTTCACCCTTTACGTCGCTTTTTAGTCTGCATTATCCATCTCGGTCCTATTCCTCAAGTACAGTCATAATCTCGGAAGATATAGTATAGAGAGAGAGAGAGAGAGAGAGAGAGAGAGAGAGAGAGAGAGAGAGAGAGAGAACTTCCTAGATAACAAAATCCTCCCAGTAGCCCTTACCTGCAATCGTGGCTAAGAAGAGAGAAGGCAGGACCACCAGCCTTATAAACTTCTGCGCGCCTTTGCTAATCTCCATATTTTCCGGCTGTTGGCACACCAGGTTTACGGCGAGGAAGAGACAGAAGAGGAAGAAGATGCAGAAGAAGGATAAGAACAAGAAGGTAAAGAAGAAGTCGAAGGAGTAAAAGCCAACACCAAAAGGACTCGCATAGTCAGGCGTTGTTTATGGCTGCTGCTCCTGTGACCGATATTGTTGTTTTATGTTTCAGTTTTCCTCTTGCTTTATTAGTTTTTATTCTTAGTATTTTTGAGATGAAACAACGGACTTTCTAGACGTCTTTTGGGTTTTGTTCTAGTTTCTGAAAGATTCAGTTCAATTGTTGTTTGTCAAGTATTTGTCTCTTTAAATGTTTCATTCTGGAACTGGATTTGAAGTTCTTTCCTTTTTTAGCGGAGATATCGTTTATTGTTTAACTAACTTGCTAGATATTGCAACTGAAAGCCATTAATCAAAGTGCTTCAATCAAAGTATCTACATCAACAAGTTGAAGTCAGGTAACTATTTAACATCCTTTCGAGTGCAAACGATGGCGCAAAGATAAGTGATGGCACTGCGACATAATTTATGCTTCAAAACGGGCAAAGCAAGCAACTGCACACGGTGACCCACTGTCTCGACCGGGAGTAGTAGTAGTTTGAGCGCGCAACCTTTTCGTGCGAAGGGCAGCGGACGCCGAGAGGCAAGGGACCTCACTCGGGCAGCGTTGAATGGTGACTGAAGCAGCAAACACGTGGAGGAGGCTCCTTCCCTTTCCCCAGTAGCGAGAGGTGTCAATCCCCGGAGCAGATATCACCTGAAAATCGCAAATTCTCTCTTTTTTCCCCTTTTTACACACCTCCCCTCCCCCAACCGCACACACACGATGATGATGTCGTGACATTCCCTGTCGCGATCCTTGTGGGTGATTTTATAGCTTATTTTACTGCGCCCTCTCCCGGATGAGGACGCATTGTGTCTCTATCAGATGCTTATATCACAACGCCGCTGCTGCTGCTGCTGCTGCTGCTGCTGATGGGGTGGGAGGGTGAGGGCTTGTTATCTCTCCCTTCCTTATCGCGTTACACGGAAGAACTTCCGCACTTCCTTCGGGGATGATCTTCAGCCTTCACTCCCTTCCGAACCCGCGCACGGAACTTTCCCCAGGGCATCGCATGGTCACTCATCTCGTGAGGCTCAGAATCACGCGGTCCTCCATTACGAGGAAGATTCAGAGGCGTCCATGCTAGAAGAGAAGCCTGGCAAAACATGGCGGTACATAAAACACGACAAGCAGGCGTGCAGCCTCTCGTACACGCGAGCATTCGAATATGGATGCGTCGACCTCCTCACCTCGAATAGTACCAGTTATTTTCCCCGTGCCAAAGCCTCTGCAGGTCATCCCGTCGAGAGTATGTGAAAAAGTGATGAGTCCGGATTTGCTTTCGTGGGTAAAGGAGGCATGTGTATCAGAGATGTTTTCGTTTCTCGCAAAACACGATTTTTTTTTTTTATTCTTCAGGGAATACTGCAAGGATGGTAATTAAATTTGATGATATTCTGAATTAAATTCAGTGCTAAAATATAAGATGAAAACGCAATATCTACAAAAATTATAACGTATGACTTTACAAGAGATAATAATTCAAAATAATTTATTATTTGGTTTCATCACTAAGCACCAAACAGTTACAAATAGTTATTAAGATGTAAGAAAAGACAAAAATATATTCAATCTCTCTCTCTCTCTCTCTCTCTCTCTCTCACTCTCTCTCTCTCTCTCTCTCTCTGACTCCCTTTAAGATTTTATTCTTTTGACAGAAATAGAATTTCCGACTATCAAGGTCCTCGCATATAAACCAGAAATACATTGGATACAACGACAAAAGGAGATAAAGGACTTGCATTCTTCGGTCTGGCGCCCGGGTACGTATGCAGATATGAGTGTCTAGTGCAAGAATAAAAATTTTCGCATCGATACATAATTATGAAAGCATATATATATATATATATATATATATATATATATATATATATATATATATATATATATATATATATATATATAAATATGTATATATATATATATATATATATATATATATATATATATATATATATATATGCTTTATAATTGTATATATGTGTGTGTGTGCTCACTAGCACGAAACATGCAGTATTAATGAAAGCGTATATGTGTATACGCATTAAAAATACAGCAAACACACAAACATAATCTCACATGCGCATACCAAAAACATACAGCATACAAAAACGTACACTCATAATCACATGCATAAAAATACAGCAAACGCGCACACATACACGCACATTCATATGCAAAATATACAACAAAAGCACAAACGTACAATCACATGCCCATAAAAATACAGAAACCAAGTGTTCGTGTGAAAATCCAACGAAAAAGAATATTAACGTAAACTCGGGCGCAAAACAAATCCAAATGGTTATATGAAAATGGAAATAGATGAAAGAAAACACCGCTTTGACTTTCAGTCTGGGCAACGTGATTCCAAGATAAAGAATGAATTAAGTTTTTGATTAAATAAATGCAGCTATGAATGTTACCTTTCGAGTTCCACCTTCCGCCGCTGTCAGCACGAAAAGGAAATCAACGCCTGCGTTATGCTGTCAATTTCTGAAAGAAAGAGAAAAGGATTTAGAAAGTACTGTGAAATAATACTGTAGCAGTCGACTCGGTAATCGTCACGAAATTAAAGAATTAAAACTGATCCTTAATCTTCGTATTAACTTCCAAATGGTGTTTGTAATAAGGCGAGACTGAGTCTTATTATTATTATTATTATTATTATTATTATTATTATTATTATTATTATTATTATTATTATTATTTCAAACCTGTTTAATGGGGACGAACGTGTTCAGCTTATGTTTTGTCCCGCAACATTTCTACAGGGATAGTATTATGTTATATCGTTTAATAATTAAAATATTTACTCCTAATTCAGTTCTTTTTTTTTCAGATAATTGCTTTAAATTGAAGTACCAAAAGCAGACTTGCTACAACTGATTGAAAAAACGATATTTTCTCAATGGTATCTAGATAGTAAAGGCCATGTAATAACTTAAATTATTGTGTTCCTGTAATAACAGAAAAGTTAAATGGCAAATTAATGATTTCCTGTTACATGAGAAAGTAATGATTTAAGCATAAATAGTTAAGTAACGATGTCAATGAGAACCCGAGAGTAATGTTGGTGATTAATCACTTACAGAGTACAATTCCCTGCCTATAGTAAGCTGACCAAAATGAGAACCTCTGTTCTAGGAAAAGCTTGCCTATTTTTTATTTGTTTTGTTATTTGAAGATAACGGCATGCCTTATCAGTCCTATTTCTTCATTGATTTGTAGTTCGATAACACTAACTTTACATAAAGCATTTCGTCAACATTTACAGCAGGTTAAGAATACTAAAAAGTTTCTTTCCATTATACTCTCAAGTGATGATACGAATTCTCATATCATAGAATGCTCAAGGTTATAGAACCTCATCTTTCATAACAAATTATTTAAGAATAACGATTCTTTCCACTGTAGATTCAAGTATTGATTCGGAAAACAAATTGATTTTGTAAAGTCGTGACATTTAAAAACTAACATCTAATTTACAACATTTCTTCTTCATTAATCTAGTAAACTTGACTGAAATGGGGATGTCTCAACAATGTAAGACAATAATTTTTATGGGAGCTACGACAAATGGTGTGAGAAGTCCGCACTTTTCGGATAAAAATTCTATCTTCTACTGACCTTTACTTCCACTGAAGTCGACCTCTTATTAGACACTGTATCACTTTATCGCTAAGAGCATTTTAGCAGTACGAAGCTCTAAAGTATCAGATTAAATCTGCCTGGGTTTCTTAAAAAAAAAAAAAGTGGTTTCTAGGCATACATCAATCGGCAATGCCACATCAAAATTTTTCTTACTTATCCAGTACACAACCAATTAACTTTGAAGAAATTTCTTTGCTAAGAATGTGGGAGCTTACTTCTTATTCTTAATGTATCACGTTTTCGTTTATATTTTATTTTATATTGACAGGCCGGCCGCACTTGGAAAACAAAAAATTACTTTGAAAATTCTCAATACCAGACTGATCAATTTGTTCATAGTAGCTCTTCTCTTCAGTTCCTGAGGTACAGAAGCTTTTATAAAGCATCTGAAATAATTCAATATACGATTTAGTGATGGATATCTTGAATTAATTGAGCTGCTCAGGTGGCAATAAATTCCCCAAGGGAAATGCATTAAAATTTGACATATCGAGTTCATTACAATTTAATATTTCAGCTCCACAAGGAAAATGTTTGGGCGAAATGTATGAAATATATATCAAACCACATAATCCACTAACTTAATCGTCTGCTGAGTTGATGAATATTTTCAAATAACAATGGGAGTAAAAGAGACAATATTATTATTATTATTATTATTATTATTATTATTATTATTATTATTATTATTATCATTATTATTATTATTATTATTATTATTATTATTATTATCAATGCACATACATTCTTATGGAAGAAGTGGAGAAAGGTTTCATTTAAATCGAGTTACAATATATCTCAGTAAATACAATTAAATAGCACTCAGCAAAACATATAAAAGAAATTCAGTTTAAACTATAAAAAAATAATAAAGAAATGTAAGAGTAAACATCAGAGCAAAAAGAAACAAAACCAAAAGGCAACAGGTAACTGCAATGGAATTCCATAGATCCCGTCAACTGGATGCTTCATCGATTCAGTAAAATGTCAGAAAACACGGAAAGTTTTCAAAATGTGAGCTGACCTTCATCCATCTTTCATAAATGAGGGTGCTTGGCATTGGTGTTGGTTTGTCTGAAGATTTTTATAAATCATATTAATCATTTATGGCATGTAGCCCGCTTGCTTTTAAGTTTAAATGGCAATTAGAATAATAAGTATAAAAATAAGAGTTAATATTATCATCATAATTATCATTAATCCATATTAAAAGTAAAGTAAAACAGAATATATGTTAAGATTTAGAAAGTATTCCGTACAGAAATGCACTCCGAGTTTAAAAAAAGCCTGACATTTATACAGACTATGAACATTATGTCACTTTTTTTTTCAGTTACAAACTTAGGTGTATTTCTACATCTCAGATGTCAAAGTTCCTTTATCTCACCTCTGGGTAGGTTCAAATGACTTTTGCTTTCTCTCACACTTTATCTTAAGCGTACGTTATTTTAGATTAAATTCGTTTCAGGTATTTCTAGCAGTATTCAAGCAATTCATGTATTCTGCCTTAATTTCTCTAGTTAATTCCTCGGTTGTTTTTCATCCATTCATGTTTTTTTTGATAATTTTTTTTTATTTTGTTATACATTTGCTTTTTTCTTTCTCTGTTTCTTTTCTGTGGATATCTGCCTAACTACTGAATGAGTTTCTCTTTGTATCCCATAATAATGTATGTCACGAAG
>JANJGK010000001.1:78888329-78890829 GCA_039081455.1 Macrobrachium rosenbergii
TACAAAGAACGAAAAGAATTCTGAAGATTGAACATAAATATTAGATACACACTTCGATGTTTTCTGGTACTATCCTCCTTAATGAGCCATAACTAATCTTTCTTCCACCTAAATTTTCATGAATTGGTGTAATGAATTAATCAGTAATTTTAGTTTTATGCCAGGCGGATTCAATAAAGTGTTGTCTAACCTCTAATATTCTTGGTAAGGGAAGATACATACCGCCGGTCACAAGGCTGTATTTAAGTGCTCATAAATCGTATCGATAAGATCAGTATTTCTCCTTCTTGCTCTTTAAGATTAAGGTGATGAATCTTCCTAGAGTTTATGTCTATATAATCCAAAAGGTTGATTTACGTTAACATTTTCTTTCCAAACTTATACAGATAGTTTATTTAGATTAATTTTCATTTTCTTGAACAGAATTTCCAGTCCACACCCAGGCCCTCAAAAAAAAAAAAAATCTGTGACATACATTGTCACTTTTGTCAGGTAAGGATTATGCAGTTACCAGATAACTCCGTCATTCACTTATCATAAATGGAGACAGCGGTAAAGAAAGTTTGACAAGTTGGTCATATTTAGGACGAGTTGAAATATAAATGCGTGGGAATATATTAATACACATACTTTCTCTCTCTCTCTCTCTCTCTCTCTCTCTCTCTCTCTCTCTCTCTCTCTCTCTCTCTCTCTCTCTCTCTCTCTCTCTCTATATATATATATATATATATATATATATATATATATATATATATATATATATATATATATATATATATATATATATATATATATATATATATATAATATATATATATATATATATATATATATATATATATATATATATATATGAAATTGTATTTTGTAAATGATACGTTTTTGTCTCTAAAATAAACTGTTTAAAAATATTAAACATTTCAAAGTCTCATTACGAATTCGGTTCTTTCCAACGGAAACCTTCGGCATGAAATCTACATAAAATTACTTCCATATCACAGGCCGTTTCTGTGGCTTATACAATTTGCGATTAAATTCTGCATTCTGCTGAGACATATATGTTTCTTTATTGTTTCTATCTATATAATTGGCATAATCGTGGATTTTCGGCAACGTACATGGATAACCAATATTATCAGCATGATTCAGTCAACATCTTCCTTTGAGGAAATATTATGATAAATCTGTTTACAGAGAATCGCCAACACTTAGTTCTGCTTTGCATTTGCTTCAGTCCTGAATCCGATTCCTTGTCACTCTCAGAACTTTCTGAGACGGTGAAAGCAGTGGCAGTCAGAGGCTTAAAAAATTCATCAGTTTTTGTAGTGACTTTGGGATTCTCGCGCGTCTTTGCCTTACTGGAGTTCTGTGATCTTCAGTACGTATCAAATGTATATGTGTCTATTTCGGTCCACCTGAGCTTCCCTGTTATGAAAATGGAAACCAGCAACTCTCTCGTTCATTTCTGGAATTACTAACAGAACTTCCAGTGGATGTACAATACACATTAGATGAACTAACATTTCGACTTGCGATTCGGGCATGTAATTCTTTAGACTAGAAATGCTTTTTTTAAAAGTACCAATATAGGTTTTACCGATGTGCTTATCGTGATAAATTGATCAGCTATATTTACTTTACGTAAACAGTTCCCTGTAGTTTTTCATATGACAGAAACAGTCAGGATATGTCAGAATACTCATAAGAAAGAATAAGATTCATATTTGACAAAAAGACTGCACAGGTATGCATATCACTTCCATGATAGTAAAATAGTAATACCTGTGACATTAAAGAAACTTGGCTAAATCACTTACCTGATGAAAGGAGCGAAGGAACACAATTACATACACATAATTGGATGTAAGCGAGAATACTGTGACCAGACAGTACTCGAACTAATTTTGAGTATCTTTACTTCAGTGAGCTGTACATGCTTCGAAAAACTTAGCAGCAAGAAGTTTATTATACAAATCATGAAAACGGAATTTAGAAAAACACCTAAAGAAAGACGACGTCAACAACCTAGCTGTTGAGGCGCCAGTTTTAGTAGCCATTAATCAACCAACCTAAAGTTATCTGACGCTCTGAATGCCACGCATTTTGGATAAGATGAATTCCGGTAATTTGAGCAACATTTCCACAATCAAGGCTTTAGGTAGTACAAATTTGACCATGTTTGAAGTAGAAACTTAACATGGTATTGGTCATATTATTTTAGCAATGAGTATGATGTTTTCGGTCTTGAAAATGAAAAAATCAACACATCAAACTAAAGAGAGTGGAACTGTTTTGTCTTTTAAAAAATTTTCGTCCTTATAGTTTCCTTTTCGCACTCGAAACTGTCAACGAGATGAGTGTGGAATGCTACAAGATAAACCTAATTAATTTGAGAGAGAGAGAGAGAGAGAGAGAGAGAGAGAGAGAGAGAGAGAGAGAGAGAGAGAGAGAGAGAGAGAGATCAAAATGATGCGACTTCTCATTAGGTGATTCTACAGAT
>JANJGK010000001.1:78895829-78913329 GCA_039081455.1 Macrobrachium rosenbergii
AAACCCTTTAAAAAACCCTCAGGTCACAGTAGGAGAGAAAAAGTGATAGAAGAGAGTCCTGGCGAGTCACAGAGAGCCAGTAACGAAAAATGGAAAATCTAACGTAAGAGAGATTTGAGTTTCATGCTACTTTACAAGGATGAAACATCAAGTAAAGACTATGGCATTTTAATTGAAATGACACGAATTGCGTTTATAAAACAAGATATTCACAATAATAAAATTAGCAATGGATTGCAAATGCAACGACTGAAGAAAACCAAAGAAAGCAGTTTTATCAATTGAAGCTACACCCTATACAAATTTAATTTTAGGTATTCGTATATACACACCAATTGGTTACATTCTTGATCTTTGTGTAATCGCCTATAATTTAAGTATCATTATAATACTATAAGTCTCAATCAAGTGGCCTTTTGCACTTTCATAACCTTTATTCACTACTTCTGCCAGCATGCCACCGATTTCTAGCTCATGTCACTTCCTCTTTGCGAGTTCTCACATCTAACAGAAAAAGTTCTATCTCCCTTTTTACCGATGATTTACTTTCACTTACTTTCATTTAAATTCTCTTTTTGTGACTTCTCAGTATCTTCTGGGTAAATTCAAATTCTAATCTCTGAACATAACACTTGTTAAATACATTTCTAAAGCTAATTCTCCATCTTTTTCAGGCAGTGTCACAAACAAATTCATTGGACTGCATGTTGGGATTATCAATCTTGTTTTTTCACTGAAAATTTCCACATCTTTCGCCAACAATAATGTTCGAAGCCTGAATTTAAAATCCACTACATTAGGATAACTATAAGGGCCATACATTTGTCTTATGCATACAAACAGGTGCTGTTAGCAGTCCTAATTTAATCTGTGAGTCATAGTATATTCCAGGTTATAGGTGTTTTTCACCATGTTATAAAGACCAATTACTGACTTGCTCGAGAGAATGGCCTTTTGAAATTTATAGAGGCATCTTGTCTTATGAGATTTGACCTTCAAAGAACAGTTATCATCACTTCTATCATCCTATTAAGGATTTCCATTTGCATATCTTGATTCATTCCAAATGCCTTGCGGGTTAGCACGTCTCCAGACTTATTTCCTGAATTCACGATGTCAAACCAGTCATTGATAAGTGAAATGAAGTCAGATGTCAGTTTCTCGTTGCTTGTCTCTAACACACCCTTGCCTCCAAGGTATCTGACAGCATTTGTACTGAATTAGATAACAATTGTACAGCATATCTGATGTCCATTCACACACAAATGCATTTGATATATCTGATGACCCAAACCATACCCCGTTTTACTTTCCTCAACATTTGACAAATACATGCACCAGATACGAGATCTTTACAATTCAGATAAAAGCCTGATTTAACTAAGGTATTTCTAATCAATTTCATTAGATGGGGGACATCAGTTTCTCTTTCTCTTTCGGCATTGGGCTTTTTAAATGAAATTTTATTTTCAAGTGGATTAATATCAAGTTCCTTCCACGTGCGAAGTTTGGTTCCAAATCATGAACAACTGCAACTACTGGATACCCGATAGACTCCACATTTATTATAACATCTAATAACACTTTCTTTACATTTGATTGGTCAAAGTCGTAGCAAATAGGTTGCTTCCACTTTCCAATAAGGCCTTGCAACATGACTACTAAAGCTCTGTCCTGTGGTTTGTATAACACACCAATACCTTTATCGTAGCACCACTCATTACTGATAAACATTTCATCAAAACTTAGAACTACAATTTTTTCATTTGTAGTGAATGTGTCAGCTTTAGCTCGCAATAATGACAAGCCACTTCTCAAAACTCTCGGTTCGCAGTAGAGGCTCGCTCTGTCTTTCAGTGTGCTTCACATGGAAAGGGATATCCTTTTTCCAGTCGCAAGTACCCATAGCTCTTAGTGTTAAGGCTGAGGCAATATCTTCATTGCTCCATTCACTCACTCTCTTCTTTGTTATAATAGCCTTAATTTGAGTTTTACTGTAAAAAGGTTCAAATATACTCTCAGTTCTTTTTATAACAACATTCCTTATAATTTGAAAAACATTTCCATTTAGATCAGATAGGCCTATATACCTTTTTAAGTACACATTTTCTTCTTTAAGACGGTTTACCTCTTCTCTTAGTCCTTTTATTTCATTTCTTGTCTCTTCTGGAATAACATTTATATCTTTTTCTACAATGCAAGAATCATCTGCATTTCCCTTGCCATCTACAAGTGAACTGGATACACCACTGCACACTTAGGATTAACTGGTTTGGAACGGCGACAAGCGTGTATTCACTTGTCACAGTAATGTTTATCTTTCGGAAACCTAAAATATTTAATGTCACTGTCTTTAGCTTTCCTTTTGGTATTTGCACATCCATAGACAGAACAGCTATTAGGCATTTTAGATGAAATATCACAAGATAATACCACGTACTGTACTATATTCCACCCATATGAAGGTAACTTGAGCTCAGTGCGGTCAAGGTCTTGGGGCTCAGTTGACTTCTTCTTTAGAGTGAGTCACCGATAATCTCTTGTTTGGCTGACCTGTATAAGTGGGTCCTGGATTTACCTTACCCTGTTTACCCCATAAACTCATTAGATATTTATTTCTCTATGCATTTTGCAATTTTTCCTTGTGAACACTTCTACCCACTGCTTTCAGCTCAAAATACCTAGGCAAATCAATTTAGTTATATGAGGATTTACACGGTTTTCCACCTTTGTATGAAAATGTATTCCAGTGCTAGCGGCTATCGTAGCTATCCACTGCTTTTGGAAAATTTTGTCAATACACAAAATGGAAGGAGCATTTTCATTACTTTTTGTTCTAGTATAGTCATTTTTATTTTCACACCCCTTTACTCTAGCGTTAATGTATAAAGCTCTTTCCCGAAGAAGTTAGCAGACCGACAAGTAATTTCTGAATGTTGCGAAGAATGCAAATTTCTTCGACGGCTACTTTGGGTAGCTTCGGGCTCGCGGTATTTCCCTCTTGCATCTCCAGCCGTTATCGCCCTTCCTTCGCGAAGGGAAAATCCTACCTCCCTACCTCTCCCTCATCCTTCAGCACTCTCTTTCCCTACGGCTCTCTGACCTGGGGGCCCAGAATCAATCCATTAAGGGGCGTCGTTGATGAAAATTCTTATCCAACTCTAAACGCTCGATCTGTCTCCAAGAATTTTGATGAACTTCTCATGCCTGAGGCCACGTTTTCTTAACTCGGTGCACTTATGCTTCGTCCCCCCCGCCCCCTTCCCATGCCTAGCGCCCTCTGCCCCTCTTCCATCACTCCCTTTTCTTCCACCTACTCATATCCTCGTCCAACCCAAGGCCCCCAGTTTCAGTTCTTTTTTTTCGTTCATTTATCTACTTCCTTTTTTTTATAATCACACTTCATTTATTCTTCCCCTTCATATGGACTGTTCATCACTTTCTGCTATAGTTTCTTCTTATAAAATCTTATTCCCCCTCATACAAGCTCATTGTAGACTAGGCCTTTACTTGCGAATTATGGTACAGTCGAACTTCTTTTACATATGTACACGTGGGCAAAAAAGACGATTTTTTTCGAATTCTAGGTAAAAATAATAAAATTAAGTGGATCTGCAGGGTATCATACATAAACTTCGTTCATTTATCAGAATTAGCGATTGATTAAACAGTCCTTCTAATTGCTAACGTATAATGGAATAATAACTGCCTGACACACATTTCTTCCACGTGTCTGTAAGAGGTTTAAAAAATTTAATACCTGTGTAAATCAAAGAATCCTAAACGTACATTCTAACCCACTTGAAAAAAATTAAAGATTAAACCTTGATTATTACAAATACAGGAAAATATTTTATACTTTTCCATTCAGTGATGGTCGCGGGATTTGTTTTGTACGAAGCTATAAAGGGATTTAACAGAGTAGTGAAAGAGAACGAAACGAATGGAATATAAGAACTTGGAATCTGACCTCACTCCTAAAAGTGAATATCTAAAATCATTTCAGTAGTTAAAGACAACTGATAAAATTAAAGAACAATTTAAAGATGAATATTGCATAGGCTAATGTGATAAATGAAAAGACAAAGAATGAAATATTTTGAGTTATAAGATGAACGAAATTACCATATGTTTGTCTACTCACTTGTCTTATTTTTTTTTATTAAAAATAGCAGGGTTATATAAGATTACAACTCTTGAAGCTACCCAATGCGACACAACACAATGTTAGAAGCGATGTGTACTTTAATCACATACATCACATACTGTACATACACATACGCACATATATATATGTGTATGTATATATATATATATATATATATATATATATATATATATATATATATATATATATATATATATATATACATATATATAATGGCAGATAGATATGTATGTATTCATATATATCTATAACTCTATCTCTCTCTAAATATATATATATATATATATATATATATATGTATATATGTATATTTTACTTCAAGTAATTAAAATATTTTCCACTTTTACGATCATAATTAAGTAAAACGATCAATAAAAGACCAAATCACTAACTAAGAGACAAGTTAGCAACAGAAAATCGCACTAAACCATACCAACTTAAACAAAATGCAGAACAAAAAATGAACAGAAAGGAAGGAGAGACGAACTTTCGGATTTTGGGATAAATCGACGCGCCATTACTAAAGATGATGATCTGAAAGACACACAAAGAAAGGGATGACTGAGAGAAAGAAACATAAACCGGATGTAAGTTCAAAGCACAGCTGAGCAATGGAAGGGAAGGGCGAACGACAGACAGGATGAGACGACGTTGAAATGTTAAAATAAAAACAACTATTCTGAATGTCAGGCAGAGATTAGACGGCTTTTGGGGTTATTTCTCCCTGGAACATTTTCATCATTTTGTCATTAATTTTTCATCAGTTACGTATTAATAATTATAATAGCAAGAGAAACCCACAAGATTCCTGTGTATAACTTGTTTACTTGTAAATATTTATTTACATGTTACTTTTAAACTCGTGTACTTTCAGGTCCTAACTGTGACCCTTTTTCAAGAGATGAGGTAGTCAGGCTGGTTCAAGGCCCACCAATCTTCTGGAACTTCTTCTCCCTGTGCTGTCATTTATATGATGGCTGTCCTGGTTTCTATTCTCTTGAGAGTTGTTAATCTCCTCCTGACGGTTTGATATCCTGATCTGATGGTCAGTGGTATTAACCCTTGTGGTATGTGAGTAGTTACCATCGGTCTGTTGGGCAGGAGACCTAAACTCCAGGTCAGAAGGGTCGATCTTAGCTTCTTGAGGGACAAGTATACAAACAGAAATATGGAGTAGCTATGGGGTCCTCATTATCACCAATACTTGCTAATATATATATGGAATATTTTGAGACTAATCTAATTCCTAATATTAATGTCCCTAACTTAAAACTGAAAGGTTGGTGGAGATATGTGGATGATATTTTTGCCATTCTGCAGGGTGATGAAAGTGAAATAGAAACTTTTCTAGAAGAACTCAATAGTTTTGATAACAACACCCAATTCACTCTAGAAAAAAGTAACAATAATAAACTGCCCTTTTTAGACATCTTGATAGAAAGGAAAGAAATAGGATATGAATTCAGCACATATAGAAACCCCACACACACAAACTCGTATATTCATTTCTTCTCTTTTCACAGTCATGCTATAAAAATGGGTGTTCTAGCAGGTTTATTTCTTATGGCAATGAGGACGTGTGACCCCTGTAAGATAGATAAAGAAATAAATTACATTGATAAAAGCTCTGATACATTAGCATACCCGGAATGGTTCAGAAAAAGGGCACTCAACAAAGCTAGGAGGATTTTTTACAGGGAAAATGCAGAGAGTACATGGAATACAGAAAACAAGAAAATAGTTTCCCTCCCTTATATGCCTAAAATGAAACAAATTACATCAAAAATGAAAGAAATTAAATATAAATTTGTGTATACCTTTGACAACACCGTAAAAAACATTGTATGTAAAAATAAATTGGAAGGAGAAGACAGTAATGCAGATGATATAGGGGGAGTATACATAATTAATTGCAACAATTGTGGAGACAAATATGTGGGTGAAACAGGTAGGGGAATAAGGACTAGAATCCAAGAACACAGGAGGGCAGTGCAGCTCAACTCACAGGGGAGTGCTATAGCTAGGCATTGTTGGGAAAAGGACCATAGGATGGATTTTAAAAACAGTAGGCTTATATACAAAAGCAATAACATTGGTCATAGGAGGGTAGTGGAAGGGGCACTCATCAGACAGATTAAAGTGATAGAAGGAAACAAAGGATTTACCTCAGAAGATCCCATAAACCGATCTTTAATATTAAAAGAAGCTACGATTGACCCTTCTGACCTGGAGGTTAGGTCTCCTACCCAACAGACCGATGGCAACTACTCACATACCACAAGGGTTAATACCACTGACCATCAGATCAGGATATCAAACCGTCAGGAGGAGATTAACAACTCTCAAGAGAATGGAAACCAGGACAGCCATCATATAAATGACAGCACAGGGAGAAGAAGTTCCAGAAGATTGGTGGGCCTTGAACCAGCCTGACTACCTCATCTCTTGAAAAAGGGTCACAGTTAGGACCTGAAAGTACTCGAGTTTAAAAGTAACATGTAAATAAATATTTACAAGTAAACAAGTTATACACAGGAATCTTGTGGGTTTCTCTTTCCATCTTCAGAAGAAAACTGGAAGAAGTTTTTGTTTGGTTCAATAACAATAATAATAATACCCTATGATTCGTAAGACGTGCCCTGTGGAGGAATGCATGTATAGCTTCATTAAGGCCACGTCCTCCGTCAGGGGGTTCGTCAGGAGGGTCTTGCTCATTGCTGCCGTTCTCAACATCCTGCTGGGATGTTCCGATAGTTACGTTTTCAGGGGGAGCTGTGATAGGGCGTCGTGTCACTGTCAGAAGCAGATAGGTTTCTTGTGTAGTATTAATGCTAGGTTTTTCTGCTCCTATATGCAGTGCCTCTAGTATCCGTAGTCTTTGGTGGTCAGGGGCTTGATCTATTATTTTGAAGCAATTAATAATATCACTACGCCGGACACGAAGGTTGTGAGCGTTTCTAGCATGGTTGAAAATGGCCCCCTCTTGGGCGTGACAGGAAATCCGTTTTGAAAGACGCATGGTGGTCATTCCGATGTGGGTCGCAGGGCATCCTCGCGAAGGGCATTTGTACCGGAACACCACGTTGGTCTTCTTCAGCGGTTCCTGTCGAGGGGCGGGGTTGTTCTTCATAATAAGACTGCTCGTCTTCTTGCTGGCATAGTAGATAATCAATTGTACATTTTCGTCGGGTCGGTGGGGGGCGACGTGCTCCTTGATGATGTTTTTCAGGGCTTTTTCATCATCTTTATACCGTTTGTGGAACCTCCTTCTGGAAAATAATTTAGTATCTTCAGGGGGTGCCGGGCGGGGTTCTTGCTGGTACCAATTCTTCAAACCTTTCTTTACAACGTCTTGGATGTCTCGGTTTTTGTGTCCGTTGTTAACCAATACTTGGGTGGCGCGGTCGAGTTCTTCATGCGTTTTTCGCCACGAGGAGCAGTGTGAGAGGGCACGACAAACATACTGTAGGCTTTAATAACAGAGTTTTTATAGTGCTCTGGGCACTCGCTCTCACCATTCATGCAAAGGCCCAAGTTAGTAGGTTTGGTGTAAAGGGAAGTGCTGAAGGCAGTGTTCTGCTGCTCTACCAACAGGTCGAGGAAGGGGAGGCAGTTGTTTTCAGCACATTCTATGGTGAAGGACAGGCTGCTGTGCTGGTGGAAGGCAGCCCATAAGTTATCAACCTCCTCTTGTGAGTTTGCACGGGGGAAGGTGTCGTCAATATAATGCACGTAAACAGGGGGTTTACGTACATTAGCGAAGACCCGTTGTTCAACAGTACCCATGTAAAAATTTGCAAAGAAGACTCCATTCACTTGTAAATACATGTGTCCTTGGTGGTTGGCGAACGGGGCCTTTTTTGTACATATCTACAAGAGAGACCGAAGGATGTGTTCAGGGATGTGGAGAGGGGTAACTGAAGGAACTCGGTAGACTCGGTCGGCGATCATAGAGATGGTTTCATCGACAAGTACGTTTGTGAAGAGAGATTCTACATCCACAGAGACAATGAAACCACCGGGCGGGGCCGACCGGAGAACTTGTAGAAACTCAGTAGACGACTTAAGGCTGTAGGTGCCAGGTGTATAGGGGGTGAGTAGAGTGTTCAGTCTTTTGGCCAGGTGGTAGGTGGGGGCGGGAATTTGGCTGATCGCAGGGGGTTTCCTGGTTTGTGTGCCTTGATATTACCATATATATATCCTGGGCTATAATCACCTGTGATGGTAGGGAGGTGGGTAGCGTTTGTTGCAGCAGTGTTAGTTTCTATGAGTTTGTTTGCTTCGCGTTTAATGTCGTCTAATGGGTTTTTTGTGATTCTCTTGAATTTTGTCTGATCAGCGAGTATTTATTCTATTTTTCTGTGGTATTCTTGAGTATTGATGAGGACGAAGGTGGCAGTCTTGTCAGCTCTCCTCACAGTGATGTCTTCTCTCTCTCTCTCTCAGTAGCTTAGCCACCTCTCTAACCCGACGGTCGACAATAATGCTGTGATAGTTTCTGTGTTCAGATAAGGATTCGGTGAGCAGAAGGGGTTGAAGAGCATCAGTCATGCGAAGGTTACCTAGCTTCTCCTGCTGCAGGATATTATCGAGGAGGCTCAGGAGGTATTCCACTTCACGGCATTTGTCCATGGGGCGGGGTTTGGAAACAAAATGGCAGTTCAAGCCTCGTTTGAGCAGTTCATCTTCGTCGGTGGTAGGGGTATACTCTGTCAAATTGATATAAGCTTTGGTGTTCTGTGGGAGGCGCAGCTTACCCCCATTAAGGGCTATCAGCTTCTTGAGGATAGTCTTGGTGCGTTGTTCTGCATCCTTTTGATCAAGATGTCGCAGGCCGTCGATAATCTGGTTGTAGATGTCATGGTATGCGGGTTCTTCTTCATTTCTGTTACTGCCAGCACTGGAGGGTGCTGCTGCAATGGGCCTGTTACTACGGATGGATTCCCACTCACCGAGGAGGCGTGTCCGTTCAGCATCAAGTTCATCCCGCTCTCATTCTTTAGTAATGATGCCACGTGGTATCAAGCCCTTCTTGTAGCGTCTGATGCCGGGGTGTTGGTTGGCAGCTGGGTCCTGTAGCCTAATCGTAGTATACTTTGGGTATAGGCCCTCTTTCAAACATGTTTTGCTGAATATGATGGCAGCCTTGGTTGCATTAATCTTGTAGATTATCCGTTCAGCTCTTCTAATTAGTCTTCTTTCTTCTTCAGTAACAGAATTAAGTAAAATGCCAAAGTTCATTACAAGGATTTTTATTTATAAAAATATCCAAATGTCGATGGTTAATGGAAATTCCGAGGGTGGGGTCCTAAAACGAGTGCAGGGGTCGTCAGTACTTCTGGGATCGTGGTAGGTATCGCGACATGTTTTAGAAGGCCTTCTTTCTTCTTCAGGCGGGAGCTGAATGAAGTGGTAGGACTCTGGTCTCGCTTTTTTATATCAGCGGTGGGCGGGGGGTGCTGGTCCACATCCCTGAACACATCCTTCAGTCTCTCTTGGAGATATGTACAAACGGGTCTTCGCTAACGTACGTAAACCCCCCGTTTACGTGCGTTATATCGACGACAACTTCCTACGTGCAGACTCGCAAAAGGAGATTGATAACTTACGGGCTGCCTTCCACCAGCACAGCAGCCTGTCCTTCACCATAGAATATGCTGAAAACAACCACCTCCCCATCCTCGACCTGTTGGTAGAGCAGCAGGACACCGCCTTCAGCACTTCCCTTTACAACAAACCTACTAACTTGGGCCTTTGCATGAATGGTGAGAGCAAGTGCCCAGAACATTACAAAAACTCTGTTATTAAAGCCTACAGTATGTTCGTCGCGCCCTCTCACACTGCTCCTCGTGGCGAAAAACGCATGAAGAACTCGACCGCGCCACCCAAGTATTGGTTAACAATGGACACACAAAAACTGAGACATCCAAGACGTTGTAAAGCAAGGTTTGGAGAATTGGTACCAGCAAGAACCCCGGCCCCCCCCAAAGATATTAAATTATTTTCCAGAAGGAGGTTCCACAAACGGTATAAAGACGATGAAAAAGCTCTGAAAAACATCATCAAGGAGCACGTCGCCCCCCACCGACCTGACGAAAAATGTATAATTGATTATCTACTATGCCAGCAAGAAGACGAGCAGTCTTATTATGAAGAACAACCCCGCCCCTCGACAGGAACCGCTGAAGAAGACCAACGTGGTGTACCGGTACAAATGCCCTTCGCGAGGATGCCCTGCGACCTACATCAGAATGACCACCAAGCGTCTTTCAAAACGATTTCCTGTCACGCCAAAGAGGGGGGCCATTTTCAATCATGCTAGAGACGCTCACAACCTTCGTGTCCGGCGTAGTGATATTATCAATTGCTTCGAAATAATAGATCAAGCCCCTGCCCACCGAAGACTACGGATACTAGAGGCACTGCATATACGAGCAGGAAAACTTAACATTACTAGTACACAAGAAACCTATCTGCTTCCGACAGCTACATGGCGCCCTATCACAGCTCCCCCTGAAAACGTAACTATCGGAACATCCCAGCAGGACGTTGAGAACAGCAGCAACGAGCAAGACACCCCTGACGAACCCCCTCACGGAGGACGTGGCCTTAATGAAGCTATACATGTATTCCTCCACAAGGGACGTCTTACGAACCATAGGGCATCACAGAACCACCACTACGCTCCGAGAAACCGCCAACCAATGGGAGAAGACGTCAGCGCTCTCTTGGTCAATCAAAAATAATAATAATAATATCCTTTACTTCAGCTGAGAGCTATATACAGTGAATAAGTAGAGACAATGCAATACACACAATTTAGATACACGAGATAAGAAGATGAAAATTGTAATCAGCTATTCCCAAACAGTCGCTGAAGTAATAATAATAGTAGTCATACTAATAGTAACGAAAATAATAATGAAATAATAGTAATAATATGAATAATGATAACAATGATAAAAACAGCAGCATACAATTAATCTTCAGACCTTAGGTATATACAGAATTCAGGTATAGACTGCTTAATACGAAAAGCGAAAAAGCAAGCCTCAGTAATAATAATAATAATAATAATAATAATAATAATAATAATAATAAAATAATAATAATAATAATAACAATAATATAGAAACACTTTGTTTTAAATGAACATGAAAAAGCACAAATACGTGGTTAACGTCATAAGAGAAACAAATAGATCTTAGTCTCATGATAACGATCTTTTTGCAGTATTTTAAATTTTAATTTTTGATTGGAGAGAGTTATTTCCTATCATAATTCTACGACCTTTTACTGTAAAAAAATCATTCTTAAAGATCGACTCCTCACGGAATTGCGCAAGTTTGAACATGGATTTCAGAATCTAGCATAAAAGAGAATGAAACGAACATGGAAAAATATGGGGGGAAAAAGCGTTAAACCTCAGTTCAGGTAAAATAAGGAGGTGAGGATTTTACTTACTACACCATGAAAGTAAAAACATATAAAAGAGAATGAAAGATCCATGGAAAAACATGGGGGAAAAAGCGTTAAACCTCAGTTCAGGTAAAATAAGGAGGTGAGGATTTTACTTACTACACCATGAAAGTAAAAAATATGATATTTTCTCGCCAAGTTCTTCCCACAGATTTAGAGCAGAGAAAAATAAAACAACACTGCATACTTTTCATCTATATATATATATATATATATAAATTGATGTACATATGTCTGTATATGTATGTTTGTTTGTATGTTCCATCATAACTCTGAAACGCATCCAGCATTTTCAACCAAACTTGGGTATACATTTTACTATCTTGAAAATAATACTGTGGGGTAAGACATCACTAGCGCCAAAGGGCACCAAAGGAGGTGGGGATGGGAAGGGTTTCCCTGAAACGGTCTAGTTCTGCCTGGAGACTCAGTAACTAATTAAACTCTATGAATTTATCATACAGCATGTCGGTATACATATGACTTACTATCCGGAAAAGAATACGGGGGGGGGGTTACGACATCACCGGCACCACAGGGGCGCGGGGGGTGTGAAATGTGAAAAATAACCAAAACAGACAGATATTAGTGTCTAATCCATACTTTTCGAGTTCACTGAGATGAATGGTGACATTCCAGATGCCCTTTAAGTCGAAGTTGAGACCCGGTAGGAATGGGGATGAGAAGTGGTGAAATATAAAATGTCAAAAATGCTGGGCAAAGTAATTGAAGCAACTCTCTTAACAGGAAAGGAGAGAGAGAGAGAGAGAGAGAGAGAGAGAGAGAGAGAGAGAGAGAGAGAGAGAGAGAGAGAGAGAGAGAGAGAGAGAGAGTTTATCGGTTGTCATTCAGAGTTTTCCCAGTCAGCACTGTGTTGGTCAAATAGTAGATAATAAATCAGTCATTTTAGAAAGAAGCTTTTCACTGTGGTATTTATTAAGGCCAGGGACGCAATGGATGAATAATTCTAAAATACGATTTTTCCATGTATTTATGTATTTGGTTTTATGGTATAGAAAATGTATTATTATAATATTTATAACATAAAATCAGTAAACGCACATGCAAATTCAGTCACAAAACCTCAGACACTTAAACATACACTATGTATATATATATATATATATATATATATATATATATATATATATATATATGTGTGTGTGTGTGTGTGTGTGTGTGTGTGTGTGTGTGTGTGTGTGTATGTATTCACACACATATGTATATATACATCATCAAGGAACAAGGGAAACGAAGACCTCCATTCTTACAAATTTTTTGCCGACGTTTCATGACACATGTCACATTTTCAAGGCTAAAAAAAATATTTTGCACTACACGTAGAATCATGGTATTAAAAGAATTTTTAAATATAATTAAAATATATGAAATTCACAAAAAATGGCAATGCAGCGTTAAAGTTAGGTATATAAATGAACATAAAATAGAAGGATCCCAAAAGATATAGGTTAAGGGAACCAAGACACAGACACACCAAGCGAATGAAAGAATAATAATTGTCCTCAACTCAGTTATATGTTACTTAGCATCTTTTGTGATCCTTTTTTTATGTTCATTTATATACCTAATTTTAACGCTGCATTGCCATTTTTTGTGAATTTCAAATATTTTAATTTTTTTAAAAATTCTTTCAATACCGTGATTCTATCTGTAGTGCAAATTATTTTCTTTTTTAGCCTTAAAAAATTTGACATGTGTCATGAAACGTCGGCAATAAATTTGTAAGAATGGAGGTCTTCGTTTCCCTTGTTCCTTGAGGATCTGTATATTTTGGCCGTGGCTTCTCCTTTTGTATATATACAGTATATGTATATATATATATATATATATATATATATATATATATATATATATAATTTATATATATACATATATATGTGCGTGTGTGTATAATATATATATATATATATATATATATATATATATATATATATATATATATATATATATATATATATATGTGTGTGTGTGTGTGTGTGTGTGTATGGGCGTGTTTATGTGTCTTATCTATAAGTATGTGTGTATATATATATATATATATATATATATATATATATATATATATATATATATATATATATATATATATAATATATATATATATATATATATATATATATACGAGTATATATAGATATATATATATATATATGCGTGTGTGTGTCCGTGTATATATATATATATATATATATATATATATATATATATATATATATATATATATATATATATATATATATATATATATATATATATAATGTATATATATATATACATACATATATTATATATTTTTGTGTGTGTATATTGAAATACAGATCAGTCTAGTGATCCCGTAACCCGTTTCAACGTAATTCCGAATGTCTGTACATAACTATGAAATTTTAGAAACATCTGAGCGCCTTTTATTTTAAAGTATTCCGAGTGTATCACTGCACTCTAGAGTCTAGAGCAAAGCGACAAATATTTTCACACGGTGTATATACGTGTAATGTAAACGTCAAGGTTTTACTAAGAATATGACTCTCAAGACAAAATCGCTCTGTCACTAAACACCTTCAGGAATATCAAGTTTTTCTAATAACTACAACACTGTTTCAGCCGCTGGCCTCCGAGCGAATACCACTCCACAAAAGAACAAACGATATTTTTGTCATACTCACAGTTCTGAGCTAAGATTTGTATAAAAATTCTTTTTTCTGACCATATTATACGTTTTTGTATTATTATATCATTTTTAAAGGAAATATTTTAGAATATTAACAAGAATTCGAAAGTCGGAAAGCATTTTCACTGTCAGTAAAACAATGAAATATTTGAAGATGTGGAAATACGTTTGAACATAGCAAGAAAGAAATACGAACAAAGAGGACTTAGTAAAGCACTCATTTCCAAGCAACAATCTCTCTCTCTCTCTCTTTCTCTCTCTCTCTCTCTGTGAACTGAGGGTATTATTTAATTTAATAACAAACTAAGATGGACGTGCTCTCTCTCTTTTACAAATCCCACTCAAGCCTAATGGTCCTGTGACAGCTGTTACAAAGATACTGAGATTTTATTTAAGTTAATCTGATTTGAAAAAAACAAAAATACCCGGTGTTTGCCATCTCATGGATACAGAACAATCTTCTTAAAGTACGCTGTCGATTTCAATTACATTTTCAATTTACCGTTCTATGATACGTTTTGAACTCATTATACTTTCTGTTCGTGCAAACTCAGGACAAATCTGCGATTAAAATGAATACTTTTATTTGCATCGACATTAACTTTTTTTTTTAATTAAATATACTAATTATTTTATTTACGCAACTGCTATTATAGAAATGTATTACAGGATGTCTGCCATAGGGTCTTTTTCTACTCTTTTGACAGTGTTAATATTACTGTTACTGTATATATCTGACTCTTAAGCACCTAAATATTACCATTTTCAAAAAGACTTAGTATTTTTTCTAAAAAACTTTCTTATGAAATCTAGAATTCATTTCTTGAAGCTATATTACTGATGAGCTCAGTATAGTGCCAGATGGTTAGCTCGTCTTTTCCTTTCATAGTACCTAGGAGAAAGTGTACTTTAATCAAATAAGTTTTACTTCACTTGGTGACTGAATTATAATTCAACGATAATTTGTTATTGTACTTTACAGAGTCCCTGACATCACACGTAATGTTCTCAGTTGCAGTGTGCTCTTTACTGTAATATCGGTTATATGTCTTGATAAATAAAAGCCTGTTTATTTATCAGTCAATGTCTCCCCTGAGAGTGACAATGTCAGATCGGGATCTGTAATACAGAGATGGACGGGCTATCCAAGAGTAGGATTCCGTTCTGGTATAAGGCTGACTAAATCTAGAAATCAGAGATGGACGGGCTATCCAAGAGTGGGATCCCGTTCTGGTATAAGGCTAACTAAATCTAGAAAAAGTCCGTACGAGGAGGTAAAGGCCGAAAAAATATCTCAAAATATTACTGACAAATCCTCAAAGGATTCGCTCTAAAGTTCACTGGGATTGGCTGGTTATCTGTGGGATCTCTAAGGGCTAGTGAATCATAGATCGAGTCACTTCCAGAATTATGGGTATGACCTTGTAGTGTTCTTCAGCTCAGGTTAGAGGACATTCACTCTTAGAGCCTGTTCTGCATTGCCTATTCTCAGTCAAGCGTCATCTTTTATGACCCTTATTAAAGCAGGTTTTCAGGTTGGCCCAGCAGTGATCATGATATATCAAGAAACAATCTGCTGCAGCTTGACTGTTAACGACATGCCTATGAAGCATGACATCACAGAATTGGAACTCACACAAAGGAGAAGGAAAAGGTTGGTCACCAGTCCTCAGCATTAGGATGTGAGTTGTTTCTTACCTTCTTGAACACTGCCTGAATATAATTTGTTACAACGTCCTTCATTCTTTCACAAATATCCGGTCTGGGGCTACCCTTCTCGAAAAGAAATAATTGTAACTCCTTCTCTTCACCCCGACCACTATCCGTAAGTGAGGGAGTTGTCTGCCTTGATGCGTCTTCTCCAGTTATTTCTACTGGAAGCATCTTCCTCTTCCAAGCCTTTCTTCTCCAAACCCTTCCTCACTTTATCATGCCTTCTAAACTTTTGTCTGCCTCTCGACCTTCTTCCCCTAATAGATTCCACCCAACCCCTCTTCACTCCTTCTTCCTCACTTATCCTTACCACATGCATTGACCATTTCAGCCTCAACTTTCTAATTATATCAGTAATACTTAACACTCAGACACTTTTCCTAATTACTTAATTTTTCATACTTCTACAACGAGATCCCCAAAATTTACATAAGTACTCTATTCTCTTTCCTTCTTAATTCCCATGATTCTAGAGTGTGTGTCATCACTTGACTATTTATAGTGAAATAAATCTTTAGTTTTAGTTTATCTGTCATTCTTTTGTCACAGACTATCCCTGCCACTTCCATCCATTATCCCAAGCTACTTTTATCCTGCTTTCAGCCTCAGCTTCACACCCTCCTTCCGTGTTTACAGTAGATCCAAAGTACTTGAAATTCCCGGCCTGTTTTAAATCTAGGCCTTTTCTAACTAGTATAAATAGCCTGCCTCCTCCCTGCCTGCTGGATAGTATAAACTCAGTTCTACCCACATTTACCTTGATTACATCCAATTCAAGAAAGTCCTGCCACTCTCTTACCATTCTTTGTAATTCTTTTTCAGTCTCTGCCTTAATCACCAGATTATCTGCTTATAACTGTTCCCACAGATTTTTAATTCTAATCTCTTCACTCAGTACATCCATAACCAGAACATATAGAAATGGGCCAAGTGCCGATCCTTGATGTAAACCAAATGCAACTTCTAATATTCCAGTTTTGTCACAGATGATCATTACTGCTGTCTTTGTTCATTCGTACATCATTTCACCTAACCTAACCAACTTTTCTGTCACTTTCCTCTATCTTAAACATCAAAACAGTGCCTTCCTTATTATTCTCTAGGTCTATAAATGCACAGTAGAACTTCTGATTATCTTCCACCCTTTTTACTTGTAACTGTTTTATTATAAATAAGGCTAAACTGCTGTTCACTAATCCTCAAAATTTCTTGCAATCTCACAGCAAGTATTCTTTCTAAAGTCTTCAACAAATGTTCTCTTACTTTGATTCTTCTATAATCACTATATTCCTTAAAATCTCCTTTTTGTTTAAACACATTTACTATCAGCCTTTCTTCCCACCCATTTGACATTATTTTGTTATCTCAGATTCCTCTTAACAATTCTATCACAATTTCTTCCCCTTTATACCTAGTACCTTCAACATTTCAATTTGCACCTCTAATGGACC
>JANJGK010000001.1:78920829-78930829 GCA_039081455.1 Macrobrachium rosenbergii
TTTTTTCATGGCCTATTATCGACAATTAAAAGTTGATATGCAAGGTGCATGACTTTTCACGAAGTGAAGGGCACTGCTGATGCGTCATAGCAATAGGTCTAATGTTATTTTAGGTTTAGACATTAACATAGGATAAAATTTACCTTAATACCATAGTTGTACGTAATTATTAGTTTTGTAAATTATTCCTTTCTTACAGAAATTTCCAAGACATAAATTTCCCCTAAGGCGTCCGAGAACAGTATATTATTATCGTTCTCATATGACGGTTTGTGACGAAATAAACAACAATCAGCTGTAAAATTACAACTAATAATAATAATAATAATAATAATAATAATAATAATAATAATAATAATAATAATAATATCCTTTATTGCAGCTCGGGGCCGTATACATGGAATATACAAATACAACACACGCAATCTGGACACATAAGATAACATGATAAAAATCATAATCGGCAGTATCCACAGTTTTTCAAGAAGTAGAAAAAATAGAATTCATAATAATGGTAATGACAGTAATTACTGGAGAATAATGGTAAAAAAAATATTAAAAATAACAATTAAAAATACAGATTGCAGACGATTAATTTCTCGCTAAGGACCTAAGGTGGTTACAGAAGTCAGGTCCAGAAGGCTAAATACGAAAATTGAAAATAGCAAAACTCTACAGTGATACTGATCACAGTAATAATAAAAAAGGAAAATACCGATAATAACAAGAAACGTAGAAATATATTAATAATAATAATAATAATAATAATAATAATAATAATAATAATAATAATGACAGATTCTGGGGATGACACTTCATAATTGCAAAAAATAGAGAATAAGTCATTTACGGAACAGACGCCTCATTATCCAATCTTTCCCACAATTTGGATCTTCTTGCCTCCCTGCTTAAGATGCTTTGTATGAGCGAAATGCTGCTGTTTCTCAGTCGGGTGATCGGACTGGACATCGTTCGCCTCACAATGATTTTTAAATTATCTAGGCGGTTTTCTATGAACATCTGCGTGGCGGAGTGATAGCGAGGAGCGTTTGTAAGGCGTCTCAGAATGTCACTGTGAAAAACAGTGATACGTCTCATGGTCTCGGGTACAATTCGTCCAAAGGGAATACCAATATATACTGTAGCAGTACGAGCGGAAGAGCAATAGTTTCGTGTCTCGGTGATAAAAGGCAAACCTACTTGCAATCATGTTGCCAGTTGCACATAGTTTACGACCCCTCTATTCTATGTCTGCCGTATCTTTTAGGTAGTCCGTTATAATGTGGCCCAAATACGGAAATTATTCCAGACGATGATTTCCGAGGAAAATTTGTGGTTCTGCAATATGCTTAAGCGATCTCGGGAGCAGCGACATACACTGGGTCTTGGTTTCGTTGTACAGGATATCTAATTCCTCTGCATGTCCGCGGCAAGTGTCGATGAGTCGTTAGAGACCTTGCACTGATGGGGATATCAGAACCATACCGTCGGCGTAACAGAGGTTGTTTATTGTTGTTTCGTTGATGGTGCATCCGATTGGAGTGAGTTCAGTCTGACATTCAGGGCATCTGTGTACGTGTTAAACAAGTATGGAAGAAGAATGCCCCCTTGCTGGAGCACGTTTAGGAAGCCGAAGGTCTACGACAATACGTTACCTCATTTGACACCGAATTGCTGTGTGGAGAACCAACAACATAAAATGCCAATTAGAGACAGAGGTGTGCCTCGTTTGTGCAGCTTCAGGAAGAGCTTCAGGTAGTTTACTCTGTCAAATGCTTTTCTCACATCTACAAAACATAGGAAAACAGGAGAGGCTGATGATAGGTAATAGTTCTGCAATTCTTTCAGGATGTAGATGCAGGTGTCGGTTGAGTGGTTTGCTTTAAAGCCGAGCTGGTTGCCAGTAGTGTGTAGAAAGGGGAGAAGTCTCACTAGAAGAACGGACTCAAGTATCTTCGACGCAATTGTAGTAATTGCAATTGGGCGATAATTGCCAGGGTCAGCTGCATCCTTTAGCTTATTTTTTATTGATGATATTAAGTGAGCTAAGAGTAGGGAGTCTGGGAGAAACTGGTGGATTATGCTCTCATTGAATAGAGCAGCTAGCAAAATGTAAATAATCGGATGGCAGTATTTGTAAGCTTCAGCAGGTAGACCATCGCAGCCGGGCGATTTATTATTAGGTAGGTTGTTTATGGTACCGCTGATGTAACCTGGCGTAATACGATCGGCGAAATGAAACTGAATATTATCAGCAAGAAGGTTATTTACATCCCTTCGGGAGTCTTCATCGTTTATGTAATTCAGGATAGTGCTGAAGTGATCGCCCCACATTCTTGCGATAACCTCGTCACCGACGGCTTCTCCTACTCTCTGTGATAGCTTTTCAGTTTTGGGATTTAGGGATTGACTGGCTTTCCAAAGACGAAGGTACTCTCCAGATTCTAATTTGCTAGACATTGCATCAGCTCTTAGCCGCTCTTCATTCATTCTGCAGTGCTTAAAGGCAAGTTTTAACTGCGCTCTCGCCTGCCTCACTAGCAGTGCAAAGTGTCCTTCCCTCGGGTTACCATTTTGCCTCCGCAGTAAAAACATTTCTCGTGAATGTGTATATAGATCTTTAACCAACTCACTTCATCCAGGTATATTACGAGAATTGCCTTGACGAGATGTATCCTTGCCGGAGGCGAGCATAGTGGAAATTATATCAGAATAGAATTCTTTCAGATCTCTCCTGTGATGGTCGTTTCTACATTCTGGGTTAGTGCACATAAGGCGGCTGCCGGTTGAACTATTGACCGAACTTGGTTTCCGTGGTTTCCCTAAAGGATCTGGTTTTCTGTTGGTTTTTAAAATCCCAGTTAACAACAGATGGGCTATCAGTTAGGGGGTTCACGGTAGGGAGGGATGGGGTACGGAATGACTTCTGTAAAGGGATGTGATCATAGTCCGTTGCAAGATCGTAGCGAATGTTGTAGGTCACAATAAAATCATGAAGTTGTGGGGACGTGATGCAATGGTCCAACCAGGAGGCTGTAATTGTGTCCGTTCTATTTTGTACATAGGTATAGGAGGAGGGAGGGAGGAGCATTACATCACTAATATAGAGAGCGTGATTTTGACAGAAGCGAGTAAGTTCGTTACAAAATTCATTTGTGGGGTGAGAATTAAGGTCCCCAATTAGACAAATATGATCAGCAGTAGAATCGTGAATAATGTTGTGTAACTCACCTAGGATCATGCAGTATTGATCAAAATTATTGTTTTTTTCCCAGGGCATATTAACATTAATTATTAGGATGTTAGAGTCCCCTACTATCACTTGAAGCCCCAGCAATCTATCACTCCTATACGTCAACAAATTCACCATATTGTCTAACGATTTGTGCCACAGGAAAGAAAGGTCCCCTTTCGGGCAACCAGCTATGATGTGATCTGTAACTTGCATCGATGAGGTCGAGAAAGCTCTGAAGTCTTCATGCACTGAATCGCAGATGGCAAGGTCATGAGGCCAGAGGAGCGTTTCTTGTAATGCAATGATGCCTTTGAAGTTTTTGCAGAACATGTTTAGGGGACGAATGTTCCGCTTGAGGCCAAAAATATTCCAAGAGATTATATCTAATGTATCCATGGCAACTCACGAAGATGGGCAATGAAGGAGTTGATCATTTGGGTGGATGGGGGTTGGCCAGCGGGGGTGGGCAGTCACTCGCCGTGGAAGGTTGGATGGCACTTGTGGTAGAGGGCGCGCCTGCGCCTGAACCCCTGCTTGGGGCGTCAGTAAGTCCCCCTGGGGGAGGCTGGTCCCGGATTAAGTTGTATCTTGACTTATATTAGGACCGAAATTCTCGCCTTTAAGAACATCGAGGTGTTGAAATGGGCAGGTAATCCTGGAGGCCACTTTGTTGAATTTTGCATGGGAGTTCGTGGGAGATAAGAGGGTCGGAGCCCGTCAGAAACTTGACTCTCTCTACTATGACGTCTAGCTTCACCGATGAGCGTAAATTGTGAATCACAACATGACATCTCTTCTCAAGTTTCGGGCGAGGTGATTCACGAATGTTGGGCTTCGGTCAAGCGGGCAATCGAGAAGTTCTTTTCTTTTTTCTACTTGTTTGCGTCTGCCAGCCCCCAATCCCCTCATGATCATTCACATCCACATCCAGACGGGGGGATGGGGGCAGAGATAGGGTCGGAAGACTCACGAGGGCTGGTGATCGTCACTGAAGATCTGTCTTCCACCGGAGGCACTGGGATGGGAGAGGAGGTTGGGGGCCCATCGGTTACCTCCGATAGGTCTATAGGTGATGTGGGCGCTTCATCTGAGGGAGAGAGGGTAGTTCCCTATTGGGAGGGTATGGCCATCTCGACCTCGCGTCGCACCCTCACTTCTCTTGTGTTGTTGGGAGGCGAGGAAATAACACATGCCTCACTCAAAGGAATCTGGTGGCTTGCTGTACAATTGTCTAATGATTCCTGCATTCCCCTGATCGCATCCTAGATGCGTGAAAGATTGTTATTTGTTTCCAGTTTTAAGACTGTCGAGTGATTCCTGTAATACTTTCACGGCTTTTATTCCATGTCCGGGAATTACGAACATTTCTCAATCTTCCCTCATTATTTTCATTTCTTTACTTTTGACTTCTAGTCTCCACCTGTATTTTTTTTTCTTAATACACATTTTTGATCTGTTGATATATATCAGTATTAAAATACCAATATCTTTTTTGAAACATAATGCCAAGACTCTGAACTTCTAATAAAAGTTGAGTAGGTCCTACGCTATTTTTCATTTTGTGCAAGTTTCTTAGGAATCAAAACAGCGTCATGAAATCAAAATGTCACATTCGTGTTTTGAATCTTTTTCATGAAGTGGAATTATTTTTTTAATCAGTTCATTTTTTCCGGAGCAAAAAATAATTCTTTTTGACGCTTTATTAGATAGGAATTATGTTAACTTTCGACTCTTTTATTTTAAAGAAACAAAAAGGATTTTCTTAAGTTTTTCTTGGCTTTCTCTGAATTTAATTAGTAATGTTCTTTGTTTATGATTAATACCCTTTCTATAATTTAATCTACGTAGACTTGAAAGATTTTGACAATACTCATTTTGACTATTAATAAGAATATACAGTCATGATTTCATATATTTCAATAACTGAAAAATAAAATTTCTACTTGTAATCTAACAAAAAACTTTTTCTTTTCTAGTTTTTAAAAGCAAAAGACAACATGCTTTCTTAACATTTCAAAGGAAAGGGAACCGTCCTTCAATTTTCACTCTTACTGAAAACTATTTCTTTTGCTCATCATTGTTACAGTGTTTTATGTATTACATGAACCATAAGTTTAAATTCCATTTTCGATTCTGAATGCCAGCGGTGAGAATTACGGCCTCGTAATTCTTTATAAACAATTTACATAGCAGCTACAAAAGTCATCAGAGCCGAATAAAGCCTATTAATAACACAGACTGTAATACAATAAGGATATACAATTTTAACTGCGACTCAAACTGCGAAAGGTAACATAATAGATTCCAAATAATGAAATTTGACAATTATGTTTTGAGAAGACCAGCCTCTTCAACACACGTGAGGGTCATTACCACCCTCATCCTAGCCCTTTCAGAGAAAATGTACTCTCAGGTCCTCGGGAATGAGACACTCCTATCAGCGAAGGGTACCAGTCAATCATCGCAAAATGGCTCACATTGCTGTGACATTAAAAACGTTTGCGTCACATGTGCTTATCCACTTCTAAGTTGGAAAAGGGCATTTACTATCTACTGAACGTGTTACTATGCTCCGATGGGCTAGGTTTTTTCATAAGGTCCAGATAACATAATAACAAACAGCGGGAGAACATAAATGACCTATTATGCATACCATCTTCTTCAAGGAACTTTCCTTTTCCAGAATACGCATTCTTCAGTATGATGATATGCCATACTCTTAGTAATCATTGTAATCTATTAAAACTAAAGGGTCTGTTTAAATAATGATAACAAAACCATGGACAACTTATCGATGTTTGAATAATATATTTCTTTGGCTAATTTGTTATATATTTCTTCAACTGAGCAAAGTATTATTGCGTAAAACAGAGATTCCATCGAAATACAGTGTTCCAATAGGACGTAAATACTACAAGTGTTAAGTTCTGCTAGTCTGCACGTAAACTGAAAGATGTCAGACTGAGGATGCCGGCACTTCCTTAATGATGGAAGTGTAAACAATTATTTTGCATAAAGATAAAAAAAAAAGAGTCTCATGACGCACAGCGCGGAAAATAGTTGACATGTTACAGTAAGACATTATTCCATAAATAAATAATCATTTTAGTTTGCAAGGTGCTGCTATGCCCCTACGGAACCATGAGTGTTTTCACTGTGTATTCAATAGATAAGCATGTTTTAATTATTCATAATATTAAAGAGGAATACAAATACCTGATTACTATAACACAAACACTCGGGAGTACGTGTATCAGGTCTAAACAAAAATAGAGTAGTTTTAGAAAATACAGGAGGTTCCTCATACACTTTGTGAATGTTATTTTTTTCCACAGCTTGAAAATCTATTTAGTACTAAAAGTAGAGAAAAAAATTTAAAAAATTGTTGAATAATGTTTTGTGAGTACCTATAACATACATATGATTTTGCAGTTTTAATAAGATAAGAAAGTAGACAAACTGAAAAGCACTCGTGAACGATAAATTTATCGACATGTAAACAAAGGTCTACAGTGTGCGTGACGTCCATCTAGGTTTGCGCGCGCGTAATACGGTCAATCAGCTCAGTGGTCTGGTAAAACTAAGGTATACTTAACTCGAAGAGGGAACCGAGACGGGACATATCCGGGGTGTAACAATTCCCAGTTCTTTCCATTTTTCCTTTATTTCTAACTTCCCTTTGACCAGTTTCGCGGAATTGCCAAGGCAGAAACAGCGCGGATCCTTTTGCTGTTTGCAGTCATTGGATCCACGGCGAAGTTGATTGCTAATCCGGTTTGGAGCAAAGCTTTGGTTTCTGTTGGCTGGTTTCTGTACGCTTCTCTCGCGGCTGGGGGAAAGAGAGCATTCGGGATGCGGTGCAGGCTGGATGCGCCGATGGGGAGAAAGACGGAGTTTTGAAAGCGAACTGAACTTTTATGTTTCACTTGAAAAGAAAAAAATTCGATCGCTTGTATTTTTTTGAGATATGCAGTCTTCAGAAAAACAACATTCAGCTTTTCATAACTGCAGTGTCGAACTTTCTCTCTGTTGTATATTTGCATACCCTGTTATGTTACTGAATTTCTTTTCGTGTTTAGATAAATAATTAAATGAACGCTAAAACTACGATCCCTTGTATTCCTCGAAATCTTCGGTGTTTGGACAGACATTATGCAATTCTTCATAATTCTACTTTGATTTTTTTTCTCCTGTTTTATATATATATATATATATATATATATATATATATATATATATATATATATATATATATATATATATATATATATAAATATGTGTGTGTGCGTACCCGGTAGGTTACTGTACGGATTTTCGTGCTTAGATAAGTAATTAAATGAATAACACTAAAAGTACTGTGAAATTTATAGCATTACAGGCACTGATAACATAGCAAATTCAAGCAGCGTATAGATGAGTGTAATATAAATATATAATATCCTGTAGCGATAACATCAGCAACGTTAGCCTTATTGGTCAATTATTATCCATTGTAATTTGGCCATAAGATGAGTTAGAAAATATCGCCGATAAAGATAGAACTGAAATGAAAACGGTAATTGTAAGGGAAAACGTCATGAAAAAAATAGAGCACTGAACTAGTTTTTTTTTTTTTACTTATATAATATTCAATATCATGGACTTGGAGGGATGCATTAGAAAAAGCTTATGATATAGATAATGCAATCAAAATTAACATATGAAATAAATAAGCGAACAAGTCCAAGGCATCTCAACATCAGCAGCGTAAATCCCGTCTGGCATCCGAGTCTCAGTAAATGGCAACATTACAATAGGTTAGCGAATACCTACGATACCGATAATCCCGACGAAAAGAAAAACTACAATAGACGGTAGAACCGGAAAACAGGAGTACTGTAGACAGTGAATTTCCTGCTCGATAACGGACGGGAAATAATATGAAAGGACAAACGAAGAGCCATTAACAGGGAGATCGCTGCCTTTGGAATGTTCTGCCTTAATATCCGATAGAAATGCCCTCCTCCTCCTCCTCCTCCTCGTCCCCCCCCCTCCTCCTCCTCCTCTCTCCCTGACTTCCAGGCTGTTACCATGGGCATTATAATTACTTCATCCGCCAACTACAGGCAAGTTATTCTCATGATAATTACGATCTCTCGACCAATACAGACACCGATAGCTTTGGCTTTTGCAGAAATAAAATGTATGATTTTACGTTATAAATATTAATTACATTTGAAAACATTAAACATGTAAGTTAAAAAAAATTAAGTAAGTAATCCGTCCACTTCTTCAAATTTTGATGTTATGTTTTTATTTTTTTTAATAAATATTTCGTATGATTGAACTTTTTCTTTCTGGTTGTGGTTTTTATTTCATGTTTTCTTTTATTTATTTATTTATTTCTTCAACTTTAAAAATACTGATTAGCTTTAAAAACATTAAATAAGTACATACAAAAGTAAATAAAAGAAGTCAGTACTCAGTCCACTTCTTCAAATATTGATGTTATAATTTGAGATTTTTAATATATATATATATATATATATATATATATATATATATATATATATATATATATATATATATATATATATATATATAATCTTTTTCCTTCTGGTCATAGTTTTAATCTCATTTTTTATTTATTTATTTATTTTTTCGTGACGGAGAATTTTCTGATATTCACAGAATATGCTTTCCAAGAATGATCTAGATGAAAAGATTATAAACGCTATCGCCAGTCATTATTAATTATTTACCCTGGAGGCAAATTGCACAGGCATATATAAATTCTTTTTATTACCATGAAAAATATCAAAGGTTGAAATTAATCATATTTTTTTTGCAATTTTCGTTGTTGCCTGCACTGATCGCTTATAATGAGGAAAATGTTGCTAATCTTCTTAAGCAATTAGCTGACGAAAAAATTAAGCAAGAATTATCATTTAAAATAAAAGAAGAATTTAAGTGCAAAGATCGCATGGCAGAAAAAATTACGTATGGGGTTATGGCTTTCGGAAATAGTAAAAAAATTGAAAATTAAGCTCAAATAACTGTGTATACATATAACTTACTCATTTGCTACCATACAACATTGCTTGCATACAAGAAACGATACACACACACACACACATTCAAATACATGCAAAACAGTACAAACACAAACACACACACATACATATAAATACAAGCACATAAATAAATAAATCTACATAGTTCCCCTTCTTGAAAATATAAACCACTAGCTGACCAACCCGGCACTGCCTGGGAAAACTTTGAATGACAACAGATACACTCTCTCTCTCTCTCTCTCTCTCTCTCTCTCTCTCTCTCTCTCTCTCTCTCTCTCTCTCTCTCTCCTCCCTAACCCCTCTACTCTCTCTCACTTCCTCTCCCTCTCACTCTCTCTCTCTTTCACAGCATTTTCGACATTATATATTTCACCCCTTTTCACCCCCATTCTTATCGGAGCTGAACTTGGACTTAGAGGGCATTGGGAGTGTCACTATTCATCTCAGCGACCTCAAAAACTATGGATTAGACACTAATATCTGTCATTTTTTTACAATTTATTTTTCAGCAATTCTCATCCCTCCTTCTGATCAGAAAGGGGATCAGGAGTGTCACTAGTCATCTCAGCGACCTTGTAAATTAAGGATTAGACACTAATATCTGTTGATTTTGGTTATATTTACGTCACCCCTTCCCACCCCTTCTCACCCCCCTTCCTATCGGGGCTGAACTTTGACTTAAAGGGCATCAGGAGTTTCACTATTCATCTCA
>JANJGK010000001.1:78935997-78965997 GCA_039081455.1 Macrobrachium rosenbergii
ATATATATATATATATATATATATATTATATATATATATATATTCATATATGTATATATACAGTATATTTATATATATATATATATATATTTTTATATATATGTATATGCTTGTGTGTGTGTAGGTGTGTCTAAATGCGTATACACAACAGCGGTAGATGTGTGTTCTCTGTTAGCGGACGCTGGGTGGAACGTGCGTATGCCTACGTAAGGCAAAAACAACGCTGTAAGTCCTCTTTATCGGTAGCACGGCGACCATTAATTTATTGAAATCACACTCCTCTTTCCTTATGGGTCCCCGAAGGATTGTGTGTGTGGTTATGGGGAAAAGGGGAGCCTTCCCTTTTCTTTATGATCCTTATCACTTTTCTCTTTTGGAAGTAGAGCATTTATTCTTTTCTTTGTTCACAGTTTTTCGACATCCGTAGCGTGTTTCTGCCTAGCATAAACAGATACGCTTACGCGCGCGTGTGCGCACACGTACTCACATTTATATATATATATATATATATATATATATATATATATATATATATATATATATATATATATATATATATATATATATATATATAATATATATATATATATATATATATAAAAATATATATGTATGTGTATATATTGATATTATTTAATTATTTACACCAACAATACAAATATTTACTAACACGAAAACATAAAGCTGTCTTATTTCAACTTAACTACTGTCTTGATATAATTATCACAGCCTCGGAGTTTGGTTTAAGATTCTTGGATCTATCAGAATTCGTAGCGTCTTCTTCCTCACGAGCTTTTTTCGACATGTCAGTTACTGATATCCCCATATGAAGACTGTAATGCATGTCAATTACTTGCTGACATAAAATGCATCCTATGACATCCAAAAACTGAAGGCTACATAAGGACATTATATCTGATTCTAACAGATGCTAACACAAAAGTTCTTTTGAACTTAGGAATTTTTTTCTAAATTATTATTATTATTATTATTATTATTATTATTATTATTATTATTATTATTATTATTATTATTATTATTATTATTATTATTATTATTCAGAAGATGAACCCTATTCATATGGAGCAAACCCACATTGGCCACTGACTTGAATTTCAGGCACCCAAAGAATATGGTGTTCATTTAAAAGAAGGAACAGAAATTTTGAAATATTAATTAGTAATATTTCAGGAAGAACATTTATCGAAGTAAACTAAATATGTCATAGTTGGATCAAGCGAAGGCCTTTTAACAATGGCAACTTGACCAGACAATCCTCAATTTCTGTCTTAGATTGACAGGCAAATAGACAGTGTTCGTCAAAACACAAGTCACGTTTCTAGGTTTATTGTCTAAATTTCAAGCGAAATTAATGAGGGTTATGACTTAAAAACAAAATAAATATTATCTAGAGAATTATTATGCCGGAGACTACCCTTTTCTTGATTTATTTTGTGATACAGATGTATATCTGATACTGATAATGATACGTATGGCACCAGTGCACTGACTCAAATCAACGGCCGAGTCTCTTCCCGAATTTGTCGTTAGGCTGTTATAAATCCTTAATGGAGATTAAACAATATCTAACCGCCCTTTAAATCCAATTCGTTCCCCTATACTTCTGTAATCTAAATGGATAAAGATCATAATTATAAACATTTCATGAAAAGTTTGTGCCTTAAATTAATTCGCTCTACACAAACAAAAACATAATAATGACAATAATAATATTGATAAAATCCAAATACAAGCACGTTGCGAAGGCTGTCTCCCACAAAATTAACATCAATTTGCATTCCTCTGATTCAGACCCCAACTGAGATTAACAATAACCCTGATTATTGTAAAATTAGATATGCTTATCGAAGACCAAGCTTAGAATACCAGCTAGCCTATCACAAATGCAATATGGATTGGTAGAAATTTATTGTTTATTATATATATATATATATATATATATATATATATATATATATATATATATATATATATATATATATATATATATATACATACATCTACATATATACTTAAATATATATATATATATATATATATATATATATATATATATATATATATATATACATACATACATCTACATATATACTTATATATATTATGTATATATATATATATATATATATATATATATATATATATATATATATATATATATATATATATATATAAATATATAAATATAAATATATAAACGATCTTCACCATTTCGCGTTAGTCTCCAACCCCATATCACGTACAGTATCATCATTTTCACTATCAATTTCATAATGATGTTAACCGTCATCAGCATCCCAGACCTTAGATGACCTTAGGCCTAGACTAATCCCGCAACAGCGGAAGTGATTGGAAGGAGGGAATGGCCCTGGGCCATTCTCTTAATTGCAGATCCAAAACTGTTATACCTCTCCTACATGATCTGAGGCGTTCCAGTAGTCGAGAGAGAGAGAGAGAGAGAGAGAGAGAGAGAGAGAGAGGTGTGGCGATCACTGATTACTCTTCGTTGTCAAAAAGAAACTATATTTCAAGCAATCGGCTGAAGTAAAAAATAATATTTAGTTTTTAATTATAGAAAATTTTAAATTTCTCGCCCGGTTTATCCGTCAGGTTAAATATCAAGACCAGATCAAAATAATTAGGCGACGGGAAAAGGAGATTAAGAACAAATGACTGTATGAAAAGTATTCACCCATTTGCTTCGTTTACAACTCAAAAGTAAAAATTATGCTTTGTGTAGCTTGGAAAATCCGAGATTTAATGAACGACGAATGATTCAGGAAATAAAAACAGAACTGACAGACTTAATAAGTGAAATCCGAATGCTACTCCATTTTTTCAAGCCGATCGAGACTACAAAGTCTACCCCAAAGCCAAATCAAAGTCCTTCAAAAAGAAGGCATCCCATACAAATGGGAAAAAAGCACGTTAAAGAAGAAGAGTTTTACTTTCTTCTGAAAATGCTTATAAAAAATTAATGAGTAAACAAAGGAGAGTCACACTCACTTGAGAAATTCATTCAATATAAAGATACAAAACTGTGATTACAATAAAAATGAAAAAGGAAAAAAACAGGAAAAACAGAAAATTAAGATTTTCACTGCATCTTTTAGGATCACTGTTTTGACAAAGCTACACAGGCAGAGCTTCCTGCAAAGTGAGAAACCCTACTTTCCATTTCCTTGAAACTGTTAAGGGACAGGTAAGCAAACCCCGGTGGCTATCACAGTTCCTTAACCATCCGAAATGAGTCGTATTGGCAGACCTAAGGCGCTGCAAACAAGGACATACATTCCCCCGATAACTGCACTGCAAGGGTCGACTTCCATTGCAAGTTTACGACGCAAAGCTTGTCGTCAGTAATTTGGCTGGATCTAACTGGAATGTATTTTCTTTAAAAGTTAAAAGCAATATAAGTTTGCGTTCGATGTTTTCGTCTTCATTGCATATCTAAGATCATGTTATTCAGTTTTAACAAAGCTAGCTTCATATGAAGGTCATTTGAATTTGGCTGCAGACGTACAGTTCGTACTTAACTTTTTATGATTTTTTTTTTTCTCAGCACAAAGTGCTACAACCTACATTGTAGCTGCGACTGACGTTGTTAAAGACGAACATTGAATGCTACTGTTTTTAATAACGCCATTTTGCTGCTGAACAGACTCCCACTACTACTACAGATGCTAACCTGATAGGAATGATGCCATTCTGTAGACTTTTTTAGAATGTTTTTTTCATTGCATGATAAAAACATCTGTGATCTCCGTCTGCCAAGATGAAGCCCACATCTGACCGTTGAATTATTATCATTTTGCATTCTTTCTTTCTGAAAAGAAGAGAAATAGAAATATTAGAAAAATACGTACATTCCTCAACGTCAAATAAAAAAAAATTCAATGAAGTAGTAGCAGAAGTGTTATTAGTATCCCAATATTATAGTCTACATAATATATTATTAGTATCGCAATATTATAGTCTACATAATATAACTGCGTAATGAGAAGTGATCCATTAAATAATTATTGCATTAGTAAAGGCAACAAAAGCAGCGGCATTAATAGGAGTTGCAAAAGCAGCTTCCTGTCTTCCTCTGCTTTGCAGCAGAAACAGCAGCAGCAGCAGAAGGCTTAACGGACCCCCGTTGCCGTGGAGGTTAATATTAAAGGTAAACATCAGCTGATAGAATGTTTAAGCGGCCCATTCTTTGTCGGTTGACGCAGGATGACCGATCAAATTACGCAACGAGGTAGAATTCAACGACCAAACTGCTGCAGGTTTTCTCGGGGGAAAAATGAAGTTTTAGCACCTTTCATCAGCGTCGGGTTAAAGCCTTATCGGTTTCCCACAGGCTTTAGGGATTTACTTACAGGAGGGCACAGACAGCAATTTTATGACACAAATACCTATACGTATACATGCAATATATATATATATATATATATATATATATATATATATATATATATATATATATATATATATATATATATGAAATTTTTTATCACACCGTAATTTCTATACAATCATGAAGTTACAAATGTCGCTTAATATCAAATTCACGCTACCTCGGGAATATTCCCAATGGGGAATTATCATCGAAGGGGAATTTATAAGTGATAAAGGGATTGGTATTGCCGGGTCTCGATCCCTCGACACAGATACGTATCCAGCGACTCCAGTCGACGGTCTACCCACTGAGCCATCAAGAGAGGTATAAGTTATTGCCGAGTCTGCTGTATATTATATATATATATATATATATATATATATATATATATATATATATATATATATATATATATATATATATATATATATATATATATATATATATTATATATATATATATATATATATATTATATATGTGTATATAATATATATATATATATATATATATATACAATCATACATGTATTTATGTGTGTGTGTGTAATTGTACTCCACTCTTAAGATGTATTTCAATTTATGGATGTATTAAAATAATAGAAGTCTTGAACGTCAAGAGAGGATTCATTAATGTTTATTTTTACCTTTTACTATTTAATCTTATTTTATGTCGGACAAAAATCAAAGTGTGTTTTAAAAGAGAATTTTAAATGATGCACGATGATGAAAAGCATTAAAATTAGCACCCTGATCCTTACGGGTTCAACTCGCGTCGAGGAAGAAAGTGAGTCTTAAAAAGAGAGAATACTAATACCTGAGGCTAATTATGCAGCTTTAGCTTCAGGGCGGAAATGTCGATCTTAACTGTTAATTGGTTCCAGCCGAGTGACTAAGAAGGATAAGAATAATTAATTTCCTCCCTCGTGTATCGTGACTTATTTATGTTCCTACTTGAGATAAATGAGATCCACGTGTGTGTCTGCATGAATGACGTGATATTTTTCCGAGGTTATTCTTACTCTCATTAAGTTAGAACTGAATGAAGCAAATGTTTAGCGATAGTAATATAAACAGAATTTATGAAATATCTGCTAATGGTAAAAATTCCTGTTACTCGTTTCTGAAACGAAATATAAATAAAAGTTGCAATCAGGTTGTGAAAATAAAACTTAAATAAAGTAGCGAGGTAAATAAAAAAAAAAATAGGCCTTATGACCAAAAATTTGGAGAGGAGTAGAAAAACCTACTCCATGGAGTAAAGGGAAAAATATAACGAATTAATCTGCGAGTTAGCTTCCGTAAGAACTTCTACAGAAATTCTAGACGAAAAGTTTATTTTCTTTAAAAAGTGCAAATATGAAGGCCCACGTAATTTAAATTCTTAAAAAAATAATAGGCACTAATACCCCTAAACAATAAGTAACTGGGGAACCCTGAAGTAAAAAAAAAAAATTTTTACATAAATGTAAACGAGAGAGAACCTGAACATTACAGGAGGTTCTTAAACCTCACATTCCTGGAGAAAAATAGTTAAACAGTCAAGAAGTAGAATGAGCGCGGAACCCTCAAAGCAAAACCATTGCTTTCAGTGAAAGAGCAACAAGAAAGAAAACTAGATAGTACAGGAGGGGGTCCATGATGGAAGCCATAAAATTCTCTGAACAATTTCAGGCTCGAAAAACCATTGGAATAGTTTGGAAGTTTTCAATCCCTTCAGAAGAAAATATGATCTGCGTTTAATATAAATGATAAGATGGTTTAAGCTTTTATTTTCCGTGGAAGTAATCGAGCGAGATTACTGACATTTTTTTAGGATAAAATAAAACCCTTTCCTTGCCTATTAAATCTTAGTATGTTGTTAGAAGCAAATAATGAATATGTCAAGATGATGTTACAGACGAAAAGGGCGTTATGTTAACCTCAACTTTGAAGGATGCAATTGTTCTTCAAAATCTCCATTTTTCATCATAAAAGCTTTACAGTTTACTTCTGTTTAATTACGAAAAACTCGACCTGTGACAATAATATATTTTAAATGAAATTTATCTACCCGACAGTTATTCACTGAAAAATCCATATTTCATTGCCTGTTTTCACAATTCACAGAGAATGTTGAAGATGTTGTAGAAAATCTGTCTTTTCAGAAAATGGTTATTGTATTTATGGTTACCAGCAGCCTTTTTTTTTAAGTACGACAGGTAATGCTAATCTTCTTAAAATCGCCATTACTGACACTTACTCACTGATGTGAACTACTGAAATTCTTGAAATTACTTCGTTACATACTTCATTTTAACAAAAGGGTAATTTCGGGATCATTTCTGTTGTTTTGCCCATTTAGGAAAAAAAACATGAAACCAAACGTAAATGCATTTCATAATATTTGATGGGGTATGACAATCACCTGTAGGTGGTGATGTCCACCCTTTAAATTCTACTCCATGGAAGGTATGTTATTCAACTTCCTGGTAAACGGAATTCGAGCACGATTCCATACTTGCAAGGCCTTTTGATCTGAGGTTTTGACTCTTAATGTGAGATGTGTTTCCTTCTTTCGTAACTGAATTGAATATAGAATTTAGGTTAAAGGCCAAGCACTGAGACCAATGAAGTCATTCACCGCTGAAACGGAAATTGACAGTAAAAGGTTTAAAAGGTGTAACAAGAGGGAAACCACGCAGTTGCACTATGAATCAATTGTCAGGAGTGGGTGGAAAGTAAGATGGAAGAAAGAGAATATGAAAGGTACAGTAAAAGGAACGAAAGGGGTTGCAGCTAGGGGCCGAAGGCACGCCGCAAAGAACCTTAAGTAATGCCTACAGTGCTCCGCGTGAGGTGCACTGACGGTACTAATCCCCGGCCCCCTGCTGGACCAGTATAACTTAAGTCTTGTACCATTTTTTCCTTCAGTTGTTTTTCTCACAGAAGGGAGATAACCAAAGTGTCAGTTTTCTACGGGTAATATTTAGGCCATAGTTCCTTCAGTCTGCCTCTTAAAGAGATTTCTGATTTCGTCTTTCCTTTTAAAGGCCTGGTGTCGAATTCTCTACTGTTTTCATTTTCTTTCATTGTACTGGAAATACTACGTCCTGGCAGTTTAAGATCTCCATATCCCCAGCGATGACACTAACAGTATGTGAACAAAGCTCATTATGTAGTTATATTCAGTACTGTCAGTTTTGTATTTTTAGCACTTATCAGTTAACGTCGCTACGGATCCATAGAGAGTTAATCATTATCACTTCCATTTCCATACTTTCAAAAAATTTCACATTGTATTGAATATATTCGTGAATGGGAAGTTGGCGTCCAGACAGAAAGTATGATACGGATCTCTTTCTAAATACTGGACGTAGAAATAAATGCCAATTCGTCTTCAATATCAAAAACCGGTCAACGGATAAAAACCAACAAAGTGTCGCTGGTTACAAAGTAATAAAGCACAATAAATCGAATCAAAGATGTTAATTAAGAGTAATTCACCATTAAGATCAAATGAATTTATCAGATGATGTATCGGAGAATTATTAATTACTGGAATTAATGCACACGGCAGAGATTTCAAACGAGCTTCGACAAGTCATCAAAGGTGACTCCTGCTAATTCTCCTCCGTTACACCAATTAACATCCGGAAGCATTTCACGAGCTAATTGGAAAATGAGCGAGTTCGCTTCAGATTTCAGCTAACCATTATTTTTCCATTGGATATCGCATCGTTAGTAATAAATCTGTCAGGAATTTTGTAAATGACCATGCGTACAGACTTCGAATTACGAGGCTTTGCTAAAAAGTGAATATGGTCGGCAGGATTTAGATTATACACCATACTTGTTTGTGTACTTTTATCAAATTATCAATCTACTTCAATGTATTCTTTTTATAAATAAGTCTCATATATATATATATATATATATATATATATATATATATATATATATATATATATATATATATATATATATATATATATATATATATATAATTCCTCACATCATCTCACATTTCGTACATGGTTCTCTCTCCTTATCAATTACAGCAACAACAGCACAGCAGCCAGAGCAGCAAAAATTGTGAGACGTGATGGTCATTTGGAAGAGAGAGAGAGAGAGAGAGAGAGAGAGAGAGAGAGAGAGAGAGAGAGAGAGAGAGAGAGAGAGAGAGAGAGAGAGAGTGGGGGGCGGGGGAGATAACGCCTTTTACCTCGGCAAAAACCCGCCGGGAAAGAAAATGCTTTTCATGTGTATTTTAATAAGAGCTCGCCTCTGTGTGAGTCAGGACCGGTGAAATCTTTATGAGATCATGAAATAAATTAGATCACAGCCAATGGAGAGATGAAACATGCTTCAGAGACAAATGGGCAGAGATTAGCGTTTTATTGTGGAGGTGTGGGAAAATGCGGTATTGAATTTACATTCATTTATTTATGAACTTGAGTGGTAATACGCACACACGATATATATATATATATATATATATATATATATATATATATATATATATATATATATATATATATATATATATATATATATATATATATATATATATATATATATATATATAATATATATATATATATATATATGTGTGTATAGCATAATATTTGTATGTATATATACACACATACTTGTGTACCACTTAATATTTCATGCTATAAAAAGCATATTTTCTAATATCAAATGTGCTTTAAAAGATCATCCATACTCTTCTCCTTTATGACATGAGGAACAAATATTTTGACGAGATATTTCTATTAATTAATCTGATTATGTTAACATTCTTAAATTCGGAACGTTACACCCTTGTGTAGAATCATCGAAATACGTTTGGCCACTTTTTCTTTTTTTTCATTTTCAAGAAATTGAAAAGAAATATATGAAATTCCATTTATGATTTCCATCACATCTTGCTATCATGGAAGACACGAATATTAAGCAATGATATCATGATAACACAAGCGAAGACTTATATCCACAAATGTCATCAGTGTTGTTACTGGTTATTATATTATGCGTTAATCTGCTTTTTCTTGGTCTACTTTTTCGTCATACATCAGCCTCTAGGAATGAGCTGTTCACTAGTCATAATCAAGTTCTATTCATACTTTTTTTTAATCTTAGCAGCTTGTACAACAATCAGTTTTCAATAGAATTAGCCTTACTTATATTCGAATGCGATTTGTCCCTAACCAATCAGAATACACTATAATTAGTGATGATCTTGGCTGTTTTTCACTAAACAGATTATTATTATCTGCAAAGAGAATCTCGCGTAATAGAATTTGATATAGCGTTATTCATGTAATTTGACATTACTTCCGCTTGGCATCATCATTTGACCTTTTTCCAAAAAAACCGGTCAAGAATTAGTGTTATCTTGATACATGTTAATCTACCAGTTCTTATGAGGACTTTGCGAACATTATGCTGCTAACTTAATATTAATTTCTCGAAAGATTTTGTAATGCCCCAGATGAACCGACTCAAATCCTACTGAACATTCCGGCTTGCCTCGAGGGTTTAGTATCTCTTATGGAACTGAAGGATTATTTTGATGCGGAGAATATCTGAATGAGAAATGCTAGTTAAAAGGTTACATGTCACAGTTAAGGACAAATGTAAATGATTATGTACCTGATGATTTTTTCATTGTTTTTCTTGATTGTTATAATGGCACTGATATAGAATAAAAGATTTTTTTCAGTGTACCTTTTTTTGACATACTCTGCTTATATCGTATAATTTAGGAGTAAATTGATGACTGACTAACCACCATAGGTATTGTTACTAAAGGAAAAACTTATCAGTGAATCCATTAAAAATGAAGCAAATCGTGTGAGGGGACATAACCAGATGTCATACAAACATGCTTCAGAATACTTCTAAGTACGTAGAAAGTCAATATGAATAGCAAGGAAAATTTTCTTGCTATTTATATTTACTTTCTAAGTACTTATAAGTATTCTGAAGCATGTTTTTATGATATTTGGTTATGCCCACTGATACGATCTGTTTCATTTTTAATGGATTCACTGATAAGTTATTCCTTTAGTAACAATACCTATGGTGGTTAGTCAGACATCAATTTACTCCTAAATTATACGATATAAGCAGAGTATGTCAAAAAAAATGTACACTGAAAAAATCTTTTATTCTATATCAGTGCCAAAAAATAAATTGAATAGGTGTAAAGAAGAAATAAATTAGAGTATTAATAACAGAATAACTTAATGAATAAAAAAAAAGAGACGAATTATACGGGCGGACGTAAGCAGAAATTGTGAAGCCATAAATCATACATAGAATACTTGTATCTACTTAAGAAGAGAATATAAATAGCAAGAAAGAATGCAACAAACTGAATCACTGAATAACTGAAATGGAATATTATAATAGGCGTAGAAGAATAATATTTGGAAAGATAAAATACCAGTGCAGTCTCAGTACTGGAAATCCTCCAAATGGTATTAAAGTTCATAAATACATAACATTTTCATTTTACTAACATTATAGCAATTTACTGGCGCTTAATAATAACATACCTGTCCCGAACTGGATTCACGAAATGTAGACTACCAAATTATAAAGCGTTTTATGGCTGCCTTACTATTTAACATGCATACTCTGCAACATAGAATTTTCCACAGAATACCAATTAGAAGATCAAGAGCAAAATGGTAAGCTTAACAGAATATCATAAATAATGATGTGCCACACTTACATATTTTACAAACGACGTTGAGCATATAATCTCTGAGCAGGAAAAACCCATCATCTTAGAATAAATGATTAGTCAACAACAATTACTGAACATAAATTTAGATACCCTATACAACTTGAGACCATATTAGATATACAGTACCGATTAGGAAGTTATTTTGTTTTTTTTATAATGTTTTGTAATGTTAAAAAAGACGTTTCGTAATTAACTAGACAAAATTCACACAGAGCTTGAATACATCTGTATCTATCTGTTCATTTATACATATATGTATATGTATGTATGTATGTGTGTATACACACACACACACACACACACACACACACACACACACACACACACACACACACACACATATATATATATATATATATATATATATATATATATATATATATATATATATAATTTCTATTGAAGCGTATGGCACTGTTCGCAGATACTATCTTCTTATTAAGACTTTAAATCAGCCTATACATGTTTTTCTCTTCTGGTAAGCTCCTCAGGAATAAAGAAAAATCATTCGAGATTCTTTCCATTTGCTTGTTCTTTTTCTAGCTGACAGACCATTTCTCCACCTCTCTCTGAGGCTTCATCAGGACTGGATTATATAAATCGACAAGCGCGGCTTTTAATTCTTCTAGTGTCAGCTTCCTGTTGTGGTCGTCTACGTGGTGTTGAAAACGCGCCCTTGTGTTGCGGTGAGTTTGGAATCGCTTATGTAGAGTGGTAGGGGTGCAACCTGTGTAGTAATTGCTGAGGGCTTGGCTTGCCCTTTGGTTCATTTAATTTTGTACACTATGTTGGTCGACTACCACATCTCTCTATCGGGGGCCGTGCTATTTCGCATTACGAGGGTTCTGACCAGTTTCGGGTGGCAGTAGCAACGTAAGGAAATCCTCTCGTCAAAATTCGTAGGCGTCATACCACTGTCAGTTTCTCGGCTAGCACTCTGCTAGGCCCGAGTTCGAGTCTCCGGCCGGTTAGTGAAGAATTAGAGGAATTTATTTCTGGTGATAGAAATTCATTTCTCGGTACAATGTGGTTCGGATTCCACAATAAGCTGTAGGTCCCGTTGCTAGGTAACCAATTGGTTCTTAGCCACGTAAAATAAGTCTAACCCTTCGGGTCAGCCCTAGGAAAACTGTTAATCAGCTCAGTGGTTTGGTTAAACTAAGGTATACTTAACTTATTCTCTTCATGGAACTTGGCCTCATCCTTGAACTGTGATATGTAAGAGGTAGGCGTCGTCACAACCAACTGTTTTCGTATGCAACCTTCTATCAGATCGCCGTCGTATTCATTATTAGTTAGGATCTGTCTAACACATCCGAGCTCTGCGTGGGCAGCTTTCAATGTGGAACAGTGCGTAACCGTACACCTCACGTACACAACCTCTTCTTCTTCTTCTTTTAACGACCAAGTGGCAATATTTCAACACTACACAGATGACCACAACCGTAAACCGGCACTAGAAGAATCATTAGACAGCACACAGATCGTGCATAGAGAAGCCCAGTTCCACAGCAAATAGCAGAGTGTAAACCATCAACGACCTGCGTTAAATATACAGAGGAACATGGAATGCATCCTTCCTTCTTCCATGAGAATCCGAAGGGAGACACGAGCAACAGAACACCCCTGGACGCGACTAACAACAACGCAGCAAATCAAGACCATTGGCCAGAGACGGGAATCACACCCTTGCCCACGCCCTTAGATGCAAGCCTCGGCATGTGAAGAAATCGATATGAAATTAAACCCATCATTTTTCATTCCTTCATCACCTCTTTGTTTTTACCTGAACTACGTATACATATTTTCGTATACGAAAATAACACTCTTGCATGTTTATGATAAATAATAAAATGAAAGCTTAAAGGGACGGCTGCTTTAAAAATAATGTTTAAAAATATCTTTTTACAATAAGCTACAATGCTTTGATGTATAAATCTTAGACTGAATGACTGATTTATTAAGCAATCAAGCCCCGCATCGATTATGGTCATCAACGCCGGAAATAGTTTTTTAGTCATCAAACTCGTATTAATGAAAACAGAGCGCTAAAATCCTTTTAAAAAAGGAGATTCTTTAAACAAAAGTTAATCCAAATCACGAACGGAACTATTTTAACAAACGTATTAATTAGTTATTTTCATAACACGGAAAAATTTGAAAAGTGACGGCCAAAGTTTTGAAAGTGAGAAAATTACTGGACATATATTGGCCAGGAAAGACCAATATATCTATCAGCGAAGATTTCAGTGAAATACGGAAGAGGAGGGATAGAAGAAACCAAATGAAAATAAACAGATAATCCCCATATTTCATAATGTTGCTTAAGCAATGATGAATTATAAAAGGAGTTAACAACTGTTTGGGAATTCTTCAACCGATTTGTGAATAACCTCACTAGGAACTAGGAATAATAAATGATATTGTAACTGAATAACCTCACTAGGAACTAGGAATAATAAATGATATTGTAACTGGAATATAAAATTTAGGTCAAAGGCCAAACGCTGGGACCTATGAGGGAAACTGAGAGTAAAGGTTTTCAAGGTGAAGCAGGAGGAATACCTCGCAGTTGCACTATGAAACAATTGTTAGTAAAGGGTAGAAAGTAGGATGGATGAAAGCGAATATGAACAGAGGTACAATAAAGAAACAAATGGGGTTGCAGCTAGGGGTCAAACGGACGCTGCAAAGAACCTTAAGTAATGCCAACTGTGCTCCGGGTGAGTGCACTAATGGCACTAACCCCCCTATGGAGAAGAATAATAATTAACTCACTAGATAATAAGAATAATCAATCTCTCTCTCTCTCTCTCTCTCTCTCTCTCTCTCTCTCTCTCTCTCTCTCTCTCTCTCTCTCTCTCTCTCTCTCTCTCTCTATATATATATATATATATATATATATATATATATATATATATATATATATATATATATATATATATATATATATATATATATATATATATACAGTATATATATATATATATATATATATATATATATATACAGTATATATATATATATATATATATATATATATATATATATATATATATATATATATATATATATATATATCGGTATATACATCTTTAGACATAAATATACCCGGGAAGGACTTCATTGGGGGTTCCCCCAAAGAAGCCCTTCCCTGGTAGCTGGTAAAGATATCTTGGTATTCTCCCAGTAGCTGCAACCTGCTCTTTCTGCTGAACGGTTGTCACTACTAATGTTGACATCTCAGTGTGCTTTTTGTTCGCTCTGTGGTCAAAGTTTCAACCAGCCCTCATCCAGAGTTACTTGTCCCTCACTGGCTTCTCCTTCCCTGATGGTTGCATTCAGGAATTTTTGTTCTCTGATCACAGCCCCTGTTTCTCCACTATGCTTCCACCTCACGGTAGCTAGTTAAGATGCTCGCATGAAGAATCTTGATTTCTCCGCCAACATCAACCTTGTGGTCCTTGCAATTAACCTCCTCCTTGACCTCACATGGCCCTCTGCTCTGCAACTTTAGCTTGTTTGTCTCCATTGGTAGTAACTGCATCACTTTCTGTCTTACCTTGAACTGACAGTCTCTGGTCCTCTTGTCATAATGATGCTTCTGAACCATCTGCTGTACACAGTCTCTCTCTTGCTAGTTGACAGGTGTCTTCCAGGTGATTCCAAAGCTCCAACAGTCCTCCCATAGAGTAGCTCGAACAGTGAAAATCTGTTGCTTGATTTTGGTACCTCTTGATATTGACCTTTTAACACAATCCATTGAATGTTGGATTATGTGGAGTCATAAACAGATGCTTGGTGTTCACCAGATGGCTCACCTCTTTTCGGAAATGAGCTGGGTAGCTCAGTCACTGAGCATCTTCTTGGGGAATTGTACCCTGCTGAAAACTTTGAGTAGTGGCTCTGCTACCCACTTTGTTTTCATTTTAGGAAGTGCTACTGTCTACTGGTACCTTGTAGCAAAGCCTACCACTGTCAGGATGTACCTGTTGCCCTTCTCTGTCTCTGGTGATATATGTTCAGTCAGGTCTACAGCCAGTCGTTTGAAATGCTCTTCCATTAATGACACCTTTTCCAAAGGTATCTTGTTGGTATGGACCCTCAGTGAAGTCTTCTGCCAAATATTTTATGATCTGCAAAACTTGGTGAAGTTCACAACCTTTTTGCCTGGAATGTTTCCAAGAATAAGGTCATAAGTAGGGTTATCTAGCACATAGCATGTAACTTTCCCTCATAGTACAGAATGTTTACGTAAATCTATATACCCTTCACAAACTGGTATATTATGGTACCTCTTCCTATCTTCCACAAATCTGTGTGGTCCTAACACATCAGGAAGTTCAGCTCCAACCACCAGCTTCAGCCTACTATCTTTGATGTAGTCTTCCAGAGGACCTTTATCAATATTTTAACAAATCATGGTAGCGGTCATCCTGCTTGGTCCTAACACTACAAGAGTACTGTTGCCTTTTTCTTGAACTTCTGCTGAACTGCACTCTGGCTTTATAATATTTAATCCAATAATAAGCAGACCTGTGTCTCCTATACCATGTTTTAGTGGTTCCCTTGGTTCTAAGAGCCAATCAGCATCCCAAGTTCCACTAAGGCACAGGCTAGCAAACAAACATACCTGTAGTTCTAAGAATAGACTGGAGACCAGCCACAAAATGGATGGTGTTAAGCGGTTCTATGGCATTGTTTATAAAAGGAAGCTCACTAGAAGTAACTCAGTCAGCTTTTTGTATATTCCATTTTGGCAGCCATTGGACTGGTGGACCTCGAAAAACTGATGATAACTGCGGAGTATTCACTAGTGTGCCTACTGTCCATCACTTCAAAGAAAAGATCAATAACTGTGCCATCACTACAGTCAGAGGGGTCAATAGCCATTAATGTGATGTTCTGGACCTGGAAATGGGTAGGTTCACCTGTATCTAATATTCCTGTATTCAGTAAGTCAGCGATGGAGGAGAGGTATTCCCTTGTCGATTACTGATAACATCTTTCCAAAAGTACAAATGGAGAAGTAAGCACACTGATTGAAGATCTGAAATCTTCCACTAGAAAAGGATTGCCAGGAGGTAAGTGAACTGAGCATATTGTATACTGCCTCTCAAGAAATATCTGTACTGCCATTGCTTGTAATCGAGACTGTGATCAGAGATGTATTTGTGGGGTGTCCCAGCAAACATAAAGTAAATGTGCCACAAAGACTTCCAACAGCTAGGATATATGTTGAGCAGTATGACAAATATTCCCTTGTGCAAGGAATGTTGGAATTGCCAATCGCTGTCTCCTGGAACTGTGGAACAGAATTTATTAGTTTTTGGAACTACTAATGACATTCCCTCATAAATTTGGCCCTGGTTTTCCTTGTGGTCAGGGATTTTGGAGATTTATGTAGTATTTTTTTCTGGATTTTTAAAAAGATCTTTCACATTCCAAAATCCAGTATCTTTGTCATTAGCTGCTGAAACTTCCTTCTGTGTTGAAGGCTTCCTAACAGCTGCTCATGGAGACAGAAGGAGGCTTGGTAATCGTTGGTATGTTTTCCAAGCAGGATGATATACCTGCTTGGTTTGAAATGCAGAAGGCTGCCAGCTCTAACTCTGAAAAGATATAAGGCCCAACAGAAATTGTGCTGAAAGGCCAGCATCTGCTAGTCTAGCCTTCGGAGAGGCAGAATTGCCAGCAGGTGCTGGCATGGACCAGCACTTCATTGAGATGGCGCAGCAAATGACCGGTGGTACTCCCACATTCAAACGCTCATGTCTCTCAGCTGAGATTTTCAGTCTGAGTATTTTTGCTGGGTACTTGGTTTTTATGAGCAACATTAACTGACCTATTACTTGCAGATTTGTTCATTCCTACTTCTAATGTTCCTTCTTGCATTAAGTCAAGTATTTTGTAATAAATTGGGGTATGCCACTATAGTAGTAAAACTTATCCTTGGTCTTGAACACTTAAGGCTTTCTCTGTCGCTCCCTTAAATGTAGTCCTCTCTGTTACTCTTAATGCATGAATTTCCTTCTCTAACTGGTAAATATAGAACTGGTTTGAAGAAGATGAGTGACCCTTACGACAATGCACACATCTGGGTTCCTTTTCCACATGCCATGGTCTTCCTCTCTACAGTTTACTTATATTGCTGTTTCCTTGTAAGTTTACCTACACCTCCTGAGTCATAAGCTATGTTTTATTTTGAAGGGATGCCATGCTATATACTGTAGATATACTCTGGTAGTCTTAAGAGTGCTCAGTATGAAGATAAGAGTAGGTCAAGGTACTACAGAATCACCACTCTTTTACATCTTTTCAACCTTTATTGCACAAAGATATTCAAATTCTTTTTGAAGTTTCCCCCAGAGTAATTCATGCGACGAGGACCATAAATGAATTCCTTGGTAGAGTTCAAGCTGGAATATGATGTGTACTCAACTAGAAATCCACCAAGAGATAACAGAACCCATAGTGTTGAATTTTCCTCTCGTGATCCTATTTCAACCAGCTATTTCCTTCCATTCTAGGGTACAATATTTGGTTGTTTACCAACAAATTTTATTATTTCTCTGTTAACTTCAAAGACATCTACATCACTTTCACCTAAGTTTAAGTTCATGCATTTATTATAAGAACTGAGTACAAAGACCCCACGGATTATTTTGTAAACTCTTTTTCTTGTAAACATTATGTTCCTTGCAATCATTATATTTTGTGAGCATATTATAATGTTTTAATACTAGAACCAGATGGGAGAGAGGGAGAAGTTATTATGGATCAGTCCTTAGTCTTGACTTAAGTCACTGACAACAGTTGGTACTGTTGTGGGATTACAAGATAAAATGTAAGGAAATCTAATCCAAATGTCAATCCACCCCAGGAATCTAGGGGCTGACCACTGAGGTACTTCTGCCCTCAGGATATTAATATGACAAGTCATATTAATACCTCCCATATCCAACCATTATCGGATGGCAGGCACTGTCATCACAGTGCCAGTTGATAGCATAAAAAATGAACCCTAATCCCAACAATCCCCATTTCAAGACAGAAAATTTAACAAGTTGAAAAAGCCACACTATGTAACAAAAAATAAATAAACAATAAATTATTATTTCTCAAGAGCCCTCACACCAAAGTTTGTACGTAGTTCCACATCGAGGCTGTTCGGACAAGTCTGGAAACCTCTTGAAAAGGGCAGATTGCGTTAAAACCTTATAGGAAATATTTCTTAACATGCCACTAAGATTACACATCAATACAACTTCACTAACGCTTTAATAAAACACACTCCTACAAATTAACTTATGTACGAAATTAACATATGCTTTGTAAACTAATCTATAACTTGAGAGAAATTTACAGTTTTCTCAATCTTTTTCTTGTTTTTTAGACAGAACAACAGAAAACGGAGCTAGGGGGAACAATGATAATATCATAACGTTTTGGCAGTACCAAATAATAATGATGTAATATACATAACTATACTTATATATTTAAATATATTACAATGCATTACATACATACATATACATATATATATGCAAATATATACAAGCATACATATATTCATAGGTATGTAGCGTCCATATACTGCAGGACTAATAATGTCTTTATTCTAAAATAACTGGCATTAAATTACGAAAGCATACAAAAAAATAGTAACGAAAATAAGCATGTAAACCAAGAATCGTTCAAGCAAAAAAAAAGCAGGTAATTATTTCTTGAATTACAATTCAATCTTTAACAAAAAAGAAAGAGAAAAAACAACTCTGAATAAAAATCATTAGACTAAATACCCTTATTTTCATCATAGAGTCAACTCAGATATATTTACAATTAGTAAACTTCCAAAAGTTAGAAGTTTACATTTACATCAAATATTTTAAATCTATCGCGATTGCGTCATCCTTTCAGAGGACACCTCCCTTGAGCATTTGCGTCATCGGGAATGTCACTGGAGCCTAGGGTTCAGCCTTCTCGCCTCTTTCTTCTTTATTGCTGTTAGATGGTAAACTTGATGACTGAGTACTCTCTTCAGGAACAGGTGGTTATACGTACTGGCGGCAAAACCTGTGAAATTCGGGACTCCGTTGAACGCGGTAAGACGCCCGTCATTCCAAAGTACCCGGACGTTAACACCAGTGGCGTAACTCAGGTGGGGCGGCATTCTGGCATCTTCTGAGCAGGTCTGGTCTGGCATAATTCTGGATTTTCTAGTATATTTCGTCTGATCGGAACACTGAACAGCAATTTATCGACTCTGCTGTAAGGTTCCGTTGTAAATCTGCTGTGTTGCTTTTGTTTTAGCTTTATGAAATAAAATAAATGATTGAGATGTTAAGGCTGAAAATGTCCGTTTAATTTTCATCACTTCAGTGCTTTTTGGCAAGGGAATGGGGCGGCACTTTAAAGAGTCCGCCCCGGGCACCACTAACGCTAGTTACGCCACTGGTTAACAATTGATACTTTGTAATCAACTGATCTTTCGACTGATATAGCTTTTCCACTCTCCCGTTCACACTAAGTAGGACATGGTCACTCATATCAAAGTACAAAGTTTCCGTCTCCCAAAATCATGTAATATTTCTGTGGAGACTGCGCTTTAGCAGCTTGTTAAGTAGGATTTGGGCGTAATGAAGACAACCTTGTTGGAACGTTACGTTTTCAACTTCTATGAATAAAAACGAATTAGTGTGGCCAGTCGATATCAGCGATACGAAAAAAAGGACAGAATTGAGACATAATTGTCTGAATACTGAATTTTTCACAATTATTATTACGAAAATTCTTAAATGTTTGAACTGCTCTTAAACTTGACCATTACTCTAGCTGAAAATGGTGCACTACACAAATGTTTATCATCCCTATTCTCGAAAACTTCAGAAAAAATTGTAACAAACAAAGTTTCATTATCACTGACTAGTGTTTTTGCCAGACTATAAGAAAATAGCATATTCCATGTGAATTCCTTCCAGGGGAGCTCTTGCTAATGGACATGGAATTAAAGGGGTTGGAAGAGCATATTTTCATTGAGCTGGCATGTCTCGCAACTGTTAATGGTTTCGACTATGTCCTTACCAAACTCAGGTCAGCAAACATAACTTCGTACTTTACTTTTTGTTTCAATTATTCCCAAATGATCCTCATGAAGTGCATCTAATGTTCCTTTAATAAGGGTTGATGGTTTCACAACTCTGCTTCCACAAAGAAGACATCGCTGCTTAACAGAAAACTCCTTAAAATTTCTGAAATGTACTTCAAAACCCTCAGGCCAAGCTCTGGGTCAACCATTTATAACACAATACTTAGTTTTATTTAAAATGCTCTCTCTCTCTTAGTATCCATCATTACCATTTAGGCAGACACCGGCAGTTCATTAATGAAACAAACAATATATTCTGACATAGGAGGCTTAGTCCCAGTACATGGCAATCTTGAGAACATATCGGCATTTGCATGATGTTTACTTGTTTCCCATCAACTCTTAGATCAAGAATGATAAATTTGGAAGATTTCTAAATCTTGACACAACCAACTTGATGTAACTCCGATTCCCCTTCGACAGCATTTACATCTCTTGAATTACAAGCACGAACTATATATCCAACTTGTTTGCACTTACTACGGGTAAATCCTTTGAATCTGCAGTTTCTGGCAGTGCAAAGCTTGCGTTTTGCTCTTCCAAACTTGCAACCGTTTCCGTTCTTTGAATATCCCCTCTCGAACATAACTTGCATCTCGAATGAAAGTGCAGTCTCCACAGCCATGGCGAAGGACATGTCATTTTTCTTTAACAATTCTCTCTGCCATTATAAATCTGCAATACCTTCAACAAATTTATCTCGTCAAGCGTCATTGAGAAAAATCTCCATAGTAGCACGTAGGGGAGACAGTTTTGAGTACAGCCACACATTCAGCCATTAATTCAATGTTTCTATGGCATCTTCTGTTAAACTTTTAACTGTTCAGCAATCACGTTCATAACAGGGGGAAAATGATTCCTGAGAACCGAGACATTCTCCAAACAGTCTAATATTCGGATAATTCCGAAGAATTAAGTCTCTTATCGTAGCATAGTTCTTCAAGTCCACCAGTGTAAAAACAGCAGTTTTCGTCTCTCTCTCGATATCATTCACAATAAAAGGAAAAACAGTTTAACTCTTTCAATATAAACTTCGATGTCTTCCCGAGTCGGACTGAAGTCTTAAAATACTCCCAAGGTAAGACATGTCCAAGTGATAGGTAGCGACGACGAAGTATATTTATAACTTCGTCACCAAATGTAATTTCCATATTCTTGTGGGGCATACTAGAATAACCATCTGATGGAATATGTCTTTATCAAGGAATAACTGAAAACAAACTACGAATCCATACAAAGAATTGGTAACGAAAATAAATATGTAAACGAAGAATCGTTTTAGCAATAGAAGAAACGAGTAGTTAATTCTTGAACAACGCAATATTTAATAAAAAGATAAGTGTTGGGGTAAAAAATTACACACACACACACACACACACACATATATATATATATATATATATATATATATATATATATATATATATATATATATATATATATATATATATATATATATATATATATATATAAAGGAGTCACAAGAAGATTTTGTGGTAAGTTCAACAGTACTAACAGTTGCCAGACAATGGTAATACCTAATAACCTACTTATTTAATAATATTTCAATAATATATTGTCCAGTTTATTTAAAGTTATGCTGATACTGAATAAATTGTCACGGGCTGTTTTTAATAATACATGATTTTACTAAACTTCGTTTCACCAGAGCAATAAAAATCATAAGTTCTTGGACTCTATCCAATTAATTCCATGATTGCTTTTGTTCACATGTATTAATAATGCACGTGGCATGTTCCTTGTTTTTTCATTATACTGATGTTGCAATCATGCAGCCAACTTCTTCCACCTTTGTATCGAGTATTTCCTATTAAATTTCTATATCGAATCTTATAGATACATACGCTTCATTTCTCGGAGAATTTCAAATTAGAAAGTTCCTAAATCTTCCTAGCATTGTAAAACAAACATTAATACCTAATGGCTTGACCAGTCTCGAAATGTTATCAAACCAAGTACGAAATGGAAGCATTAAAATGTTTGTTTCTGAACTCTTGGGTCTTCGTCAGACAACGGAACGTTTTCCGGGCTTTATGAAAAGTATTTTCGCTAAAACTGACTGGATACCTTAAATTTCACGTATCTTGAAAGAGTTCTCGATAAAAAAAAAAAAGAAAAACGATCCTGCAGCGACCCTAAAAGTACATAAAGAAAAACAGCAGTCTTGGTTTTATTCGAATGATTCAAATGAAAGTGATTATAGGAGCAAGTGTTTGTAGGCTTCCTTTATACCTAAAATTTAAATTTTCTATTTGGTCTGTATTCCAGTATATCTAGAAATGGCAATTTTTCGTCTTCATCCTTTTCAAAGATAAATGTTATGTTGGGGATAAGTTTATTTAATCTGTTTAGAAAGTCGTTTACATTCCTTTTTACAGGTCATAAACAGAAAATATCATCCACATAGCTTACCAATAACACACTTCCTTCCATTAAGTTAATTATATAACCTCTTTTAAAAAATTCCATGTACAGGTTGCTTAATATTGAAAACTAACCATTAAAAGCATATTTGCAACCTTTGATGAGCAATTTTATAAGAGCAATTACAGCTTTGTGTACAAGTAAAATCACTTGGTTTTCATATCACCCTCTAAAAATTCCAGCAGGAACTTTGTAAAGAGTGAAGTAACGTCAAAACTTAACATAATAAAATCATAATTTGGGTTAATATCAAAATGTCTGATCAAATCTACATTATTTTCGAGGAACATCCCGAGATAGTGTACACTAGTAGTGTAAGTATTTCAACAAGCCACCTTGATAGTTCATTTGCGAAAGAACTTCCAGAGCTTAAGATCCGTTTCACTAGATTACCTTGTATTTATGCAACTTTATACCACCCTATAAATAAGAAGTTGGACAAATGGTTAAAAATTTATGTGCTTAATCGTAATAATTATACAGGAGTTTCTTAATAGTCTTGTTAAACAGTGTCACCCTTTCTGAAGTATCATTTCTCAGCCGAGCGTATAGCATGATCATTCAAACAACGACACTTGACTTACCGGCTTTCGACACTTGACTTGCCGGCTTTCGTAAAATTTTAACAAGAAATTAATAATGCTATGATTGAATTGAACTGAATACAGAATTTAGGCCAACGGCCAAGCACTGGGATCTATGAGGCCATTCATCGTTGAAATGGAAATTAGACAGTAAAAGGTTTGAAAGGTGTAACAGGAAGAAAACCTCGCAGTTGCACTATGAATCAATTGTTAGGAGAAGGTGGAGAGTAAGATGGAAGAAAGATATGAAAGGAGGTACAGTAAAAAGAACGAAAGGGGTTGCAGCTAGGGGCAGAAGGCATGCTGCAAAGAACCTTAAGTAATGCCTACAGTGCACCACATAAGGTGCACTGATGGCACTACCTCCCTACGGGGAATGCTATGTTTAACAAGAATATTAAGCAACGCCTTATATTTATAATGGTGTAGCACAAAAGCTTTTTTTAACCATTCGTCCAACCTCTTATTTATATGACAGTACAATGATGCAAAAACAAGTAAATCCGTACAAAGATGCAAAAACAAGTAAATCCGTGCAGTGATGCAAAAACAAGTTAATTCGTACAATATGCAAAAACAAGTAAATCCGTATAATGATGCAAAAACAAGTAACTCCGTGCAATGATGCAAAAGCAAGTAAATCCATACAGTGATGCAAAAACAAGTAAATTCGTACAATGATGCAAAAACAAGTATATACGTACAATGATGCAAAAACAAGTAACTCCGTGCAATGATGCAAAAACAAGTAAATCCGTACAGTGATGTAAAAACAAGTAAATCCGTGCAATGATGCAAAAACAAGGGAATCCATAAGACCGATCATAAGCTCTGTTGGGTCTGCTGCACGCAAACTATCCAAGTGGCCTGTTGAAACAGTTACAGCACTAGTGTTCAGTATCTGTGGATATTCTCTTCAAAATATTGTAGATTTCACCAGTCTTATTAATCATTTTATTCCAAATCATGATTTATAATGGACGTTTTGACGTTGCTTCATTCTTTACACAAGTGCCAAAAGACGACCGTTTGGTACTCCCAGAGAAAGTGATTTTACTTACACAAAACTTTAATAGTGCTTATAAAATTGTGCATTATAAATTGTAAAGTTCCATTTAATAGTTATCATTAGTAGCATAAATCCTTTGTCTCCAATGCTCAGCAATCTTTTGATAAAAAAATACTTACCTAACTTATGCCCAAGGAATGTATGTTAATTACTTTTAAATAAAAGTAATTAACCTAGTACCTACAGAAATTTTACCACTGAGAAGCAAAAAGTTAAGTATACCTTAGTTTTACCAGACCACTGAGCTGATTAACAGCTCTCCTAGGGCTGGCCCGAAGGATTAGACTTATTTTACGTGGCTAAAAACCAATTTGTTACTTAGCAACGGGACCTACACCTTATTGTGGAATCCGAACCACATTATAGCGAGAAATGAATTTCAATCACCAGAAATAAATTCCTCTAACTCTTCATCAGCCGGCCGGAGACTTGAACGCGGGCCTAGCGAGTACTAGTCCACAGCTCTACCGACTCACCCAACGAAGAGCTTATTGAGAAGCAAGAAGACGGAAATTTGCCATAAACATATTCACACGTACACGATGGCATAAATATGTTACATGCTTGTACTGCTATTTTTTCCCTACAGCTTTTGTTACAAACCTCGCAAGTAACTACGCCACTCCAGTAACTAACCACCTAACTGCAAGATTTAACTTACTGTACTCGCGTGGGTGCATAAAAGAGGCATAAAATCAACTACGTCCGGCTAAAGAAAAAAAAAACCATTGGTATTCTGGGGAAGAGCAAATGATTGCGCTTACAGAATATTTTTTCACCGTATACGTTTTATACACTGAGATAATGAACACAATGAAGAACGTCAAATCATTCGAGTATGTACATGTTTATGTTGAATATAACAGCGAGTCTCGTAAACGGCGCTAACACAACACGCTTGACCGGTTTATCAGTCTAACCTCCACATTGTCGAACTTACGTGAGAAGGATTTTTCCTCAGTGCTTCAGAAAATCTTTATACAACGGTCTTTTTACTTTGTCTAGGGAGTTAACCCCCAAAATATATATAAAATAAACACTAGTAAATATTACCGACGGACATTGAAAGTGAAACTGGTTGCTTGTGTACCAAAATCTTACGTTTGTTATTCGGATTCGACACACAAAATGTTAGCGCGTGGTGAAAAAAGGGTTAATGTTATCAACATAAAAAATTACTTCCTTCTATGCACCTTATTTATTTTCCTATTGCTTACACACAATAATCATGGTACTTTTTAAGTAAATCATTTTATTGCTCTTACAATAATTCAGTTCCTACTATTCATTAAGAATTTTATAACTCTCACTCCTTTCCATCTTTGTTCAACCACAGTTTAAATCTTACCTCATTCATTTACTTGCACTGGCTTGATTTACAGTACGTTTATGGAACTCAAGAAAGACCTATTTAAAAAAATCAACTCGGCCGTCTTTTTGTAATAATCTCTCATACTTTCAAGCCCTCTTATGTCTTCAGCTGTTAACTTTTAATTATAAATATGTTCACAACTGAAATTACCGAATAATGAATTACTTTGCTGATCGCGAGCCTTATCGCCTATGTAGTGTACGACGGTCTTGTATACTATATGTTAAAAAAAAAAATTACTAACTCACATTCATGACCAATATTGGGTCAATAATTATTCTGATTATTATTTACGCCGGAAAGCCGGCGAAATGTAACCGGGACAGTACCGCTGGCTCGGTTTTTATGGAATTCGGCACAAATGCAAAAGCGATGGTACGTATGAGAAATAGAAGGCAACAAATCAATTCAACACACAAATTAAGTTACAACAGGTAAATCAGAACAGAGGACTGCTATGGAATGCATTTGTTTGTCTTTAGCTTTTATGGAAAGAATGACATCAATGTTCACTACGAGATGGACCATTCTCCTTGAAGACAGCATAGGTTATGATAATAATTTTATGAAATTCAGGTTGTCAAGCCAAGTACTGGGGGTGCTTTAGGCCATTCAACGGCTACGAAAGTGGTAATGGAGTTTGAGCAGTTGGACAGCAAGCTAATGAGATCCAGAAGATAGAGATCTAAAAGTGTTACTGGGAAAAACCCTACTCACAGCTAGTGAGGTTAGCAGGCAAAATTTATTAAAGGAAGCAGGGAGGTAGGTAATAGAAAATCCAAAAAGTGGTTGCAACTAGAAGCCGAAGGCACATAACGAGCACCTTTAAGCAATACCTGCAGTGCACCACGTAAGGATTAGAAAAAAATTTTCAGCAAAAAATCCATTACGGATTTCCAGTATTGCTCGTTTGATGTTTCGACATCATAATTAAATGAAAACAAAAGTTGCTGCTCAATACACCCCACTGCTTTAAGTTATGGTGACGAGAAAAGCCAAGACCATTGCTGAATATGTTCCAAAGCTGAAAACTGTGACTGGACGAAGTCAATTAAAGGTCACTGCCGGACACGTCACAATGACTGCCTCTTTATAAGCGATGAAACAAGTCGCTACCGGATATAGTACTATGCTCGAGAATATTACGTACAACACTATGGATACATAAATCAAATCACACATTAAAACAGTACTGTAGTCTAAAGTTGAGATGAGTGCGACAAAACAACTGTTTAATACTGGCGTTTGACTTGCCCGAAGTCAAACTATGAAATCAATAGGAGGTTATTGCTTAAAAAGCTCTTTAACACTGTGGAGTTTAACGCAAAACTAAGATTTCCTCATCCTTGTCATGAATATACCATTTTCTCGTTCCATTTAGAGAAGGATCCTTAAAATAATCGATCCTTAAAATAATCTATTAAATCTGAACATTCTATAAGTCCAACTCCTCCCGACTGTCTCATGGCGTAAAACCCCCACCAGAATGTTACAGGTCCTAGGTTCGATCCTATATCGTAAACGACTGCACAGCGGCTTGCTGTTTTAAACTAAATACCTTTGAACCTAAACAGTGAAAAGCAGTTTGCAACTGAGCTGTGAGCAAGTGTAAAGCAACCAGGTCTCATGTAAACTCTCTCCTGGGAAACAGTCCCCCGATTTAGGCGTTTGGCGTTACTTTAAACTCACGGTTCCTAGCTTCTAAAACCAGAGTCCATAGTCTTCTCACCTAATTGCGTAGTCTAGTCTTTTACACCCGTACGGACCCGAGTTATTTTAGAAGGCAACGTACAACATTGCGATGGAAAAAAAAAATTGCTTTATCTCCCTACGTCAGTATTGAAAGTGCAACGGATTCATGTTGCGCAATTTGCCCCCCCTCCCCTGTTTTTCATCAATGTTACCAATACAAACGTTAGTCATTTCATTGACTGTACGTCCATGTGTCTCTAGCCACCGACTAACGAAAGGTAAATACATTTTACCTGGGAGAAGTCTCATGACCCTTCGTAAATACTCGATAGTACCAAGTGGGTTTATGATCGATTATAACATTATCGAAGCTTAGAACATAATCTTACAATTCTCTTTCAGGACCCAAACTAGTTAACTTGCCATTTCCGGCCAAAATCTTTTGAAATTAATTATAAGTAACTTTGGGCTGAATTTATGGCATTAAAGACCACCCAGCAATAAGCTTAACCCCATTGGTATATATAAAGTTCAGTAAATAATCTTACTAGGTCTTCCTTTCTCAGCCTGAATGTGACCATTTACAGTAAAATCTTATTAGGTCTTCCTTCCTCAGCCTGAATGTGACCATTTACTTCAATATTGGAGATTCATTTACTTCAATATTGGAGATTGAGATCTTAACTCATCAGTAGCAGACCATAAGCAAATGGTTAGACAACGCGAAATAACCAAACTCTGGCGTAAGTACTAATAACTTATTCCTTAATACAAGTCAAATTCGTACTATTACAATACGAACACCTTTACAATAAATTACGTCCATTCTGGCATTTTGTACCAAAACCTTTTTGCCTTTTTAATTTTGTCTCAACTCGTACCAACACTGCTGTTTTAAGTTAATATGTCCATTCTTATCAAAAAGCTTGTACTACAAACTTCTGCTTATTCGTACTATTACCAGCAATTTCACCTATTCTTATTCACACCAACATTACTTTTGTATTCATAGAAAAAAAATAAGGTGGAAAATACATTTACTTTATTACAGTCAGCTTTACTACTAACAAACCTTACCTCCGTTAACGGCTCCGTTAACGGAAGATATAATTTCCTTTAAGATCGGGCTTGAAGACTAACTTAGTACTAACATTTACAAGACATTCTGCGCTTCAGAGATCCCATCACATCCGTGAGTATACCGATACTCTATCTTAATCAGGACAGCAAAATAGAAGATTGAATACTGTAATTCCAACGCGAAGAGCTTAGTGCAGGCGTACATTCGAACCAACATTAAGTACCAGCATCCAATAATCACAAGACTAGCAGGACCTGCAGAGAGAATTAATTATCAGCCAAATTTTTCCGACAAGAGTTTGAAATCAAACTAAATTAGTAGCCTCGACTGCAAGATTGAAAGTAATTACTAGAAGTTGAAGACTTAAAAGCTTTTCTGTTACCTTGTTACTTTAACTTGGTTACCTTTACTTTTAGTTGTTACCATGACTACCTTTACTTTAAAGAATTACTGCATTAGATAATCTCTTAGGAAGTTAGGTTTTGTACAATTTCATAGCAAAAATGACTTTTTAAAGAATTACTGAAAAAACTGCATTAGATAATCTTAGGAAGTTAAGTTTTGTACAATTTCATAGCAAAAATGACGTGTACAAAGTTATTTACTACGAGGCTACAGTTTACTTTAAACTTGAAAGTAACTTACAAAGTGTGGTGGTATAGGGATTGGTAGGGTAGAGTTGGGGGGGGGGTGCAAGCCTCCCTTGGCGTACGGTAGACAAGGTCTACCGTACGTCAAAGGAAATCCTCCCCACTTCAGGGGCGGAGGCCCCTGAAGGGGGAGGACAAGCTTGCAAGATTGGTTTGGTTCAAGTACACTAAAACCAGGTTTTTCTTACCTCTCCATTCAGATTAAAAAATAGTTACCAACGAAGGGCCAAGAACGTCGCCACGTCAAGTTGTGTACGGCCGCACCATCAAGTTCTGAAAATACGTTTACCAACGTATTATTTGTCGAAAGAATCTTTAAATTTACTAAGAAAAGACCATACAAATAAGCTCAACATATGAAGCTTTATTATAAACACCTATTCCACAAAGGAAACCAACATACTCAAAACTCAAAATCACTTACCCAAATCCTTTATCAACCAGGAGAACGAAACACTCCAGAACCCTTGCGTAGCCGTGGAGATGCAGTAGCCCAACAAACGCAGTCGGATCCCAATACAGGGCAATACTAACAAGCGACGTTCCGCTACCCCAACATTTGGATTACTTTCAACGGCCAAGGACGTCGCAGTGCGGAAAAGCGGCAGCCTTCCCTACGTGGACCCTAACGCAGTTCGTCGAGTGACCGGTAGATGGCAGTAACATGCGAATCGTTTTCTACTGCTTAAAAATGAGCAGAATGATATACTCTGAAGATGTTCGTAATAATGACTAATCCTTTATGTTGAAGCATCATCATAAAAGATACTGAGGTACCGATACATGGAAATGATCTTTTAGAGCGTTAGTCACG
>JANJGK010000001.1:78970997-78993497 GCA_039081455.1 Macrobrachium rosenbergii
TAGTCGCACGCTGTTGGCCCAGCGTTCGACTCTCCGACCGACCAATGAAGAATTAGAGGAATTTATTTCTGATGGTAGAAATTCATTTCTCGTCATAATGTGGTTCGGATTCCACAATAAGCTGTAGGTCCCGTTAATAGGTAACCAGTTGGCTCCTAGCCACGTAAAATAAGTCTAATCCTTCAGGCCCGCCCTAGGAGATCTGTTAATCAGCTCAGTGGTCTGGTTAAACTAAAATATACTTAACTTTTTGACTTAGAAATGGAGAAGTGGCACCATGTCTGAGTGACTGAGCAGTCAGAAGGCTGCACCATTCTGGCGCTGCCTCCTTCAACATGTTACAAGGTATACAGTTAACTAGTTCGATAGACAGCTCCCCTTTTCGGTCGTTCTAGGAAAATACAAACACTCTAGCACTGAGAAAGCAATTCTGAATTCCTATTTTCTTACCTTTAACTTCTGCATAATATCTGAACAATCTGATGGCTAGAAGTCTCAGGATCACGGTACACTGAAATTCAATTAAGGGTACACATTCAAAATAAATTAAAATGAACAAGCAAATGAATAAACGAATGAATAACAAAAAGAAATAAGGACAGTAACTTAAGGAAGAGCCACCTGCATTGCACTGGTTTAATTTGAATGATGGAACATTGGTTCATGAGTCACAGTTGTGCTGCTTACCCCAGTCTCTAAATCATCTTTTTGAAAATGACTCTTGTTCAATGTAGAAATTCGGAAAAGGATAGCAATTAAAATAAGGAGATTAAAAACTAAAATCTAACAATATAACCGTATTTTTTGTGGGCTTATTATGGAATGTGTGATGTGGTTTTTTTTTTTTCATAAACGAATACCTTATAACAAAATGCAGGTATATAACATTTTGCCATATCATTTGATCTCAAGTCTGATAGTAAACAAAGTTACCACTAATCAGCAGGGTAACAGGAATTTTAGAATAATTGTTATGAAGTCTTAAATGTTTTGAAAAGAAAACAAGAAAGATAATTTCAGATTAAAATCATCTCCATTGCTTACATATTCTTTATCATTAAAGTCAAACACTGATTTAAAAAATAACATAAAAACCAACATTTTTTCGCACAATTTTTACTCCTTTGAAGAAAGGTTTTCCATATAATGAAATTACGAGAAATGTTTATTTTTCGAGAGAGGTCTGGAGGTATATTTACCTTGGGGAAGGCGATCCATCTTAATATTCCCTGACTCTCCTACAATTAAGGTAAACTGCCTGCTTGCCTGATGAAGGTGCGCCTCGCACGCAGATCCCCTGAAATGGATGAAATGTTATAAACCTCGACGGGGGATCTTCACCATAATATGAAATTAGGGAAAATTAACAAGGCCCCCCGAAGTAGAGGCGAGCTCCAGAAAAGGAAAATAATCTCGATGTTGTTGATGAGAATTTTAAGATTTTTTTGTTAAATTTGTTATCCAAATTATTATTATTATTATTATTATTATTATTATTATTATTATTATTATTATTATTATTATTATTATTATTATTATTTGTAAAGAACGTCGACATAAGGCAATATAATGTTTTGCCAGTTTGTGAAATCTCGTGTTGAACACTGCACGTAAAGAATTAATTCCCACAAGGATGCAAAGTTTACAGGAATTTACTTACACATTATTTTATATGATGATTATCATCATCAGTAGTGCTGAATTCGCTGATTGGTTTTATATCACGCGGGCGTCGCGACAGCAAAGCTCACGAAACCGCTGTGATTTTGGAAGGTAGCAACAGCGTTCATTCAGCGAAGATTCAGGAAGCGTTAGAAACTAGAATGGGCGAGTGCCCAAGATACTGTGCACAGGAAAGCGTCTTGTGATAAGCACCGCATTGCGTGACTGAGCGTATTTACCTCATCTCCGAAGAGCGTGTGGTCTTCTGCCTATGCAAACGAATTACGCGAATGGAAATAAGAATTATTGCGTATACGACATGGCTGAGCAAAATGAAAGGAAGCGTATAAAGGAAGTAATGAAGATATTATTTCAGTAGCTAAACGGGGACAGGTAGGAGTTATGGGTTTAAAAAAATGACAGTTAATCTTCGTGTGTCAATATGAAGTAATCTGCAAGGTCTCAAACCAACATTAGCGAGTGACTCGGGGTACAATAAACCATGATATCACAGCCGTAAATGTCTAATTTGAGCTTTGTAGTTAGGGGCACGTGAGCATTCCAGGTATAGGTACGTTGAAACCTCGTCCAAGTAAGTGTGGTTATACCATCGCGATTAGCTAACAGGCATTCCTAAGTATTTAAACAGTAAGTACCATTATAAGTCTTATTCCTTCTAGAATGTATTTCCGCTTCCAAGGCAGAGGAAGTTGGTGTCTTTGTAATTGAAGCCTTTTTTCAGCCGCACTGTAAGATTGACCCCTTTTACAAAACGCTGTACTGTGTTTCTACTCTTATCTTGCAGAGTTCATATACATTTTCATTTTCAGAATACAGCTATATACTGTTGAATGCGAATGTTTTTAACGATAATTACACTTATTTTTTATTTTCCGAAGAAGGCAAAAAAGTTGAAGGCGTTAATATAGACAATAAACACGAAAATCATGCTGATTTTTTATGATATGTCGTGGTGAGCGTAGATTATTTAGATGAACTTACTCTGATTGGTATTGGCTAAAGAGAAAAGGTAATTATACTACCAATATAGTGAAATATTTGTCCCTGTTTGTTACCATCTTCAGTAACAGAAATCAACTGAGACTGAGGAAGAATGTCTAGTGTGGGATTTTTTACTTTAATTATTACTATCATTAATAACCAAGCTGCAACCCCAACTGGAAAAGCTTAATGAATAAGGAAACTGGAATTGGAATGGTCCAGAATTTTCTTACCAAAATGTCTTTTACTCTTTTATCATCGTTTTCCCCATATCTCTCTTTCTTTATTTTGAAAAAGGGTTCAGGTTTCACCATACAATCATTTACCATGATGATTTGCACTTCAATGATTTTTTAAAAATAATACCTAGTATCTCACAGGCAAGAAATCTAAGTAAAGAGCGTTTTATTAAAGTATCCAATCGCCTAACGCATTTGGTGGCCACAAAATCTCCTTCAGAACAGCAATTGAGATCCTTGAAGTTCATCATTCATTTAGTGACGTTGGTGTCATGTTGACATAATGGAGGGCGGAACCCTTACGAAAACATCTTCAAGCTGTGGTATAAATAACACCTAAAATAAATATGGAAGGAAAGGAAACGTTCCCAGTTCCCGCGTCAAAATAAATATTTATTTTTCAATCTAAATAGTACAGTAGGGTTTAAGAAAAATGTTTGTTTACTAGATATATCTATATATATCACTTTATCGCTAGTGGAAGCTGACTAGTGAAAAAGAAAACCGTACGATAAAATGAAAATAAAAAATATAAAAAATAAATTCATATCTAATAGCGATAACACATAAAATGGGAAGACAGTTCTTTAGAAATAAAATGACAGCATAATTATAAACACAATATACTGATTAAGCCACACCAGAAACTTGAAGGATAAGCAATATTCAGAGAATCAGCGGACATCTGTCCTAATAATGGTTTGAAGCCAAATTCGCAATAGGTATCTAAAATCTACACTGACTCAAGAAGCTAAATATACATATAGAAAATATAGAATCTCTATTACTCCAGCCATTTTACCCGCTTCTTATATAATATGGAAAAGTACGAATAGAGTTTCCCAACTCATAAGAACTTCAGCTCCGTAACAGAATTACGTTACATAATAATGTAGTTATGTTGATTATTCCAGTTTCTATAGAAGTTGTTCTAGGTCTTAAGACGACCTGAAACCTAAGCAGGAATATGTAATAAAGGCGTTCTGTGATATACGTAAATTCGGTTATTTTCCCGTGGAAATAGGGAAAGAGTGTTCATATAAACAAAATTCCCTTTCAATATAATTTGATCACTAAAGTATTCTTTCGTAAGTTTCGCATTTTTTGCAAAAAACCCAAAATTTGAGAATCAAACCTCGTTAACTTAAAATATGAGGAACGTTGGTATCATTACTTAACAGTATCAATATGCAATTAGTGGAAAATCTAACGAATAAATATAAATTTATTAACAATTAAATTCCAAAACTCGATTTATTAACAATTAAATTCCAAAACTCAATCTCGAACGCGAAGCCTTAATTGAACGCCATACTCAGACCGAACGTAAAATATTGCCCTAGAATGGCAACTTGCTTCCCGAACAACGCCGTTTAAAGCCCTGCAGTATCTGCGTACTAAACATATACTGCCTATTAAGACCTAATTACGTGTAATTAGCAGTAATGGCATGTATGTCACACACTGCGCTATAAACACGTTCATTATCGAGCCAAAACGAAGCAGTTCCTGAAATTATGAAGGAGTTGCCGTAAGAACGGTCACGCCTCTGGTGCGGGACCTACTCCCTCTGGCATGAGAGGGTTCATGCAAGTGGAAACTGTTTCAGCTCGCTTCAACGCTGGAACGCCAACTTGCTTCAGTCTTCATAATGCAGTAGCTTATGTGCTTTTATTCAGTTAGAATTCACGACAAGTATGGGTACAGTATGGAGAAAGGCCAGATTCCTTTCATTTTTGTTAATGTAAGATTTTCAATTAAATAAAAAGGTAAAGCAATTGAGAGTGGTGTAAAATATCTATTATTATGATTATTATTATTATATCATTATTATCAGTGATGAAATTTCATTTGTGAGTATCATCGCATTCTTTGTTTATCAGTAATGAAGCGGATATGTATGTTATGATATGTTATATCATAACATATACTAATGATCACTAAACGAGATATTAGCCAATTTGTGACTGAAAACCACCGTCCGGTGCTCAGGATCAATTTAGGTTGGGGGTGGGGAGGGGGAGGTTAACTAAAGGGCAGTGAGGTTAGGTCATATTCCTGTTGAGATATGGCTTTTCTCGTGCATTTTCGTGATTCCCATTATCTTTCAGTTGATTTTTAACTGGAAGTCCATAGCTTTTGTTTCCCGAAAATTTGGCTGATGATTTGCAAATGAAACAAGTAAAATTTGAGCCGAAGTTTCTTCGGCGCAATCGCGTTTTTTTTTTTTGTACAGCGTATAATGCTGTATGGAACTCTCACCCACGGCCCGATTGTGGCCTGTGTTGTTAGCACTAATAGCGGTGCCAGACGCACAATCATAGCTAACTTTAATCTTCAATAAAATAAAAACTACTGAGGCTAGAGGGCTGCAATTTCGTATGTTTGATGATTGGAGAGTGGAGGATCAACATACCAAGTTGCAGCCCTCTACCCTCAGTAGTTTGTAAGATCTGAGGGCGGACAGAAAAAGGTATTCTATGGCAAAAACACGGCTCTGTTTGTTTACATCAAACCTTCTTCTTTTTCCTCTTATTATTATTATTATTATTATTATTATTATTATTATTATTATTATTATTATTATTATTATTATTATTATTATTATGTTTTACACATTATTGTTCTGTTTGATTTAATGATACCTTTGTACTTGACGCAATTCCTTTGAATTTATATAATCATCTTTTTTTTAATTTGCCCTTGTTATTTCCTAAGTTTGTTGCAATGCAAATGCCGGTTCTCATACCCCTTGAAATGTCAACTGTTTTGTGAAACATTATAATCTTCTCTGAAAAATTCGTGAGTTTAACAAAACAAATTATTTTTATGCAGTTTTATATCTTTAATTTACGATTTGTCGCAAGAAAGGTTATCAGTGTGACAGCTGTAAATCGTTCCTTTTGATTTGGAGAAACTTTAAAGGTCTCATCTCATAGATCAGTCTGATAGTTTTAATGTCCGCCTGTCAAGATTAAAGTGCAATGATAGAAATTTTTAATTCCTGTTAGGAACGCTGTAAACTAAGTTCTCATAGCTTACAGCAATTCATTAATAATTTGGTATCCCTAACAAGAGATGAGTAATTCAAAACTTTTATTGATTTTAACACAGTATATTTAGCTATCTTTTTGACAAACCTGGATCCTGTTTTCCCTCAGTGCAGTTTAGTATGTGAAAAATTATAACGTAAACTTAGCATATCATTACACTACGAAAATGAATTCCTCTATATAGTTATTTATATATTTGGATGAAGAGACAACTCTGTTTATGCTCGTAAATAATCGCAGTGATCATGGTGCAAAAAAACTTACTCCATCTAATAAGTTTCTTTCATTCTACTTTTGTATCAATGAAACCAAGTCTTTAAGAAAAGATTTATTCTTAATAAAAGTGAAAATGAAAGTTTATCAGAATGTTAAGGCAGCAAGTTGTAAGTCTTTTGATTAAGGTTTGTCGGGTAAAGAAAATACAGGCGTTGGTCCATTCAGTATACAGCATTTTCTGTAAATGTACAGTTGCTTTAGGGTAAAATAAAAGAAACAAGGAACGGGGGCAAAAATATGTCAAGTCGTTTTCTTCCGGTAATTCTTCAGAGGAAATTCTGTGTTCTGACAAAAGTGTATTTGACAAATGTTCCCTTTAATTTATCCGTTTATCATATTCTCTTTTGCAACACTTCGTGCAATTTTTTCAAAAATGTTATAATGGATACCATTTTAGACAAAACTAGGACGGATCTCTCACTTGAATGGAAATAAATATGAGCTTAAGACCCTTTAAGAAGTAAAATCAGCAATCTTCTAGTTACTATCAGTTAACTTTGATATTTTCTGTTTTCAGGACAACAATCAACTTTAGGAAGACGTGTGTGTTAAAAAGGTAAAAATTTTTAGGTACTTTTATACGAAATATATTCCTTTTTCAAAGGAACAGAATCTGACTTTCATATTACAAGGTTATAGCTCTTCCAAGGGCAACAATAGAGCGATTCAGCTAACTTCAGCAATATACACTACGCTGAGTTTGGATTATCACTATAAAATCAGCTTCACTTTCATATTCAATGTCGGTATTAACCCACTGAAGAAGTCTTCCGGTACATAAGTAGAGCTTTTAATGTTTTCCTCGGAAATTAACAACTCAATTTAATTACTGTCAAAAAACATTCACATTCAACAATAACGTTATCAGAAAATTTAAACTCTTAAAAAGGTTGAATCCTACTACGGAGTTATTTTTAAATCCTGCAATGTGACTGGAAAAAGGGTTTAATGATACAGACTCGAACGTTCTCGTCCCTTGCTGTGAAAATAAAAGGAAAAAGGAATAAGTTTTATAATGGTACTTACTGTGTCATTACCTAGGATTGTATGTAATGAAATATGAAAATGATTGTGATGTAACATAAACAAATATAATTCTTCTCTCTTTTCTTCTTCTCATGACAAAAACCACACTCTTACCTGGAAGAGGTTTCAACGTACTTATAACCGGAAGGCTCACGTGCTTCTAACTACAAAGTTCAAATTAGACATTTACGGCTGTGATATCATGGTTATTGTACCCCGAGTCACTCGCTAATGTTGGTTTGAGACCTTGCAAATTACTTCATATTGACACACGAAGATTAACTGTAGCTTTTTTAACCCATGACTCTACCTGTCCCCGTTTAGCTACTGAAATAATGTTTTCATTGCTTCTTTTATAGGCGTCCTTTCATTTTGCACAGCCATGTCGTATACGCAATAATTCTTATTTCCATTCGCGTAATTCGTTTGCTTAGGCAGAAGACCACATGCTCTTCGGAGATGAGGTAAACACGCTCAGTCACGCAATGCGGTGCTTATCACAAGACGCTTTCCTGTGCACAGTATCTTGGGCACTCACCCATTCTAGCTTCTAACGCTTCCTGAATCTTCGCTGAATGAACGCTGTTGCTACCTTCCAAAATCACAGCGGTTTCGTGAGCTTTGCTGTCGCGACGCCCGCTTGATATAAAACCAACCAGCGAATTCAGCACTACTGATGATGATAATCATATAAAACAATTAAGTAAATTCCTGTAATTTTGCATCCTTGTGGGAATTAATTCTTTACGAGCAGTGTTCCACACGAGATTTCACAAACTGGCAAAACATTATATTGCCTTATGTCGACGTTCTTTACAAATAATAATAATAATAATAATAATAATAATAATAATAATAATAATAATAATAATAATAATAATAATTTGGATAACAAATTTAACAAAAAAATCTTAAAATTCTCATCAACAACATCGAGATTATTTTCCTCTTCTGGAGCTCGCCTCTACTTCGGGGGGCCTTGTTAATTTTCCCTAATTTCATATTATGGTGAAGATTCCCCGTCGAGGTTTATAACATTTCATCCATTTCAGGGGATTTGCGTGCGAGGCGCACCTTCATCAGGCAAGCAGGCAGTTTACCTTAATTGTAGGAGAGTCAGGGAATATTAAGATGGATCGCCTTCCCCAAGGTAAATATACCTCCAGACCTCTCTCGAAAAATAAACATTTCTCGTAATTTCATTATAAGGAAAACCTTTCTTCAAAGGAGCAAAAGGTGTGTTAAAAAAAATATTAGTTTTTATGTTATTTGGTAAGCAATGTTTGATTTTAACGATCAAGATTATCTGAGTAATGAGGATGATTCAACCTGAATTTATTTTACCTGTTAACTTTTTTAAAGCATCTAAGATGGGATAATTACCATTATCACTAAAAACCGCAGCGGTACCCTGCTGATAAACGATAATTGTTACCATCAGACTTCAGCAAAATATTATACCTACATTTTGTTATAAGACACTTGTAAAAAAATATAATAAATTTCAATTATAACTCAACAATGAGTGCTGAGTTATATTGTTGGGTCTCATGTTTTCATTGTTTTTATTCTAATTGTTATCGTTTTCTCGATTCCGGCATAGAATACGTTTCATTTTCAAACTGGATAAGCAGCGTGACGATGATTTGGGGATTAATGTTCTATAAAATCACTTACGTTAGTGCAGCGTAGCCATGTCCCAAGTACATTGTTGTCTTAATTTATTTTCAATAATTTCATTATTAATCTATTAATTTTTTGCTTTCCCTCATATACACCTAATTCAGTGCTAATGGCCTTCTCCATGAGAATTCCCTCTGCCAATTTCAGTTATTATGAATGAATTACGGGTAAGAAAATATGAATTCATAAAATATTTGATACCAGATATGAAACAATTCCACTTCCCATGTTACCTGATTGGTTGCCTTTCCCTGATACGGCCGGAGAAGGGATATGTCTATCGAACTTTTCCACAATTTACCTTGTTTCCTGTTGGGACCAAAGTAGTGCAACCGTCTGATTGCTGTGACACTCAGACACGGCGCCCACTGCTTCATCTCTATTTCAAAGGGATAACATTGCGCTGTGTTGGTAAATAAAGTCATTCGAACCTAGTGGGGTTTAGAGATTAACTCAATGGAATGTAGACGACAATACCACAGAGTTTGCCACGATCTCATATACTCGGGTGTGTGTGTGTGTGTGTGCGTGTGTGTGTGTGTGTGTGTGTGTGTGTATATGTATATATATATATATATATATATATATATATATATATATATATATATATATATATATATATATATATATATATATATATACACACACACGCACACACACATATAATTATATATATATACAATATATATATATATATATATATATATATATATATATATATATATATATATTATATATATATATATATATATATATATATATATATATATATATATATATATATATATATATATATATATATGCTATACCGTCTTAAACATCAAGACGCTAAATGTACTGCATGAGTCAGAAGGACATATTATGAGGCACAAAAGTACCATGCGCTGTCGTGTATTTGATATACACCTCTCCAGGGTACAGTGCAAAGTTAAAAACAGCTTAGGAACGCCTCTTATATTTTTTTTGACGTTCCTAAACTCTTTTTTACTTTGCAATGTACCCTGAAGAGGTGTATATCAAATATAAGAAAGCGTTAGGTACTTCTGGCTCTTGCAATATAGTATACGAGCAAACACACACACATGTATATATATAATATATGCATATATATACATATATTATATATATGTGTGTGTGTATGCTTAAGTTTACATGTAAGCAAATGTGTACCTTACCGTTCATTTAGCTGATGACAAAGCACAGTGAATGTAAAAATTCTGAACAGTCGTTTTAAAGTACAATACTGCAATTTCACTATTTTATCGGTGAACTGCTTTTCTTCGTAAGTCAGTGGGTTCGTTTGCGCCACTGAATTGTGTACTTATTTGATTACAGTATATTAAGACACAACTGACCTCTCTCTCCCAAACAGTTTTCTAGTTAAAACATTTACAAATTAAGGAGCAGGTTTAGTTTACGTTTACCTTGACTTGTGAAATTTCGTAAGTCATCGGTGGATATTAAAGGCTTCTTTCCCAGTGCACAGTAATTGACGTGCGTGTATATTTCAAATATACGCGTCACAGATTTCGTCTGGGATTCGTAATGGAGCCTTTAATTTTCTTACGAAGTTTTCTAAACTGAAGGGGAACAAGTCATTCAGGATCTAATTCTCAAAGGATTTCTTGCAATCCCTCCTCGTAGGGCTTGATACCTGGACGTCGTTTTTGTATATCTTGGGAACATTACAAAAGAATGTTATTACACCTTTGTGCAACCACTTCGAAAGTTATCACGTAAACTAACGAAATGCCTCATATTATTTTACCCAGATGTATAGTTTTGATAAAGTCATGAAACTCGCGATACTTGGCTGAGCATTATATATATTTGAAGCAAAAGAATCGCTACTATTTAACAGAAAACTTTGAGAAATCGTTAAGAAAATCTTTCATATATTTGTTTTAGGAGAAAAAATGCTGCTGCAGTAGACACGGAAGTGAAACTATAATCATGTCCACGTGGTAAGGAGATGCAACGGAATTTTAAAAATTCAGAGAAGCATGGTTAGTTCAAGAAATTCTGAATGTCATCTGAGACACCTGTCTTGTATCATAATATGCGAACTGTTTTTTTATAAGTAATTTGTTTCATTGTATTATTGTTCTTAAATGCTACTTTAACTCCAAAATGCATACGAAGGGAATTACCTTTGAAAACTTTTACTATTTGGTATCACAAGGTTTTTGTTTAGTAAGTTTCTCTCTTACCACAACAAGTCTTCTTACCACTCTTAATGCAGAATCTGGATATTTCGATTTATTGCCTGTATTCCTAAATGCATCTATTTCATCATCAATATGATCAAGGTGTATATTAATATACGTATATCAGTATAGATAGTACCCTTTAAAACATGGGCTTGAAAAGTTATTTCCTTTCTTTATTGCTTTAACCACAGAAAAATGTGCATAAGCAGAAATGTGTGTAGGTTTTATCTGCACTCTGTAATTATTCACGTTTCTACTTCTGCGTATTAAGTAATCCAAAAAGGGTAGGCTACCGTTATTTTCCATTTCGGTAGAGAGCTTTATTGATGGGACCAATTAATTTAATTACCAAGGAAAGTGTTGACGTTTCCGTTCCCTGATGATATATATAATATATTGTCAACATACCTGAACCATACTTATTGCACAGCGTGGAACGATCTTGTTTTATATTCTACCTTCAAAATGTTATTAAACACATCGCTCCAAACTGCAGACAAAGGGTTACCCATAACCGTACCAAAACTTTGATATTTAAATTTTCCGATGGATTAAAATTTACTTAATTTACGCATATTTTAATCAAAAAGTGTTCGTAAACAATATTATATCCACGGACACCCCAGGAACTGGCTGAAATATACGTAATATAAATAAATTTGAATTTAATTGGAAATTTTAACTGACATGGAATTTAGTATTTCTTTTATCTTTAATATTCTGTATGTGTTAATTTGTTACTAACATAAAAAAGCAAGTATTTTTACCACCACTGTCACCCCGGTAGCGGGACGCCAATTAATCGACCAATTCAAATTCATGTGGAATATTTACAAATCTAGCGTTCAAAACTAACTTTTCTGAACATGAAGGATTAGTCACTACGGTATTATAGATGTCACGCGCGTATATTATTCTATTCACAATCAAGCTGTATAAAATACCTCGCATTTTACCGCCATCTATCGTTCGCTCGGCGCATTACTTAAGGATCCCGGTAAGAACACTGCGTTGTTTCCAGTTCCATCATCCTTAGCTGTTATAAGTAGCCATCACGTTCGTAACTTCGTACAGCAGAGCGATGACTTGTCATTTTTCAAGCCAATTTGATAGTAAGTGGTTGTTTCGCGGTTCTGCTTATTGCGGTTTGTGCCGAGGTATTGCCGATTGATTTGCTCTTCACTGGTCGTAATTTGGTGTGGGTAAGTTACTTGCTAACAGGAGTTAATAATGGCTGATAACTGCTGAAAATTTTATTTGGTATACTTCATGCTCAATTCCTATTAGCTTTTTCTCATTTATGCGGAATCATCCCCGTTTGCGTTAAAAGAATGTCTGTAATGTATATGATAAATGTTATCAAGCTGTACCTTTACGTGTTTTCAGGATCTTGGACGTGTGGTGACTGATGCGACTGGTGTTGGCTTCTTGCACACTTCGTTGGTAACTATTTCCTTAATCTGAGTCATGAGGTAAGAATAATTCTTTTTTTAGTGTACTCAAACCAAATATCTCGCAAGCTTATCCTCCCCCTTCAGGGGCGGAGCCCCTGAAGTGGGGAGGATCTTCTTTGGCGTACAGTAGACTTGGTCTACTGTGCGTCAAAGGGGGGCTTGCGTTTTTTTTTTTTTTTTTTTTTTTCTCTCTCCTACAAGTATGTCACGCTTAAAAAATCTAAAGTATTTTAAAGTTATTCTTGACACTAGTCATCACTTAATGATACTGTTAATCCTCAAAATCCAATTTTGAATAATTTTGTGCCGCCTTGAAAGAACTTAAGACATCCTGATACTAATTCTGTGAAGTAAATGTTTAAAGTAGTTTTAATCTTGCTCTTAAAAATACAAAATAATTTTCTTAGTTTTATGCAGTTACTGTAATTAATATTGTAGTTAAACTTATTTCCAGCCTTCCGCAAAGAGGTTACAAATTTTCTAGGGTACTTAGCATCCAACGTAATATGCGTTGTAGTTATGATCCCATGATTAGGAACGTTTGACTAATATTCTATTTTCTCGGCAGGTCTTGCTGGTGTGAGCAACAACAGTCACTAACTGTAGATCGTTTGTTATCACAAAAGTACTTACAGCCCCGGGACCGCAGTTTCTATTATATCTTGGGCTTAAGATACAGGAACTCGGCATGACTGCGTACAAACATTGAAAGTTAGTACATATTCATCAAAGGTAAAATTTTAATCTTGAAATTGCTCGAGGAAACATTCGAAGGTTTGGATCTTGAAACTCTTCAGAAACTGAAGCTGATGGAAGTATGTCTTCTATAATAACGAACCAGTAATTAAAAAGAATCAAACACTATTTCTGCCACACCTTTTTATGAAAAACAAAATTCAAGAAGGTATCGCTGTTTTGTGATCTATAACTACCAAACACTTATAATTTCTGTGAAAATAAATTGTATCCGGTGACTTGTAATCTTTTCCTGTCAAACACGACAACGTAACATTGTTGATCTGTATGTTTCTACCAAACAATTTCTATGCATTCATAAACTTCAGTGATTTTCAACTTCTTGAGGGTTAAAGCTTTAAAGCTTTAGGTGGAAATCTTAGTGGTTCCACTATTTCAATAATATGATTTTAGACTTTACCGTACATTACCCTCATTTATAGAGATTAGTATTTTTAATAACTATGCGTTACTAAAAGGCATAAAAGAAGGCAATGTTAAAGTTTATATAGATTATGAGTAGCATTTTAAAAGCTATTTACTTGAAATGATGGAAATGGTTTTTATGCTCGAGTATTATCAAAGTAGTTATTAAAATAAATTCGTACGTATGTTTAACCATATGCTTTGGGTTAAAGCATAAAGATTCCGGTTAAATATTGAAATCTATTGAAAAAGGCCAACACCCATCTAGAACCAAAGTAGTGATATCTTGAAGAAAAGTAATGTATAAGAAAAAAGGACGTGACATCTAAGTAATGTAATGCATAAGAAACGAGGACGTAACGTCCTTCTCCCCCGGATTAACCTGTGTTGGGCATGCTTGTTCCATCAGGTTACGTCATGTCAATCGATCGATTGAACTGCCGGCTATCAGGTTGATTATTATACGAGGTCTTCATATCTTCATGAACACGCATAGACATCCACGGCGGAAAGATTAACTCGTAACATACTAATCCTATGGCTGAACATGTGATGTGAGTGCTCTAGGGTAACATTGTAGTTTTTGCTTTTAATTGTAAGAGTTCTTGACGAGGAATAACGAAAAAAGATTTCGCTTGATTTCGCTTAGTTGTTCAAGTTTATAAGCAACTGGGCGTTTAAATGTCACAGCCAAACCATTTAATTTTCAAGTGGTCGTTGTCAAGAGATCCCATTCCACTCGCTCACAATCAAGTTCACCCTGCGGGTTAGTAAACTGGCCCAAAACGCGGTGCAGGATGATGGGGTATGACATAGAATTAAAGAGGGATGGAATATTTAACAAAATAGATTATTTAGTCTCAACCGATGTGGCTGAGACTCCTTTACCTAATAAAAAAATCAACCAAATTATATATCTAGGCTAGAGTTAACACTTTGTATTACTTTAAACATCACAGCTTTAAGAATTCTTTCTTTCATCCGTAACCTTTCTATTGGTTTAAGCACTAGAATTCGGATAGTGACAAACTATTAAACATTGTTTTGTCATACTAATAATTTCAAAACCGTAGTACCGTAATAATTTAGATTTACTTTATCTGTTCAATAACAATTTTGTGTAATATTCTCAAAGATCTAGCAGAAGTCCTTTCCTTTGTTTCTCCAATACAAAGCCAGTCATTGTGGCGTTATTAACAGTGACCTTGAGTGTACTTTGACGAATCCCAAATTTAGGTTTAGGTGTAAATTCTGTACTGGCCTTTGGTTCTGTTTAATCAGTATATTTAGAGTACGTAGAGTGTATCGTAACCTATCCAGGACTAGGAAATAAGGCCCATTTCGCAGTGAACCTTTAAGTGTCACTCTCCCGATAAAACCAAAGACAATTTAATAGATGCACCCGATAGTAGTCTTATGTTCCGATCTGTATGTCGTAGTTTCAGGGTGTATGATGAATTTACTTTTTAACCCTTTTTTTGTTCCTGCTTATTTTTACTTTGGCGTTTTCGCTGGGATCAGGAGCAAACGAAGAAGCGGTATTACCCAGGGTATTTTTTGCGTCTATACGTATATATATATACATATATACATGTACACACGCACACATATACATATATATAATATATATATAGATATATATATATATATATATATTATATATAATATATATAGATAATCTATATAGATATATATATATATATATATATATATATATATATATATATATATATATATATATATATATATATATATATATATATATATTCTTTTACTGTAATACTACAGTATAATATGAAGATAAGAAGGCCCATAAAACACTATTTAAACGTTGCAACCATATATTTCGGGCACTAGCTTCTGTGCCCCTGTTCACTGGAAAAATATGGACATGAAATGTTACAAGGGTATATATACAAAGCATATATAGGTGGTTTTCGGATGGGCCACACTTATATATGCTTTGTATATATACCCTTGTAACATTTCATCTGTCCATATTTTTCCAGTTAACAGGGGCACAGAAGCTAGTACCCGAAATATATGGTTGCAACGTTCAAATAGTGTTTTATGGGCCTTCTTATCTTCATATATATATATATTATATATATATATATATATATATATATATATTTATATGTGTTTTATGGGCCTTCTTATCTTCATATATATATATATTATATATATATATATATATTATATATATATATATATATATATATATATATATATATATATATATATATATATATATATATGTGTGTGTGTGTGTGTTTGTGTATATGTATGTGTATGTAATATGACAATACTTTGGCACTAATTCACACGTGAAATGCATATATACATCTTAATGTTAAGCCACAATTGCCCCTTAATATAGAAATAACTTTACTTAGGGAATAACTTTAACTCAATGGGAATTATAAACAAGTACATCTACCATGATCTGCATTCGAGCCTGTTAGAGCTGACACAGGCATGACATTGACTTACAACAGATGGATATTTTGTCAAGGTTGAACCTGCTTGTTAGAAAACTACCATAAAATTACATAACAGTACAAGCTAGCAGAGTGGCCTATTCACCAGCAAAAGTTGTCTTCCATAAACTAAACTAAAAATTGTCCGTCTTGAAAGCTCTCCCTGATAATAACAAGACTTCAGTAAAGCACGAATATTTCCGGTTTCTTGACAAAAAAAAAAATGCGTTTAAATCAACAGAAAAACCCACTTAGTTTCTACTCTTGCGTTATCTATTTTTCCCGCAAAGTTAAGCACTTTCACGTTCTATTCCGCTCCCTCACCACCCTCCTTACAGAGATTTCAGCCTACAGTAATCCTCACACACTTAATAAATACTAATAATAGAAGAAGAAGGAAGTGGAAAAAAAACTAGGTTATTATGGATAAGCTTTGAAATTAATGTTGATATCTTAGGATTCAAGCTATCATTTCCGCTTCACCCACGTAATTCCCAAGATAAAATCAGTGTGTATTTTTTAGACATATTCTTCTACCCACCCAGTTTATATTATGTGGCTGACTCTATACTGATATCTCGCAAGATTTTTCAATGCCCAAGATAAATTGACTGAAATCTCATCACCGATTCCGACATTCCTAGAGGTTAGAGTAATTCTAATGGAAGTGTAGGGATTTTTTTTGTTTTCATACTAAGAATATCTGCATGGGATATTCTAGTCAGCTGTACACTTGTTATGGACAAGGACAATTCTGAATTTCTATGTATATCATACGATTTTTTCATAGTTTTTCATGGTAGTTGTAACGACACTTAAATACATCAAAAATTTGTAAAAGAGCCTTTTTGGACTCCTCTCCTCTCAAAGCATTTAGGAGTAGAAGTAATACTCATTAAACACTGGTACTGATATTGACGAAATAACATTAATAACTCCATAAATATGAGGTATATCGTATGATTGGACATAGGCATATGAGGGATTACGAGCAACTGTGTAAACTAGTGAACACCATTACGGTTTCATTGGAGAAGGGGTACATGTGATGCTGTCTACAAAATATGACAGTTACAGGAAAACAGGCGGAAGGTAACTGGAATCTATACGTGCTTTTATAGACCTAAAGAAGGCATTTGATAGAATACAGTTGAATGAATATCTGGGTATTTAAGAAAGAGAAAAGTGGCAAACAAGTTCGTTGGGTTGGTTGAGTGAAGGAATTATATGCTGATGATCTGTTGATAATGGCATAGACTGAAGAAGAATTGCAAAGAAAGGTAAGAGAGTGGCAGGATTTCTTCAGTGGGTTGGTATGACGGTAAATGTAGGTTAAAGGAAGGTTATGTAGGCCATCAAGCAGGGAGGGGATGGGTTATTTATGCAAGATAGAAGAGATCTAGCTCTAAGACCGGTAGAGAATTTCAAATATATAGGCTGTACTGTAGGCTAGGAGGGAGAGTGTGAAGCTAAGGTGAAAAGTAGGATAAAATCGGCTTTGGGGAAATGGAGGGAGTTGGTAAGGTTCGTCAGTGACATAAGACTTTCAAATTAACTGAAAACAAAGATGTATTGTTCAGAAACATGCGCATTCGCAAGGGAGAAAGAACAGAAGGTGAAGCGAACAAAAATGAGGATGCTGGAGTGGATTTTGAGGATGTCGCTGCGTGAGATACTGGAAAAATAAGAAATTAGGCTAAGTTCCGGCGTGGTGGTAAAGATTGCTGATATGATAAGAGAATCGAGACTGAGAAGGTATGGGAATTTGGTAAAGATGAGTGAGGGACAGGAAGTGAAGAGGGCTCAGGTGTAGAAGGTCAAGATGCAGGCAAAGGATTAGATGGCATGATAAAGTGAAGGAGGATTTACAGGGGAAGGATTCAGTGGAGGAACATGCTTCTGACAGAAACAGCTGAAGAAGACGCATCAGGGCAACCGACCCATAGCTTAAGGATAGCTTGGGGATGGAAAAGACATAAACGATATTACGAAGAGAGAGAATATTAGTCAACTTATGGCTACTTAAGGAGAGAATATAAATAATAAGAAATAATGACCTAGAATAAACTGAATAGGTGAAAAGGAATATTATGATAAGAGTATATATGAATAATAATAGGGAAAGATATAAAGCCACTGTACACTCAGTACTGCAATAACTCGCTGGAAACCCACCTAATTGCATTAGACTTCACTAAAGCATAACATTTTACAAAAATTATAAAAATTTACAGGTTCTAAATAATAACATACCTGTCCAGAACAACTTTCATGAAATGTAGATCACCAAATTATACAGCGGTTTAACATGCATGCTCTACATCACAATGGTTTCCATAGAATACTAATTAGCAGAATATAGTATGGAGAGCAGATTGGTAACTTTATTAGAGTGTAACAGAATTCTGTTCTCATACATTTTACAAATGAGGTTCAGAATATAATATCAGAGCAGAAAAATATGTATAGTTAATACATATTCCTTGAAGATTCCTTCTAAAAACCGCTTAAATTTAGTGATAATGAAACCATATCAAGCCATAAATAATGCCTACGTAGCTATTATGTTTTGATTCTTTGGGTAACGTAAAAAGAAGTTTTACGTTTTACTTTGATTTGTTGTTAGTGGATAAGGCCAAGCTTCATACCGTACAGTTTGAACCATATATATATATATATATATATATATATATATATATATATATATATATATATATATATATATATATATATATATATATATATATATATATATATATATGGTGACCAGTAAATTCCACCACGGAAAATTCCATCAAGAAAATTTCACCATAGGTAAATTCCACCCGGAAAATTTTACCATAGGTAAATTCCACCCGGAAAATTTCACCATGGGTAAATTCCACCCGGAAAACTTCACCATACGTAAATCCCACCCGGAAAATTTCATCATAGGTAAATTCCACCGGGAAAATGTCACCATAAGTAAATTCCACCCAGAAATTTTCACCATAGGTAAACTTCACCAGGAAAATTTCACCACAGATAAATTCCACCAGGAAAATTTCACCACAGGTAAATTCCACCGGGAAAATTCACCACAGGTAAATTCCACCGGGAAAATGTCACCATAAGTAAATTCCACCCAGAAATTTTCACCATAAGTAAATTCCACCAGGAAAATTTCAACATAAGTGAATTCCACCCAGAAAATTTCACCATAGGTAAATTACATCAGGAAAATTTCACCATAGGTAAATTCCACCAGGAAAATTTCACCATAGGTAAATTCCACCACGGTATATTTTACCGGCATATTCCACCATGGTAAATTCCACCAGAGTAAACTCCAGATTTTAATAATTTTCATACAGAGTGAAAGAGCTCTTGATCCTCATTCCTCTGATAAATAGATTGTTGCAAAATTCATCATGCAAGAGCTAATACAATAGATTATATTTCTTTAATTTTCACTGCCAAACGTATGACAATATAACTTCCTGAGACTCAAATCGGTGGGGGAAATGGGAAGGCACATTTTATTCACCGATCTTTCTTGAAAGGAGTCAGTTTTATAAATACTTCCTTAAATCTAATGGCTGTCATTGTCGTTTCATGATAATTGTCAGTACTTTTGATAATTAGGGCTGTTGGATATTTGTAGTTACCGTTGGTTTCTTTCCTTTTATTTACTTGGATTCTAGGCTCTCCCTTTTAATACTCTTTACCTTTTTATTTTTTACTATTTAGTTTAACTTTGAAGCCTTCAACCATGGCTGCAACATTCATCACATTTGAGAAGTGCAAATGTAAGCTTTGCGATGAAAAAAATCATATATACGAAAAGCATGAAGATAACAGCAGCAAAACCAAAACATATTGTCGTTGTGAGAGCTTTTATATAGATTGCCGAGCTAAACTACATACTGTACAACTTACAACTGCAGTGAACCAAAAGTAATATTTTCATCGGGCTCCCATAAGCACTCAGCAAGCAGTGCACACGTTAATGCTCGAAAGGCAGTTTGTTCAATGAGGTATTCGGTAATGAAAATGGTTACAGTATCTTCGCGGGAAGTAATAGCTACTGCTGTACAAGATCTCGGCAAGGAAGCTCAATCACAGTTGCAAACCATTCCTGGACTTTCAGGTAACACACGTAACTGGAGTCAGTGTGCTTTAGGGATCCCAGCATTTCCAACTTATAGGTCAGGGTTTGAAATTCCTGATACTCTTAAATACTTAGAAAATGGATCCTTGTTTATGGCCTTTGACAGTGGCACTGATGACCCGGACAGAATTTTAGTCTTTTCCTCAGAAAATGGCTCGGATGATCTAAACAGCTTTAAAAATTGGGCCCGTGATGGGACTTACAAGGTAATTCCTAGTTTGTGGTGTCAGCTAGTGACACTACGTATCATCATTGGAGGGTCTTCTGTCTGCTGTGTGTGATTTAACTGAGGGCAAATTGTCGACCTGTGACCTGTCTCATGGACTTTGAAAAGGCTCTCCATAATTCACTTGTTTCTGTATTCCACATTAAGAAATAGATGGGTGTGTTTTTCATCTCGGACAGTCTTGTTGGCGGAAGATATGTGAGGGTATGAGATACAACACCCATGAAAGTTTTCAGCTTAATGCATTTTTACCAACTGGAGACATTGTCAGTGCATTTGAAGATTTGTCTGATGATGAAGACATCCCTTCCAAGTTGATCACTTATTTTGAGACTACATACACTGGGATAGTGAGGGGACGCGATCTTCGTTGACAAAGAGAACCCCCGCTTTTTCCTATTCAACTCTGGAATGGCGCGACCGCGTTTTAAATGAATTACCAATATCAAATATTCGGTAGAAGGGTTCCACAATGCTTTGCGCTCGTCGATAAAATCTAACATCAAAATTTGTGGAAACTGTGCACTGCACTTAAGTTGGAGGAGGGATTAAGCCAGACAAAAATAGCAGAAATTCAACGTGGAGACTCGACAAGAAAAAAGACCTATCAAATTAATGATGCACGACTGAAGAAGTTAGTGCAAGATTATCAAAATGAAAACCCTCTTCAATTTTTATGAAGTATTGCACGCAATTTGTCTTACGAGAATTGTTTAAATAAATTGAACTTTTTTTCATAACCGCTTTTTTAACGTACTCGCTGTTATTTCTTATCCTAATGCCAGAATAAAATGTGAGCTAAAATTTCTTCTTTTTCTTTCTTACATTAAAAATTTTGTTGCTGTGGTGGAATTTACCATGGTGGAATATACTGTGGTGGAATTTACTTATGGTGGAATTTTCCGTGGTGGAATTTATGTCCCAGATTAAATGGGTGATATCCCTAATGCAGTTTTATGTAGCGCTGGGACCTATGAGGCCATTCAGCGCTGCAATAGAAATTGACAGTGAAAAGGTCTGAAAGATGTAATAGGAGGAAAACCTCGCAGTTGCTCTATGAATTAATTGTTAGGAGAGGATGGAAAGTAAGATGGAAGAGAGAGAATATGAACAGAGGTGCAGTAAATGGAATGAAAGGGGTTACAGCTAGGGGCCGAAGGGACGCTGCAAAGAACCTCAAGTAATGCCTTTAGCGCACCGCATGAAGTGCACTGACGGCACTACCTACGGGGCCCTAGTTTTATAAAGGTATACGCAAGCGTACAGACATACACACATTATATATATATATATATATATATATATATATATATATATATATATATATATATATATATATATATATATATATATATATATATATACTACACAGATACTCAGCTTTAAGATTTTATTCCTACAAATAATCTCAGTTTAAACCTACACCAACCTATTCCTATACCCTCTTCCTTTTAGGGTACGAAAATAAGAGATTGGTGTCTCTCTGGTAGCTAAAAAAAAAAAAAAGTTGAAAAGGATACAAAAATATTCTAAAATTATTCATTATTATCTAAAATGGCTTGAAGTATAAATCTCAAGTCGAGTTATTGGTTAATTAAGTTATCTAACCTGGAAACGCCGAAAATAGCTTATTAGTTATACAACTCATATTATTTAAAACTGAGATCTAAAATCCTTTTAAAAGTTAAAGACCACATTATAAAACAATATTCAAGACCACGTGGAAGATTATTTTAACAAAGTTTACATCAAATTACGCAGGAATTACTAAACAAATGTATTAATGACGATTATTTTCATTACAAAGAAAAATAAGAAAAGTGATGGCGAAAGTTCCGAATGTGGGAAAATTATTGGACATATATTGGCCAGGAAAGA
>JANJGK010000001.1:78995997-79018497 GCA_039081455.1 Macrobrachium rosenbergii
ATATATATATATATATATATATATATATATATATAGTATATATGTGTATGTACGTATGTATGGAGAGTGTCAGAGAGAGATAGAAACCTTGTTTGGTGAAGAAAATTACATTTCCAATAAACTGATAATTAATAAAAATACGTTCAGACATTTGGGGCGTATATTCCCAATTCCGAAAAGCAAAGCAAATTCACGTTTCAGCCTTTAACGTTCAATGTACCCGGTGTCACATTACGTAGTCTTTGTGAATGTACATTTACAAAATTCCTGACAGATTTATTACTAACGATGCGATATCCAATGAAAAAATAATGGTTAGCTGAAATCTGAAGCGAACTCGCTCATTTTCCAATTAGCTCGTGAAATGCTTCCGGATGTTAATTGGTGTAACGGAGGAGAATTAGCAGGAGTCACCTTTGATGACTTGTCGAAGCTCGTTTGAAATCTCTGCCGTGTGCATTAATTCCAGTAATTAATAATTCTCCGATAAATCATCTGATAAATTCATTTGATCTTAATGGTGAATTACTCTTAATTAACATCTTTGATTTGATATAGGTGTGTAATTACATTCTAACCAATGACACTTTCGTTGGTTTTTATCGACTAATCAATTTGGGATATTCAAAAAGGATTAGCATTTATTTCTGTGTCCAGAATTTAGAAGGAGTTGAAGCTCATAATTTCTATCTGGACACCAACGTTAGATTCAAGAATATATTCAGTAAAATGTGATCTTTTTGGAACTACGGGAACAGAATTGATAATGATTAACTCTATATGCTCCTGGTAACGGAGTCATCTATTCAATGCTAAAAATACGAAACTGACTGTGTTGAATATATTTCCGAAATGAGCTTTGTTGGTACATAAACCTTTCGTGTCATTATTGGGGATATTCAGTCAAGACTTGTACTTCTAATACAATGGATGTTGGAACTGATTGTTTAATGTTCTCATCAAGCACAGATCTGATCTAAATAAAGGAAATGCGAGAGAGAATAATGTCCTCATGAAGCACAAACCTCATGTATACAGAGAAAAGACAAGATAGAGAAAAGAAAGTGTGGATTAAATTTAGAAGGGGACATTGGACTTCCTTTGCTTCATGAGAGATAAAAGAAAATGAAAATAGTGGAGAATTCGACAACTGGGCATTAAAAGGAAGGAGGAAACCCGGGGTCTGTTAAGGGTGAGAGAAGAAAATATGACGTGAATTTAATTTTGCACGAAAATTGAGGGTCATTTTTCCCATTTACAAGGTATACTTGAGGAGTGTTATGTCCCTTTATTTTGTAATGTGTCATCTGTCATTTTTTTTCCTTATGCAAAGGAAAAATATTCCACTTACTGCTTCATTTGGGGACCTTACCGTCACTGTGACTTCCCTCACACTTCTTAATCAGCTCACTTATCTCACACTCTTTAAGCACCTCACACACTTATACCTAATTTTTTTGCGTTTCAAAGGTATTAGTTACATCCAAGTCATTGACTCTTCAACATCCATTCTGGGATATACATTAACCCTTTCAGTTCACATAATTCAGATCTGCTTTCCTTCCGCAGTATTACCAGTTATCAACAGCATTCTGGCTTCAATGATCATTGACGTTATGACGCCATGGCAGTGATAATTATTATCCATTCAGTCATGCAGCAGCATTTCGAAAAAAAACTCAATTCAGCAACACATGATCGCTTTTTCTCATGGCAACATCATTCTGTTAGGGTGTTCTTTCAAGATACTTCTGATGAAGCTTCGTTTAGGATAACTCTTCCAAGAAGAACTCGACTGCTTCCCTTGATTCTTGTTCACAGTCTCCCCAAACAGCTTCGGTAGCATTCATCCTTGTCTTTCTTCACTTTTTCCGTCAAATCCCATATTCCTTCTCTTGTATTCCTCTGGCTCTTTCTCCCTTCTCACTTTTCTCCCTTCTCACTTGCAACTACACTTCAAATATTCTCCCTTTGTTCTTCATTGAATCCATCACTTCACTCTACTGCCGCCATACTCGCACAATTATTTTACATTTCTTCCCTTCTCACCTATACTCACAAAGACTCCCTTTGAACTTTTCAAACAGTCCATCAATTCAAACTCGCATGTAAGTTTAATCCTATGACAATTTTCAAACCCTTCAACCTAGGTGATACTCTTACTCCCCACTTATCAAACTGCCAGCTGTTATTAAAGTCATGACTAATTTCTGCATCGTTCTTCTAAACGGGAAACTATATATCATCTTCATTTTTCATTTAAAGAAAATATTCGAATATATTTCCAAGTACCCGTATTCTCACCTCCCGAGCAATTCTAATATATGATCTAACAAATTCTTTGCCTTATAATAAGTTCTTTTTGCATAATGATCAACATTCTTCCTTAAAATGGGGTTTTTCAAAAGAAAATTTCCTTTTGGAGAAATATAATTATACACACACATATATATACATATATATGTGTGTGTGTGTGTGTATGTATGTATGTATGTATGTATGTATGTATGTATGTATGTATGTATGTATGTGTGTGTGTGTGTGTGTGTGTATATCACCGAAGGGGAGTTCTAACTGATAAATGATTCGGTACCTGGGAGACTTGAACGCCCGACAGTACGTATCAACGTCTTTCACTCGACGTTGATAACCATTAGGCTGACAAGAGAAGTATAAGTTGATGCCGACTATGCAGTACATATCCCCGTCGCTAATGGTTAGTGACGTCACTTAAAGTCGTTTCATTGATACATGCTGTAGAACGCTAGAGTCTGCCAGGTACCGAATCATTTATCAGTTATAATTCCCCTTTCGATGATACTCCCTAAGTACTCGTACAGTGATTGGATATTAAACATTTGTAGGTTAACGTTAATAACGAATATCACCTTGATGCGATAAAATTCATATATATATATATATATATATATATATATATATATATATATATATATATATATATATATATATATGTGTGTGTGTGTGTGTGTGTGTGTATACATACATACATATATACATATATAATATATATATAAATATATATATATATATACATATATATATACACACACAGACATATATATATATATATATATATATATATATATATATATATATATATATATATATATATATATATATATATATATATATATATATATATATATATATTGCTACATGTGAATGCAGGCTCTTTGAGTCCACTGGCACAAGGTCGCATCTGTCCATGCTTCCACATGCAGCAATATCATTCAATCAATCAAGTCTGCATGTAATTATCAGATAAATTCTCAAGATAATGACAAGTATGTATTGACAATTAATTCAAGGTTGTGGAGGGCAACTAGAGTCCTGATACATTACAGCAATGGGTGATACTAGAGAAAACATTTTATAACAATTACTTTAAAAGGGGACAAAACGCAAGCAAAACAAGAGGCTGCAATATTAAAGGGGGGGCTGACGGTATATGTGAACCACTTCTATGGGTGGGAGGGCCTTCTTGGCACTCAATACAGGAAGATTCTACATGAATATGCCCGTCTTGGCAGGCAGAATGAGAGAGTACAATCAGGGCAGTATCGGTTCATAGCGTTAGGTTTGATCTGCAAGGATGCAGTCAAGAGGTTACCTGATGAAGGGATCTTGGCACAGAGGAGGTTCTGCTGAAGGCAGGGGATTCCTCTCTCATAAATATTCACAAAAGATACTCAAATAAAAGCACAATAATAACACTTCATCAATGCAAAATAATGATCAACAAACAGGTCACTAATATCACTCCAGGAATGGAAAAGGAAGATATGATGAAAATTAGTAATAGAAGAAGGAAAGATGACCTGCAATCTCAATGTCTCACATTACCTTATCCTCAGGACGTCTCCATGGGCTACTGATGACGGACTATGGCACTTGGGGTGGAGGAGGCAAAGCTATGACTGGCGGAAACTAGGTCAAGAGGTAAATGGGTGGCGAAGGAGGAGGCTGTCTGCCCCTCATCTGGTTCTCTCGGAATCTCTAGTCGGTATCTCTCGAGCGTGGTCAGCAGCTCCCTTTTATGGGGTCTGACCCACGAGTCACAAATGCATGATGGGAGTTTGGGCCATGCAGTGCCCACATGGCGTCGTACCTTAATTTCTGGTACCAAGCCCTGGAAGGTCCAGTCAGTTCTCGCATCAACTTTCTCCTTGCTAATGGTGTCCTCTGGCTATGCCGGTGGCCGTTAATCCTCTAATCCTAACACCAGGGTCCTGTGAGAGGAAGAGATGAGGAATATGGGAAACTCCAAATCTGGAGGGTCTAGCTGACCTGACAAACAAATTCTCTGTGCTCTCTGGTTATTCGTTTTATTCTAATTTGAGGGGAGTATGCTGACTTTTTACGAGATATGTAGTTGCAATCATGCCGTCTGCATAATCTTGTAGCAATATATATATATATATATATATATATATATATATATATATATATATATATATATATATATATATCACTAAAAGTGGGATTGTCTCTAGAAAATTTTAGCCAACTCATTCAAAGCAGCAGAGTACTAGTCAAACTTCATGACAGGTTCTGAGTTCAGGAAAATAAACACCAAAAACAGCGATGAAAATACGTTAATCGTTTTAAACAATTGGCGTTTAGAGTGATAAAGAAGAGAAACTGATTGCCCTTGATGCATCAAGGCAGGGGATGTCAGGTCCTTCGAAATATAGCGGAGTGCTACGGACTGAAGGGGGAATTAAATCGGTATGAATTTCAAAGAACGATTGCTTTTATTTTGATTGAGACCATTCGTGTAGTTAAGGGGTTAGATATTAAAGTGGTTGGATCGAAGAATATTTATAAATGCACACTGATTTCATCTTGGGGATTACGTAGGTGAAGCGGAAATGATAACGTGATAAGTAGGATATGACTTTTATCACTAATTTCTAAACTCATGCACAATAACGCCGCTTTTCTTCTTCTTCTTCTTCTTCTTCTTCTTCTTCTTCTTCTTATTATTATTATTATTATTATTATTATTATATTATGAAGTACTTCAACATGACCATAGGTGTATTAACCTTGCAGCTCTTCCGAAGGATTTATTTGTCTTTAAATAAAAGGTGAAAATAGAGCGAGGCAAAGTTGGAGAAGCTGAACACCTAGGTGGCAAAAACACAGACACATATATGAGTACCGCCTACAGCAAGTCGAGAAAGACATACTGTAGGCTGAAATATCTATGACGGGGGCCGGGGAGGGGGCAGGGGAAGTAGAACTTGAAAGTATTTAACTTTGAAGGAAAAAAAAAAAAACAGATAAAACGGTGGAAACTGTATCTGTTTTTTAATTGATTTTAATGTCTAATGAATTTTTTTTCATCTAGAGACCGGAAATTTCCTGCTTTACTAATGGCGTGTTGTTATTAGGGAAAGCTTTCAAGACAGGTTTTTGTTTTTTTAGTTTATGCTGGTGAAGCTACTCTGCTGGTTTATAATGTTATTCATGTTATGGAAGTCTTCTAAAAAGCGATTTCATACTTGTTGAAGCATTTGATGGCAACAAAGGGGAAATATTTCATTAACCTTTGTTCTTAATTCTATTTCGAAGTTACATTATACCACATGCTTACATGCTATAATTAGCTATGTTATATATGTAATTTAGTAACTCTATGGTATTGATTTTTCTAGAAAAACATCTCTTTGTTCAAAAATTATTTTGCAAATCCTTGTAAGTTTATTGACATGCTTCAACGGAATGTACAGTTAATTCGTCTGGCAGTCATACTTAAACTTTTTTACATTTATTTATTCCTTCCGATTTTTTTTTTTTTTTTTTTGATAGAGTCGCCACTTTCTTCACTGGTATATCTCCCAGTGCCTTAATCCGAGTGATTACAATTTTTCCAGTGTTTCCACATTTTCATGGTTTTTGTTCTACGAGTGATTAAAGCTATTATGGTAGACAAATTGGACGTGACAAACCAACCAGATTCCCCAAAACATGTTAAAAAAAAGCAAGAAATACAGATTTTGGTGGTAATAAGAACGTAATAATTATACTACGACTACTGCTGCTTATAATAATAATAATAATAATAATAATAATAATAATAATAATAATAATAATAATAATAATAATCTTATTAATTCATAGGTACAGCTTCGATAAAATGTAATGCAAATCGATTTAGATTGGCCATCAGAGTAACCGAAGGAACGGAGTCTTCAATTATTCTGAATTTGTATTATTTATATACTTTATATAAGTATGTCAGGTACATTTTTAACTCGGGTATTTCCCCAATGTTTCAGTACAGAATTATTAACTACCTGACAATTAACAGTACATTCATAGCATTACAAAAATAGTGAGATATCTAGCATATCTGCAAGCCTTCCAGAGAGGATTATTTGGTTGTCACACAACCATGACAAGAATGGGGTGGTGACAGTTCATATTCTGAAATGAATGACAAGCTAACAATAACCAGAGCATAGATAGCTAACAAATATCTAAATCTGACGCTAAAAATTAATTGTTGACATTTTCCAGGTTCCCTGAGACCTTTTCCGTTAGCACAGTTTCAGACGTTATTCCCGTCCGATACGGAAGCAAATCATTAACGAATCTCGGTCGATGTAGATTTGAAAGAATGCCACATTCCCTGGAAATGCTTGACGCTTGCAATAAGAGAGGAATCGTTTTATTTTCAGTTTTCTTCTTATACTTTATTGCAAAGGTGGTTTTATGTTAGCAGCGATGAGTGACGCTCAGAAAGCATATATGTATATATTTTATAACAATGCTTGTTTGTATTCCATTTTGTTGTACGAGGAGCAGCGAAGAGAGATATCGGTCATAAACGTACATATATAACTCATCTGCTTTGAATTAATAGCATCGCTACATTTACATTAGGTGTGTTTGCACTAGTTACGGTAGTGGCCACTAAACGAACAATGAAAGTCGTTGAAAACGAAGTACAAGAAAAAATACTGTGTCTCCTTTAAACTGTATTAGATTATTGTCCCAGGACGAGTTTCTTAAGTGAGTGGACATACTGTCGAAATTTTATGACAAGAAAATCGAAGATATAAACAACAATTTTTTTTAACATAAGGTTTAACTAAGAATATTTTGGGGTGTATTAAATATTTGTATATTTTACACCTTTTTCTAACAATGCACCAGGATTTAAAAAACAAGAAAATTATTTCATTTTATCCTCGTAAAGATAATAATCTCGATAAATTACTTCCACACAGAAGAAAATCTTGAACCATCTTATCATTTACATTAAACGCAGATCATATTTTCTTCTGAAGGGATTGAAAACTTCCAAACTATTCCAATGGTTTCTCGAGCCTGAAATTGTTCAGGGATTTTTATGGCTTCCATCACGGACCCTCTCCAGTACTCTCTAGTTTTCTTTCTCGATCCTGTTTCACTGAAAGCAATGGTTTTGCTTTGAGGATTCCACGCTTATTCCTCTCCTGTAAGACTTGATATTTTTCTCAAGGAATCTCAGGTTTATGAACCTCCTGTAATATTTAAGTTTTCTCTCGCTTACATTCATGTAAAAATATTTTTTCCTTTCGAATTCGCCAATTATTTATTTTTAAGGGAGGTTTTATTCTACTCCAATTTCAAAGATTTACACATATGGATCTTTTCCTATACGCTTTTCTTTAAACATTAAGCTTTTCCTTATAGATTCTTTTTTTTTTTTACTCAGATTAACCTCGCACTTTAAGTCTGTATAACTTTTCCATTTTCCTCTCAGAATACCTCTTTTGCAAAAAGGACTTTTTTTTTTTTTTTTTTTTTTTTTGCTCCTTTCGAATCCTTTGGTCAGAAGATATCTGTATCCGAGTCTCATTTTGAATCTGAATTTGCCTCTCTTCTCCTTTATTCAGGAAGTTCTTCTTTAACAACCTGATCTCTCACTGAATGCTGCAACTGCAGTTTTTTTATGAGGAAAAAAGTGTAATATACCTACTTTTATCTTTCATTTATGAAACGAGTAACTAGATTTATTACCAGCAGCGTATATTACAAAAACTCTGTAAAGTTCAACATTGCTACGCATTCGCTTCATTCACTTTTAACTTAATGAGACTAAGAATGGCTACGTATATAAAAATATAAAGGCCATCATGCACAAACACACACACACACACACACACACACTCGCACACGCTCACACTCGCACACGCACACACGTGGATCTCGTTTATCTCAAGTAGGAATATAAATAAGTCACGATACACGAGGGAGGAAATTAATTATTCTTATCCTTCTTAGTCACTCGGCTGGAACCAATTAACAGTTAAGATCGACATTTCCCGCGCCGAAGCGAAAGCTGCATAATTAGCCTTAGGTATTAAAATTCTCTCTTTATTACGTTCTTTCTTCCCCGACACAGGACGAAGAAATGAATACAGACATGCCTTGGCGGTTTTACGAACTTCTAATAGTCAGGGTACTTATGTTATTGCGCCACATCGTGTACCGTCTGAAATTATTTTTCACAACATTCTTCGGTCTTTATTTGCCGTGAAATTAGGTTAAATAATGAAAGGTAAAAATCAATAAATATTTTCTTTACGCTCATGACATTCAGACATCAAAATACATTAACTTGACAATAAGAGTATGCAATATATACAGTACATACATACATATATATATATATATATATATATATATATATATATATATATATATATATATATATATATATATATATATATATATATATGTGTGTGTGTGTGTGTGTGTGTGTGTGTGTGTAATTCTAATAGCCACAATGCCCTCTCTTCTCGAATTCTTCGCGCTTTTTTGGATATGCTTGTAACTACGAAGTCGAAAGATCCAAAAGATCCGAAAGTGGCCAGTAGATTCTACACATATATATATATATATATATATATATATATATATATATATATATATATATATATATATATATATATATATGTATATATATACATATATATTGTCACTATGTATTCCAAGTACCTGGTTATTACACAAATAATCACAGAATTCAAAAATTTACCCCACTTCAGCCAGATACCTGAACTCTCATAACAATAAAAATTACGACTGAGTACTCTAAAGGTAACAGTGATCCCTTAAAAACCTCATTAATCATGTGAAAAATCAAACTAAGTTTATCAAAATAAGTGTGAGGTATCAACAATTAGACAAGAAATATACTAGAGTAAAAGGGCATCACTCCATCAGACAACTTTAACTGTTTCCCTGGTCTTAAATTCACTTCAGCAAAACTAAAGAAACAAAACATGTTTATCACTTTGCCTTATGCACACAATTAATCTTGTTCACTGGTGATCAATAAATGAAACATTGTTTTTAATAATTTCCAATACAAAAATTTATTTTTAAATTAAAAATTTATAATTAGAATTCACAACCTGAAAAATTTACTATTACTTGAAAACAACACAAAATTTCATTAATTCTGGAGTTAAATTATTGAACAAAACTACATCACAAAACTTTGATTTATCAAGAAATTAAATTAATCAAGCAAAATTTAAACTATTAAGGATTACTCAAGATTTGAAAAGAAAATCTTAGTAAATGAAAATTAAATCAAGTATGCAATGTTAAATTATTAACAAATATTTAAAATGTTAAGTAAATAAATGTCAAAACACAAATGTATAAAATGTGAAAAATCAAGAGATTGCAAACACAAGAACACACAAAAATACACGAAAGATTCAACAATAATAATTTCACTAACGCAAAATTTCCCTAATATACCTTATTATACCACGGTAATAATAAGTACAATTCACTTTACCTTGCACAAGCTTGTGAAAATTTTCACAAAACCACTTTAAATGCAGCAGCTCATGATTCACAAAACACACTTTTTTGTTAGGCACCATTACAGATTTTTCCTACGTTCAGATCTCAAAAGGTAAGATTAATACCAGTGACCACACTAACACACTAACACTTTACGTTAATATTTCTCTCTTTTGAAGAGAGAGAGAGAGAGAGAGAGAGAGAGAGAGAGAGAGAGAGAGAGAGAGAGAACCAATACTAATGGTCTCTGAAATCAGAATAAACAAACTTTATGATTCAAGTAGGAAATGAAACAATCAGAGACGTCATTAAGGCATTTTGGGAACGAGATACAAGAGAACGTTCTAGAAGAAGGAAGGTGGCGTAATCAATCGAGACATGTGCTTTTACCCTCAAAGGCGTATGGGACTCAAAAAAAAAAAATCATACAGGACGTGATTGGAACAATACGTGATCAGAGAGATGTAATCATAAACATGACGCAATTGCCATGTGCTTCAGTGCAACACTTGTTCATATTTCTCAAAAGGTACACGTCTTTACCAGAAAATCGTATGGAATACATGTAACATTGCAAAATCCTTAATCTTCTTCTCGTATGGGACAAAGCTTTTACAGAAGTCTTAACATGACTCGATTGCTATTCCCGACCTGTCAATACATTATCTTAACTGATGACAACTGAAGCTAAACAAACCTTCCTACCACACACACGTGTTGCTCAAATACTATGTTACTATCAAAAACGTATTATTAATTCTAAATTATGCTGTTAAGTTATATAAATCACTCATTCTTTTGAGATCTGACCTTACACTACATATGATATTTCAACAGTTATTATTATTACACATATCACATGATAAATAGAAGAGTAAATATATCAAAACTATAGGATGATATACATATTACAAGGCAACATCATGAAAAAAAATTATATATATATATATATATATATATATATATATATATATTATATATATATATATATATATGTGTGTGTGTGTGTGTGTGTGTGTGTGTGTGTGTGTGTGTGTGTGTATGTATATATATGTATATAGCCTATACATATATATATGCATGTGTATGTGTAATGTATACATATGTATACATATATATAGTGTAAATATATATATATAACGCATGTATATAGGTATTTTGTGTCATAAAATTGCTGTCTGTGCCCTCCTGTAAGTAAATCCCTAAAGCCTGTGGGAAACCGATAAGGCTTTAACCCGACGCCGATGAAAGGTGCTAAAACTTCATTTTTCCCCCGAGAAAACCTGCAGCAGTTTGGTCGTTGAATTCTACCTCGTTGCGTAATTTGATCGGTCACCCTGCGTCAACCGACAAAGAATGGGCCGCTTAAACATTCTATCAGCTGATGTTTACCTTTAATATTAACCTCCACGGCAACAGGGGTCCGTTAAGCCTTCTGCTGCTGTTGCTGCAAAGCAGATGAAGACAGGAGGCTGCTTTTGCAGCTGTTATTAATGCCGCTGCTTTTGTTGCCTTTACTACTGCCAATCTCACTCACTGGAATATTTTACCTCTTCTATTATACTGGGCAAACATTGCAATTTTCTGACTGTACTACTACAGTACTTCTACTACTACTCCATTGTAAGTTTTGTATCTAATGACGACAAAAGTATATGATTTTTTTCTAATGTTTCTTGTCATCTCTTTTCAGAACGAATGAAAGTAAACTAACAATCAGTCAACGGCCTGATGTGAGCTACATCTCCTTCACAAGTTTCGTTTGTCATATTCTGGAAAAAAAAAGTCCAAAACCGCCCAGTGAAAAAAATTCTGAACGTATTCAACAGGAGGATTTGCTCTATCAGGTTAGTATCAGAAGTATTAGTGCGAATCTGTTCATCAGTAAAACGGCGTTAGTAACATCAGCAGAAAAATATTCCAGCCTGTAAGTGTTAATTAAAAGTACAGTGTAGGTTGTGGTACACTGTGCCAAGAGAAAAAATCATGAGATAACTACAAAGAACTGTGCTCTCGAAGCTAAATGAAAACGGCCTTTAGAGTAATCTCTCTCTCTCTCTCCAACTCTTTACCTTTCTCCACCTCACTCTTTATCCCTCTCTTAGTATATAGCCTTCCTGAGTGTGTGTGAGAGAGAGAGAGAGAGAGAGAGAGAGAGAGAGAGAGAGAGAGAGAGAGAGAGAGAGAGAGACCTTTGAATGAAATTACCATTTACCTCTGAATACAGGAAGAGAAAGGCGCACTCGAGAGTTTAATCAATATAAGAACATCAGATATTCTTTCGCCAACCGACTAGTATTGTGAAGTTCTGTAAATGATTCATTGGTACCTTGTTTATGAATGACCTTTTTGCATAGCGACATTGGAAAGCAACTGTAAAGTCGTATGTAATATACAACTTGTTAGTTACTTGCGCAAGGGGGGGGGGGGGAAGTTGCTGAGTATTTACTCGCGACCGTGCGTATGTATGAGAGGCAGAAATATAGAGAATGTTATGGTCATTGTTATTACCTGTTCCTTTTGTGGACCTCACTTTTTAAAACAAAGAATTGTATTGACATCAGGAATGCACACAGAAAAGCAATGAATATCATGCATCCAACGCTCAAATCATGCTCACTATAAAACGGTGCAGTACTTCAAAGTATTGCAGATGATACGCTAACGAATCTTTCCCTTTATTTCGTTGGCAATGGACGTTCTGATTTCATTTCCAACCCGAAATTTCACTTTGAAATGCAACAGCCTAAATTCGGCCGTGCACTATTAACAACCTATTTAGTGACACTAATGGCTCTGAGCGCAAACAAACGGCAGCCGTTAAATACATGACGCGATCCGGGGAAAATCGTAATCAGGTTCTCAAAGTGAAATTTGAAAATCCACTGGGGATATTGACACAACTTCAAGCCAATTGCGCTGTGTGAAAACACCCAGGGTGTGATTTACAAACGACCTCGTTAAAACAGTTCTTTTGGAATAATGACCCTGTGAAAAGTACGGAAGTTCATAATTAAGTTTTCAAAATGACATTTGGAAATCTTCATGGATGCTGTTTAAACTTCAGAGCTTATTTATTATCAACCCCCATTAACAATAAAAATGTTCATATAAATACTTAGATTTAATATTTTCTGTTACACGCCTTATTACTAACACAAAAATTGTTATCAAATACGCAAAGTGACTGTTACAAATCCCTGGTAATTTTGGCAAAACCCTGGGCTTATTGTAATAAAAAACACTTCGGACAATCGGCTTTGGAAACTGAGGAAATCATAATTAAGTTCCGGAAGTAACTACTGCAAATCCCACCGGTACATTGTCGCAGCCATGGGAACCAATTCTGCCGAGTCTGAAAATGCAACTAATGCAATTAAAAATATGTAAAAATATGCTGGAATACAGGACCTGTAAAAATCACGATAAAATCGTTGTTAAGTTTTAGAGACCACTTTGGTAAGCGTGGCAACTAAAATAGTGGGATGAAAATTAAGTACCGATCCTGAATCTTACGGGAAAATCGCTATAAAGCTCTAAAGTAACTGCTGCAAGTAGTGTTGCAAACCTGTTGGTCACTTTCACATAAACCTGGAAATACTGTACATACAGTAGGTGTGATTTGTTAACCAAAATATAAAGGAAAACAGACCTTGTGAAAATGATTGCCCTGTAACCCTCTTGCCAATGTACCTGGCATAAGATATGACCGGCTCCCTAAACTTGCTCTTTATTGCTCAAGACTGAAACGGCTGCCTTCTGGCGCCTATTAATTCGAGTGTTTTCGCGCTGGACGCCGTTTAGGAGTTTCATTTTCGACTCCTGCAAGTTCCGGCCGAAGAGAAATGTTCGAATTGTGTGTTGCAAAGTCCTTAACAACTCGCAAATGAATAATTCCAAACAACGTGGCGCCTTAATTAATGACCTCTTGAAATTACTGCCGGAATTATTTGCGTTCGCTTCTGTGTTGCGCCTTGTGGCGGACTTTATAAAGGCTGCTGCCATATTGTGCCGATTTGGTCGGGTGGGAAATTCCGCTCAGCAGTTCTTGAAGTTTGTGGTTTTTGTTCTTTGTTCAATTGTTTACGATCAGGAGTTTCAGTCTGAAATGTGGATGTCTTTAATAATTCATAAACCAAATTTTCGATGATTATTTGAATGTGAGAAAAAACGAAAATGATCTTGAAGAAATTCTATTAAACCATTCTTGAGGTTTTTTTTTTTCTTCCTACTTTTCAAAATTAGTTGTAAGAACTTAACCCAAAATGCAGTAGCTATAATCGCCGAACTGAATGTCAAATAATCGTATTGCTTATGAAACGTAGCGGGCTACAGCAGAGGCTGTAAAATAGCACAGCACATGCGTCTGAAACATCAGTTACCACATCATTTATCAAAGAGATGTATTACGATACAGTTGGAACGCTGTCGTGTAATATGTTATGCATATTAATAGGTTATGCATATTCCTCGTTGTGGAGTGAAAGCGCAGAATATGATGACTCAAGATTAATTGTTGTTGAATCTATACATAACAATGGATTAGTTATGATCGCTGAAAGATATTATTCATGAGTAACCATTACGTCTAAGCATCCGGCGTATGGGGATTAAAAAAAAAACTGGTCAGTTTAGGCATTTATTTTTTGCTTTTTCAATACCCAGAAAATATTTATTTCTGCACACTGATTAAAATAAAGCTCTCTTCTTTGATAAAACTCATTAGGATACCCATTATCTCCGTTAAGCATTATGAAAAATATATTTATTAATTATAATATTCACTCTACTGTATTAGTTATTTTTCCCGCCATAGAGCGACTGCAGAGTAAGAAGAAGACACCAGTCACGGTCACATTTATAAATGAACTGTTGAAATACGAATGAATCCTTCGTGTGAAAAAAAACATATATATAAAAAACTGTATAATAATATCACCTAGATCTAAGTGCTATATGGACCAAACATCCCAAGCATGAATATATTTATATGACTTTCTCACAGCAGAAGACCAGTTTAATTCTGTCTATGTGAAATTATCCCGTGAGAAATATATAATTTGAAAACCCTTATGGAGATCTACACCAAGAGATTTGGTCTTCCCTTATGGCGGATAGTAGCTTTGACTTTTGAAGTTATAGTTGCTAAAGGATTTACGAATATATTTGGCTGTGACTCTAAAGGGGACACCTTGTTCCTCTAGAGCACGTCGTGATATGAGATATTAACAGATCACTCTTCTGATAACGTAATGAGAAACAAGAGGGTTATAGCACTACTCTCATAGAAGCAATGTAAAAAGGAAATTACAAAATTCTTAAGCGTTACATTTTGACAAATTTTTGCTCATTACGGAAATATCTTAAAGTAATATATACCACGCTTAGGCGAGAGAAATGTTCCAAAAAATATCAAAGATTGTATGTGCCAGTTCGGAACTTGGAACGTTTAAGGCATCTGTAAACATTTTGCAGGAATTGACATCAACTGTTTATCACCTTTAAATTACAACTTCTTAATTATGGTACATCTGACCCAGACACAAAGCCAAGGTTAATCCTGCGTAAACATTCATCGTCATTATGTGAAAAAAAAACTACAAATTGGAGAACAAATATATTCAGAAGCACATACATACAGTAGTTGGGTTTTAATGTCTCCACACTGAAGAGGCTCCGAAAATGTATGTGCTTCTGTATGCACTTGTTCCCCAATTTGTGGTTATTTCAAGTTTCAGAGTTCGATACTGACCTGTTACCTCTCTGTAATTATGTGATGAAACAACGAAGAACACTTAGTTTTCAGTTGTAGGAAAAACTAGTGAATAACTAGGTAGATAACAAATCTAATTATTTCGGCCAGCTTATGAGATATATTCAGAAGGACGATAATTCCGGTCTAGAAGTGAGTCGTCCGAAGGATAAAAAAAATCTGCATGTCTACGTTTTGGTGAAATCAACAGCTTGGTGACTAACGTTATCAAGGATGTCATTAGATCAACAATGATTTATGGTCACTGACTTTGAAATGTTTATTCACCAACGAACTTTCGACTTGAAAGCTAAATATTTATATGGCTTTTCAATTTCTCCTGTTACCCTATTTTCCTATTTCTCCATATATCAACGATAATATTTAAAAACTAGAAAGAAAACTCTCATGAAGAACAACAGCAGCAGCACTACTCTACTCCGAGACTTAATTCACGAAGACAAAACCTAACAATAACTCGGCGGGGAAAAGAGCGATAGTTCGAAGTGAAAAGTAAGACAAAATTCAATTTTACAAAATAAAAAGTTGTTGAAATTCGTATTAAGCAAAAGCCTGATCAAACAAAAACTGAACAATAAGCAGACATTCTAGAACTACTACAACTAGAAATCTCTCAGAGATCATTTATCTGCTAATGAAATCGTCTTTGAACACTAGGTTCTATTTATCAGATCCGGTAACTGACTGTCCGGATCTGTGTGAAATCTAACAGGTTAAGAGAAGACATACCCGCCACCAGACTCTATAATTATCACCGGGAACAAGCACAAAATGCTGTTACCTGGCAAAGAAAGCTAATACAGCAAGGACTGAGAACATGCAGACAAGCCAGTATTATTGGAATGACAAGAGCTATAAACCAACAAACAAATAGTTATACACTTGCAAGTACAACAACACAAGTCAGAAAAGTAAGTTCTGTTACGGTGCGGAAGCACAGAGTTCAGATACCTCCAAAGGGAACAACTGAAAATATCACACGAAATGTCACGTAGAACAAAGCATTCAAGGTCACCCACCTGAACAACGACAGACCGCAGCGCAACGTGGAATTCCACTGCTACATCGTCTGATCAATAAAACCATGAGTAATAACAAATATCTGACACGAAATAATTCACTCATTATTGCCCCACCTCGCTACACTTCCAGAGTCATTTAAGCCATGCTATTAAGACCCATTAAGATGACGGCAGTAAAACATGATCTAAATAGTCAGTGGAGCCATTAACCTATTTTTATTGCATTGGCAAAACATTCTTACTGTTAGACAAAATTGACTCACACTCTGTCCGGCAGAGTAAATAAAATTCGATTGCATCCAGTCACGAGAACTTAGATGACTATAAAGAAACAATTTCACGAAGCCTTTTTTTTATTGATTCTTATTTAGTATTAATTGAATTTCAGCGCATATACTTAATAATCCCTTACGCTCGCAGGCTTTATTGTGAATGAGAACAGATCCTCTGGCGAATTCTTTTAATCTGTTAGCGATTACTATGGCGAACCTTAGGGTCAGGTAATTGTTTGTTTGTTTGTTTGTTTGTTTGTTTTTTTTTTTTTTTTTTTTTTTTTTTTTTTTGGTTAAATTTAGTCATATCTCATGAACAGTACAAAATCGTTTCAGATAACATGGCCGTGCCTCTTCGATTTAAAAAGGCATTTCATGTAATATGAATGTTGATGATGAGAGCCAGCATCAATATGAACCATAATTATTATGCAGTATAAATTTTTCTTCGGAATTCGATTGTACAAAAAATATCGGTCATGACCGAAATACCAAGGTTATAGAGAAGTGTGGCATTTGCTTGCAGTAACGTCCAGCATGGGGTCACTTCAGTTGAACTGTAAGAATGGTTTGTTTGTTTTTCTTCATACACACGCATACATTATATATATATATATATATATATATATATATATATATATATATATATATATATATATATATATATATATATATATATATGGGTACTGTATATATACATATATGTATATATGTACACACATATCTATATATATATACGTGTGTGTGTGTGTGTGTGTGACTTTTTGTTACAATAAAAAAAGTCGTTCCCTCGAGTAAAATTCTAACCATGTTGAAAATTTACATATATATATATATATATATATATATATATATATATATATATATATATATATATATATATATATATATATATATATATATATATATATATATATATATATATATATATTTATCACATCACCGTGATTCATATACAATCAGAAAGCTACAAACGTCCTTTAATATCCAATTCACTCTACCTCGGAAGTAATATATTTTCATATATGTTACCGAAGGGGAATTTTTAGTTGATAATAAGTCCACCGTCCCGTGGGGTCGAACCAGCGACGGACGAGGAATCAGGACTACAGTGACACTGGTTAGTGTGTCACTGTAGTCCTGATTCCTCGTCCGTCGCTGGTTCGACCCCACAGGACGGTGGACTTATTATCAACTAAAAATTCCCCTTCGGTAACATATATGAAAATATATTACTTCCGAGGTAGATTGAATTGGATATTAAAGGACGTTTGTAGCTTTCTGATTATATATATATATATATATATATATATATATATATATATATATATATATATATATATATATATATATATAATGCTATAAAGTTACGCGAACTGGAAATTACATGTAAATATAAAAATCAACAAAGGCTGAACAAGCTGGTTTAAAATGTTTTCCTTCAGTCTCCTCACTTTCACTGCTAGGGTGGGTTCTTATGTGTAATTTTATGTTGAATCTGTTTTCTTTGATTTTCTGTGTTTTAGTATTTTCAGTATAATTTATAAGAACGTTTTTAAATGTAAAGTTAAGCTGTTCCCCAACCCAATGGTGTGAGAAATAAAGAACCTCGGGAACTGACAAGTTCGACAGCGAGGCACATTTACTGCATATCGGTGCTGCTGTTCAGCGGATCTGGTTGCTCTCGGCAGGTAATGGGGATCAGGGATCAAATATGAATGTGAAAGATCTCTGTTGAAATACAACTTATGAAAAAGTGAAAAACAAGAGACCATCCGTCGTTGGTCCAAGTCATAACAGCTACTATTAGGAAACAGAAAGCTACCACCCCGAACCACTCTATCTACAAGAGATAAATCTCTGGCAGAAGCAGACATCCACACCGGAGAACAGTATTCCAGTGAAGGAAGTAAAATGACCTAAAACAGGTTGCACTGATTTTCTCACTGTTATAGATATATGAGGCTTTACGAACAATACCTAACTTACGTGCGGCATTTGCTGAAACTTTCATTAGATGTTTCTCAAGTGTTAGATGTGAGAAAAAAGTTACACTTAGAATAGTTAAAGGTTCCATCCACCTGAAGGGGAGGATGGGGTGAGAAATCTGTGCGAGATCTGATAATCAATAGCGTTTTCGTTTTACTGGAGTTCAGCCTCATGCTCTACCGACTACATCATTCCCCTGATCCGGTCCATGTCCCGACTGAGGCTGAGGGCAGCTACATCTCTCTTAAGTGGAGACTTTACCACACCCTCAAGTGTTGCATCATCGGCATACTGAAAAATCTTGTTTTCCAGATCAACAACCATATCGCTTGTATACACTAGAAATAACAGTGGACCAAGAACACTGTCCCGCGGAACTCCAGACAAAATAGGTCTTGGTTCACTAAAGACCTCGTCCTTACACAAAATGCCTGTCCCTTCGCGCCACCTTGTGCGTTAGAGAGCAGCTGCTCCTTCTCTCTGAGATATGAGATATATATATATATATATATATATATATATATATATATATATATATATATATATATATATATATATATATATATGTGTGTGTGTGTGTGTGTGTGTGCGTGTGTGTGTGTGTGTGTGTGCAGTGTGTGTGTGTTTAAGTTTTCTCTTACTATTTCAAAAAGACAATAAATGTTTATGCAGGATAAATCTTGCCTTTATTTCTGAGTCATATTCACCGCATTTAAGAATTTAAAGGCAAAAGGTGATGTATAATTGATGAATATTTCTACATATGGTTTCATAGTTGCCGTAATACAATCTTAGATAGATTAAAAAGGTGTGTTCCCTAAGCATGCTAAACATTACATCAAGATATTTCCGAATGATCAAACGTTTGTCTAAATATGAAACTTAAGAATCTGTAGTTTCCTTCTACGCTATGCTTATATGAATGACGTTCTTTGTGAAACTTGTGTTTATAATAACATTTCCTTGATATGCTCATGAAGAGTTAGGTATCCCCTTCATATGCTTCTACAGCCAAGTAATTTTAATAAATATTTGTCGGGGATGATTATTATCAAAGCAATTATTATATTTCAATCTATAGGTACTAACGCAAAGGTAAAATTAAACTGATCATTTGCTGATGAAAATTCATGTAAATAGGTTTCCGCCCTGAATATTCGATTCATGTTGCCCTGAGATCTAGATAATACTATTATATAGCTTTTCTGACATTATTTTTTTTTTCACACGGAGGGTTCATCCCTACTTCAGTAGTTAAATTATGAAGTGACCGAGACTGGTGTCTTGTTCGTACACTGTAGCCCGACTTAGGGGCAAACCTCATGGGTGAAATATTCTGGATAAATATAGTTTTACGTAATACTTAACTGAGTTAATGGATCTCCTAATGAGTGTGAAGAAGTAAGTAGTTGACTAGATACTGAAAAAGTAAAAAATAAATGACAAGAAACAATTATGAATCGTGATGGATTTCGCACAGTGACCATAACTAATGCATTATAACTTATACGTTCAACAACGATTTATCTTAAGTCATCACATTCCACGCTTTCGCTCTAACGAGGAATATGCGTTACATATTACACGGCAGCGTTCCAACGTTACCAAAATTCATCTCTTTGATATATCATTATGAAAATGATGTTTGAAAATGCTGTGCTATTTAAAGTACAATTTTATTTTTCCGATTGATCTGAATATGGTTTATTGTTATTAATAAAAACAACAAAATCCCTGCCTCGTCGTGTGTCTTTGAATGCATTTTCTTGAACAATCCGATTATCTGGCAATAAGTCTTCAGATCACTGATGTATTTTTACCGACAACGATTTAGATTTCATTTCTCACGGTTGATCTGAAGAGGGCGAACAAAATTAAAAGGACACTTCAAGAATTGTTTAATAGAATTTCTTGAGACTGTCTTTGCATTTTTTACATCAAAATAATCAAGCAAAACTCGGTTTATGGATTATTGAAGGCTTCCACATCTCAGAATGAAACTCCTGATCGTAAACAATTGAACAAAGAACAAAAACCACAAACTTCAAGAACTGCTGAGCGGAATTTCCCACCCGACCAAATCGGCACAATATGGCAGCAGCCTTTATAAAGTCCGCCACAAGGCGCAACACAGAAGCGAACGCAAATAATTCCGGCAGTAATTTCAAGAGGTCATTAATTAAGGCGCCACGTTGTTTGGAATTATTCATTTGCGAGTTGTTAAGGACTTTGCAACACACAATTCGAACATTTCTCTTCGGCCGGCCGGAACTTGCAGGAGTCGAAAATGAAACTCCTAAACGGCGTCCAGCGCGAAAACACTCGAATTAATAGGCGCCAGAAGGCAGCCGTTTCAGTCTTGAGCAATAAAGAGCAAGTTTAGGGAGCCGGTCATATCTTATATAAGCCAGGTACATTGGCAAGAGGGTTACAGGGCAATCATTTTCACAAGGTCTGTTTTCATTTTTTTTTTTTTCTTTTTTTTGCTTTAACAAGTCACTCCTACTCAGGTCGGGGTCAACATCACCAGATGTTTTGCAACAATCATTTTAGAACTTGATCGATAGTTTCCCGTAATTTTCAGGATCATTTTCTTTCGTGTTGTTTTTATCTCACTTTTTAGTTATTATTCCGCCTTACCAGAAGAGGCCCCAAAATATTTTGTTTTGATAAAGACAAGTTTGTATTCCAGAACATTTTATATCTTTTAATTACACGTTCTGTAATTTCATTGTTACTAAAAGTAGATTCCATACCTGGGACAGTATTCCAATAAGTTTGCTGCAGTTACTTCGGAACTTAATTATGATTTTCCGCAATTTTCAGGGTCGAAACCCTTAGGTTTTTTTTTTAACCACAAACCTAAGATTTTAGTTATATTCCCATGGATTTGTAAGTTATTTTGCGTACTTTATGACCATTATTTTTTTATTTTTTTAGAAAACCTGTATCAAAAAATTATTTTTCATTCACATAAACATTAATTTTTCTAAACCAGGCTTAACAATAAGTAAGCAATGAAGTTTAAAACAGCATCCATGGCGATTTTCAACTGTCATTTTGAAAACTGAATTACTGTTCCTGTAATTTTCACATGGTCTGGATTTCAGAAGATTCGTTTCACTGGGGTCGTTTAAAAATTATACCTTCGGTGTTTCCAGACGTAGCACAAGTGGGTTCGGGGTTGTGTCAATTTCCGAATGGGATTTCCAGCTTTCACTTTGGGAACCTGATTACGATTTTAGCCGGATCGCGTCATGCACTGAAAGACTGCCGTATGTTTGCGCTTAAAGCCATTAGTGTTACTGCATAGGTTGTAAACACTGCACGACCGAATTCGGGCGCCTGAATTACTGAGTGGAATTTCGGGTTGGAAATGAAATCAAAACGTCTAATTCCAGCCAAAAATAACTGAAAGACTCGACATTGTTAACATTATCATCAGCAATACTCCCAAGTATTGTGTGCTTTTCTGTATGTATCGTTCAAGCCAATAAAACAAAATGAAGGAATAACCCTAACGTTTTTTTAGCAAAACATCGTGTCTCTCTTTCTCTCTCAAACACAGACATCTAGATACAGTCCTCATATACAAACTAGTAAGTAT
>JANJGK010000001.1:79020997-79045997 GCA_039081455.1 Macrobrachium rosenbergii
GTCTATAGGGCAGCGCCAAAGCTAAGGGAGCCTCTATAACTGTAATGCGTTTTTGCACTGGAGTTTATGATGATATAAAGTGTAGACAGATTTGTATAGGTTCCATCCAGTGAGACCCTGCTCAACCTTAACTGTAATTTGTAGAAATAACATTGATATGCACGTAATGTGGCTGGATAAATGAGTAACTGTATTCCTATATTCAGATGAGATGCATATCTACAGTATGTACATTTCTACATTATTTGTCGACTGAAAAATCATCTCTATCCATAAGTGAAGTCTAAATGGCAGTTCTCTAGAATATGGACAAAGGTTCTTGCTTACCACCTCCCTTCTCATTTTACTACCTGACTTTGCCTCGTTCTCCTCTCGATTACCAATCTATCCACCTGTTTACAGATACAAGTGGATAGATAGATGAATTGATAGGTGTGCGTGTGCATGCACTGACCTTTGCCGGAAAATTATGCATTCCTAGTTTCGAATTCCCTTTGTTATTGTATTATTGACTACCATTTATATGACCGATGAGGTACTACGCTAAGGAACTGCTGCATTCCTCACGAAGTCAGTAGACCCCTGTCCTGGCAAAAATGTTTATAGCTTATTCAATACCAATCAAAGAACAGTTACATTTTGACTTCATCCTTATCACTTCATCAGCTCTTCAGGCACGTTCAGTTAAATCCTATAGTCCCTATCCTGATCTAAGCAGTAAAATAATTAACCGGTAATTAGTTGATGATGGGCAGGTGGGGGAGTTCACGGCATGGTATAGTGTACTGCTTTCCATGTGCTGTGCAGTCGAATACGGCGTACAAGTAACATATCTTGAATTAAAGAGAAAAAAAGATACACTATCAGAGAGAGAGAGAGAGAGAGAGAGAGAGAGAGAGAGAGAGAGAGAGAGAGAGAGACCCAGTTGTTCAGAAAATCCACACCTGTCAGAGCTTTAGCTACAAGAATTATAAACAAGCAAAAGAGTTTAAGAAAGAAGAAATCACGTAAACAAGTATTCTAACACTCGAGAATTCTCGGCAGGCCCCTGACCTCCCATGCCCATTCTCTCCTATTCATTATGAGTCTAATTACGAATAACTACACTAGTCATCCTTTGGTTCGACGTTACCTCCCCCCCGCCTTCCCATGCAAAAGCCCACCCACATAGTCGCCCCTCCCCGCCTCCATCTTCCCCCTCGGTAGGAGAGGCCCATCCCCCCGACACACGGTTTTATGCCGTCGACTTTTGAGTCTCCGTAATTAGATTTTTCCATCTCTCATCCTCACTTCTCCTTTCCTTCAGTAGTGCCATTTGGCCTGATTGTATCACTTCTTCTTGCGCAGATCTGGGTTAGATTTCTTCCATTTTGCATTTCGTCCTTCTGCTGGGAGAATCAAATTTTCTGAATGCAAATAAAATTCGTCATTTATGATCAGGAGCACGTCTTTGTAGATTAATTTATTTTTTGTATATAAATGAAGCTAATACATAAACAAATTTAGCTTGGATGAAATATACTGTATACTTTTTAATGTACTTCCCTTGGCCTGACATTTCCCTTTTAAAAGCTATGATACTGAATTTGCATGGCACTTATTAAAGTTATGAAACTTTAAACTCCATTTTACAGTAATCTATGTAGATGACATTATTTCTAATTAGTATGAAAAAATGCATCAGACTCACAAACATTTTTCAAATTCATTGACATGCAAAATGATAAATTGCTTTGTAATTTGCCTTCAAAACTTATTCTTTTTATTTTTGTTTCTCATAAAATTATCCATCCACTATGTCACAACATTTACGCTTCATACTAATCTTACTATAGTAATTGTTCCCTGCTCTTGTCACAACTTTATTTAATAATTTTCAGAATATTTAATCTTCAATTTTCTAGTCTCTGTTGCCACAGTTTCACTCTTCCTATTTTTATTCGTTTTCTCGGCTCTTATGCTTTTGCATCTAGTAATGTTAAGAATGCCTCTAAGTATAGCAATCAATAAACGTTTTACAGAAACTCTGCATTCCGGAATAATCCCCTATGATAATATTCATCCACGAAACACATGCGGTCCTATGTATGTCGTATTTTAGCCTATACGTAATATGACGAAACGTACGACACGCGCCTCTACAGAAGAGATCATCAGCATTGCACGGTTTGTCTCACTAGCTTGGCTACGGCCAGAAGAGGTCTGTCAGGTCTCATCAATCGCCATTTTCCGACGTAAGTCTTCGAGAATTACTCAACGTCTGTCGTACACTTTCTAAATATTCATCAGAGCTTGGCACAAATCTCTGTCGGACAAAATTCATGCAAATGACTCTATTCCTTCTCCTTGTGACCTTTCTTATGTATAATATCTGTTGTTGACTTGGCTGTATTTCGCAACTCGTCTTTCCACCGCCTTTATTCAATTACCTTCTCGCCTTTCCACTTCCTTACCAATGGCTTATTTCTTTATCTTTTCCACCTTTACTCAACAGTTATCCTTTGTTGCTGGCATTAAATATGGAATTATTCCTTTTCCATTGTGAACTAAAGTATTTCAACCTCACTAATCTAAGTGTTATTATTATTTCTTACTGCTCTTAGAGCACTATGGCTATTAATACTACTGAACAATACATTTTTGTTCTCCACTTTTGCTTGCAGGTTTTTTTGCAATAGTGTCTATCACGCAAGCACGCACCAAGTAATCGATAGTTACGTCTTAACTGTTTATTAAATATCGTTTCAATAGACAGGAATGCAGAATAAGAATCAGATCCCTGGCAGTGGACAAATTTTCATAATGCTTTTTATTATTCAAAAATCCTGATATAGAATTCTAAAAATTTTGCCATTAGAATTTCTTATTATTCTATATACAGAACGTATTGTAATACTGCTGTGTTTCTTTATCAGTTACATTTTAAAATGTTTGTTTCCTCATTGTGAGTTAGAGGTGTTGTCCTTAGTAATATAAAATTGGCACTTTTATGAGCATCTTAGTGGAATTCAATAGAGATTATTTTTGTGACCATTATTATTACTGATATTATTACTACTGACGTTATTGCTGTTCATGGTATCATTAGCGGCAGGTTTTTCCATCGATTTGCTTAGGATCAATATTAATCCATATTACAAACAAATTAAAAACGACCTATTCTGTAACGATGTCTTGTAGGCATGTCCCGTATACTTGTGAAGTGTTACAAATCTAAATAGGGGCCTACTATAGAAAAGCTGCGAAAAAAACTGAATAATCAGCAAGCTGGATAAAATGAGAAAAATGTCATTAATATCCCCAGAACCCTATGGTAAATTGTAAGGTTGGTAGGAGTTCCCCGAGAATTAGGAGTAAATAGACTGATCATATGCAAATGAATTTTTTAGTCCAAAGGGCTACTTTATTAATGTTATAGGTGTCGAGAAATTTGGATATATAGAATAAATATCAAGTATTATATCCGTATCGTCTGCTTTCAGCTGGGGATGAACTCCACGTTTGTTTATTAAGGTTCGACCCCGAAGCAAGTGCCCGTGTACCAAAGGTCCCCGGGTGAAATAGGACTCAAATTTCATTATTCAAACTAGTTTCAAAAGCTTAATTATTTTTGTAATTATATCTTTTCATTTCCTTGATGTTATACACGTTGTTGATTATTTATCTTTATTTTGTGTTTACATATATGATTGATTTTTTCAGGGGACCATAACCTACTTTAGAGGTTTCTTCAACAAGAAATATGATTTCCATCTTTTTTTTTCTTTTACATACCCAATAAACTTGAGAAATATCTAAGTTATTTCTGGCTTTAACTAATTACCAGAAAATTCCTTACAGACCTGACGTTTTTGTAAAATAAGTAGATTAATAATAATAATACGTAGGGTATACTAAGACATGAAAGAAATTTAAAGGATCCCACAATAGTAAACAGTTTTAGAACCACTGATCGAAACAGAGGTGCCTGCGACATGGCAAACGTAACAAAAACTGTGTATCCAGTTTCACCAAATTTGGTTGGTAAAAAAGAGGCTCTGCTCTGGTTGGCTAAGACTTTCATGGTATTTAGTGAAGAGAAAAATTCATGTGCACAGAAATCCTTCCCATAGCAGCGAAAACGCAAAAGAACATCTGTATTGACTGGTATTTCCCTTTGCTCTTTGTGTGTATGCGTGGTGTGTGTGTTTATTTTAATGGGGCTGGGGCAAATGGCAGATTTTCACAGATACATACCGAAAATTGTTACCTTTTATAAATAATTTTTGCATTATCAATCGGCTGCGCATAAAATTATTTAGAACAAGTCATTTGATTCTTTAAGGTAAAAGGAAAGCGAGAAATTGGTGGGACAGTGGTTATTCAAAAGCTAGTACATTGCGTTTGATATTTTATGATAATGCAAACAAGATTAGTTGCCATTTACGGAGCTGTATTTATAGCTGCTGCTCAATCTATTATGCAGATGTTTTCACCGGCGTAATCTCATTTCTTCTCAGTCAAGTCTCTTGATAACTAATCAGCTTTCATAAGACTTATGATGACATGTAAATTGTGAGGGTTCCTCTTCACAGATGTTAAGGAATGGTTAGAATTTGGTTCTAGCATGAAATTGAAATTTCAAGTTAGGTAATTACCTCAGTAATTGCAACAACAGGGCTAAGGAGAAAAATTATGATAATAATGGGGAGTAAAATAATCTAACAGAATCGTAGAAACAAAAATTTAAGTTTTAATTCTAAGAGTAGAATATGTAAATTTTTCAATGAAGAGAGAAATATAATACAAAATTATAGAGTTCGCGTCAGACAAGACCAGAATAGACCCCTTTATCCGAAAGAATAATGTTGAAAGGAGAGCAGAGAACGTTCAAGAATAACAGCAAAAAAGAGCCTTTCAATTATCATGAAGTTTCCGATAAACAGATTACAATCTCCAAATACCGTTATCAAAGATTAGACTGATTTGGGAAGGAGAAAAAAATCTTTCATACAAATTTTAAAAATTCACGCTTGGTATCAGCTCTATTTCAAAAAGAATGCTCTGTCCTTTTATTCTTGACATCGCGATTATCTTTAAGCCATCCGTCTTACGTTCATGGGAATCTAAAGCCATAACAGAGATTCGGAATAAACTATAAACAGCCTATTCCATAAAAATAATTTACAGACACTGACTATTTATACTACTTCACGTGATCTATTTTGAATCAATAAACAACACTTTATGATGTAGTTTCTTCAAGAAATTCAGATAATAATAATAATGCACCACGCTGTTATTACATGTGTCTAATAACACAGTAACCCTTGGCAAAGATATCCACCGCCTTATGCAAATGCAAACTTTTATCGTAGAAAAATCTGACAAATATCCCATGAACTTTAATGGTTCATTAACTGACAAATTTCTCCACTGTAAATATAAACCGAGCAGTAATGATTCAGCAAGCAACTGAAATCCAGTATATGGTCGGCTTTTATGACCTGACAGCAACATATTGAATCCATTACTTAGTGACTTAGTCAACTGTCTGACACCCCTTTCAAAATCTGGTTGAAAACCATCCTCAAATTTTCATCTAAAATCTATTACGGAAATAAATCATGGTGGCCCGGAATTTTGATTTGGTATATGTAAATATAGTAGTTAAATCGTATGACGAAAAATATACAAATTAATATGTTAGTTATATCTTATGATGAAATATAAACACCTGATACCGATGAAACTGTCAGTATTGCTTCAACTGCTTTGATAGCTCCTGCTTCTAATAGTATTTAATTGTGGTCTTGCGTATAACAATGATTCGGGCTTCTTGGGCAATCCACCATGAAACAGCTACCCAGTTGCAGGCGGTGAGCCAACATTTGACTGAGAATTACGACGAAATACTTTTTATTATGTTCACTGCATTAGAGATGCTTTATCTGACAGATTATCTTGTTTTAATCACATCCAGATTCTAATGGAATTTAAGTTTCTGACATAAATTAGAACTATTAGTTTTAAAATATCTAATGGCAGTCTACAGATAATAGCGATACAATATATAAAAAACTGACCTATTATTTCAGTGCGATTTAGCATCTAATGACATTCTAAAACAATTTACGGATACTCCATGTAAAACGAAAACAAAACCAGGCCAATCTTTCATCTTACTAGAGAAACTCGACGGTCGATAGTGGTCCAACAATTGATAAAAATCGAACATTTGGCAGCTGCACAGGATTCGGTACGCTGTCCAACGCTGGAGGGACATAAAGTATTTAATTGAAATCTATTCCCGGGCTAATCCCCCATTCATCCAACCAGACCTCAGACGTTTGGAATATATCTAAAACCTGAGCGAAATCGAATGTTTGATAGTATTCTGCAATTAAATCAGTGAGATACACGGTTGAGGTTAGGTTTGAAATAACTTTTTAAAATAATTCTAGGTAACTAAAAAACTTCTGTTGCTATTTGTCCACTTTTGCCCGTTTCTCGTTTATATCCAATGCAATTTTCTGGAAACTGCATTTCATTGTGAGTATAATTAGCATTACCTTATCTTAATGTTTGAATTTACGTTCACGATTAAACTGACAAACAGCAATTGGTAAAAGGTTACCAAAAGCAGAAATTGTTTAATTTATGGAACTACCGTTTAAACTCTGAAACTATTAGTTTTTTCTTGTTTTTCTCCTTCCCATTCTCCCTTCCCTCTTATTCTTGTTATCGCTTTTATACCCAGTTATGCACCTATATTATCCACTATATAACAAAAATATCCCGAAAACGTATATATCGACAAAAAATTACATAATATTTTTGGCCCTGATCTTTATACAGAAAATAAAGATCAAAGCTCATCCCCGTACCTGTTAGGCTAATTGCGCAAAAACGAACGAACATTAATGAAACAAATAAATGCAACAATACGGACCACAAGATAGCGACATATCAGTCACTCCATTTCAAACATTTCCCAACAAATTGCATTCTACCACACTTCCTCGCCAAGTCCAGAACAGAACTCCTGCCGCCTGTCTACCATTCCTTGTTGAATGTCTGTGCCTTCTCAGATATCTTGAATCAAAATCAAAATCAAAATTGTTTTGTGAGACAATATTCCTTTCTTCCTTCTGGTAAACTTTAACACATTGAGATTATTCAGCATTCAATAATTCATGTAGACTTAATGAGATGCTGTCTATATATATATTATATATATATATATATATATATATATATATATATATATATATATATATATATATATATATATATATATATATATATATATATATACATACATGCATATATACACATATCTCTACACACATTTATATATACACAATACAAATTAGGTTATATCAGGTTCCAGAAGCAACTCTATTCTTCGTTAAATAGACAGCCTGTACGTATGTATGTATGTATGTATGTATACATACACACATACATATTTTTACATAAATATTTATATAAACATATGATGTAAATTAACTTATATCAGTTTCCAAAAATAACCAAAATCTTCATGAAATAGACATCATCTCATTAAGTCTACATGAATTATTGAACATTCATAATCTCAATGTATTACAGTTCAACAGAACGAAGAAATGGGTATAGCGTTACCAAACAATTTTGATTTTGATTTAAGATACCTGACAAGGTTCAGAGATTCAACAAGATTCCTGAAAATGCAAATGTCAAAATATAATTACAAATCAAAATGAAGCTCAAGGCCTCCTGGAAAACAGAAGGTAGATTACGTGCCCAGAACGTGCCGGCTAAACTTTAATATATCATAATATGAAATGTTGTTTAAATGTAAAAAGGGCGTGTGTTATATACAAAGATCATGTTCATCCTTTTTGGAAACCAGACTACAATAAGGCCAACGTTCGACATTGTCATAATTTCGGGAGAATAAAAAAAAATCCATTTATTCAATTAAAAATTTAAAGAATTAAAACTAAAGACGACAGTGTAAACGAACACGTTTGTATGTACAACAATAATAAAACAATAATAACACGCACGCACGGACACACACACACATATATATGTGCGGGTATGTATGTATGTATGTATGTATGTATGTATGTATGTATGTATGTATGTATGTATGTATGTATATATATATATATATATATATATATATATATATATATATATATACATATATATGTATATGTATATGTGTGTGCGTTATTATTGTATTATTATTTTTGCGCACATAAATGTGTTAGTTTACACGGACGTCTTTAGTTTTAATTTTCCTTTGAATGTATGGATTTTTTATTCGCCTGAATACATGATAATGTTGAACTTTGGCCTTATTGTAGCCTGGCTTCCAAAAAGGTGAACATGATCTTTGCATATAACACACACCCTTTTTACATTTAAACAATAATTTGTGATATATTAAGTTTTAGCCCACAAATTCTGGACACATAATCTACCTTCTATTTTCCAGGAGGCTTTGATCTTCATTTTGATTTGTAATTATATTTTGACATCTTCAATTTCAGAAATCTTTTCCAGTCTCGTTTTTTTTTTTAAATAGACCGCTTAACATTCGTTTCAGAAAGGCCATTAAGTATCACACCATCTATTCTTTGTTATATTTAGTTTATGCTAATCGTTTTAGTTGCATCACACTTCATTTGTAATTCTTCTTTATATATTTTTCCAGGATTATTAACTCTGCCAGGACCTTTTCAGGTACTTCATAAAATGCCCAATGAACTATTCATTTCTCTTTGCTCTTTGCATCTAGTACATTTGAATGTTTTCAACTTTATTCACCCTTCAAAATGTTTTTAAAGAACCTAATGCTTTCCCGCATCATTTTCTTTGCTAGGGTGGATGAACTAACTTGCAAATTATAAAATACCTTTATAAAATAGAATACCAGAGTCCTTAAAGACCCATACACTAGAATCCTCTGTTTCAAAATCAAGAAATCCAAATTGAAATGGACATATTTTAATTCACCTATAAAGAGGTTCACTTTGGTTCATTTTCAGCTAAAATTTACTCAAATCGGTAGGATAATTAATGTTATATCTGTTACAACAAAGACCTTTTCAGCACAGAAATGTCAATTAATTATGGTAAAGTCATCTTGCTAATGATCATTAAGAATTTACGTTGTAATGAACGTATTAATTTATTATTTTTTACACAAGTCAGTCATCTGGGTTAATTTCACAATGCAACGATAATTAATACCAAAATTCTAAATCATTCATATATTTATACAATTATATATAAAAAACCTAATGCGACAAATTTCTGTGTGATATGATCCAAGCCAAATTAATCACATAATGACTAATCTTGTTAAAGATGAGCCGTTTCTTTGAATGTATGGGAAAGTTTTTCGAAATTGATTGGAAAACAAAAAATAACGCCAATATTTCTATGCTACTTTAGAGCTACAGTTGAAAGCCCTTAGAAAAATTATTCACATTTCTTTCGACCAAAAGAAAACGCTGCCAATTATATCTGAATGGAAAAATAACTAAAAAAAAATTCAACAACTCATTTGCAAACTGTTTTGCAATTGCATCTTGTGTTATAAAAAGTACGCAAAAAAAATATGGGAAAAGAAAGACTTAATAGCACCAGTCAGACTTAACGAAAAAGATCAACAGTCCTCAGAAGTTGGGGCAAGTTTAGCAGAATACTGAGTGGGTCTATTCACTGGCTGAGACAATCGCTTTTAATTGGAAGACGCATCCAATGTATCGTAAAGTCTCCCGCTTGGAGAGGCTGGAAGAACGTGAAACCTTTATGGCCTGACTGGAAAATCAAGATATGTACCGTCACCTCGTTCGTGCTTAGTGGTTGTAATAGGGTATAAGTGTGTGTGTGTGTTATAGGGAGTATGTGAAATCCAGGGGCTTCACGAAATCCCTAGGTAATATGTGAAATTACCAATTTGCTTAGGAACATTTGATCCCCGAGGGGTAATACTAAACACGGCGAAACAGTGATTCACCTACACTGTTTCACCGTGTTTAGTACTAGCCCCTGAGGAGTCAAATGTGTTTCGCCGTGTTTAGTACTTGCCCGTGGGGGATAAAATGTCCCTAAGTGCATTTAATCACCTAGGGGCTAGTACTAAACGCGGCGAAACAGTGTAGATGAATCACTGTTTCGCCATGTTTAGTACTAGCCCTCGGAAATCAAATGTTCCTAAGCGAATTAGTCATTTCACATATTCCCTGGGGATTTCGTGAAATCCTTGGTTTCACATATTCTCTGTAACACACACACACACACACACACACACATATATATATATATATATATATATATATATATATATATATATATATATATATATATATATATATATATATATATATATATATATTTATTTATTTATATTACATGTTGTTGATAATCAAATTTATGACCGCGTATCGCTTTTGATATTCCTTTTTATTTTAATGAAGCATACAATGAAAATAGAGAAAAATTCTTTCAACAGACTTGACTGTCAACTATTATATTAGCATTTAATGAATATAATAAAAAAATGTGTTAAGAGTACTTGTTTAAAACATTAAGGTAGATATAAAGAATAACATTGTGACTTCCTCCTATTCTGAAGTCCCTTTTACTTCTAGCAAAATGCTAGAGGGCCCCCCCCCACCTCTCTCTCTCTCTCTCTCTCTCTCTCTCTCTCTCTCTCTCTCTCTCTCTCTCAATTTATGTAAGAATGCGCGAACTTGCGAACTTAGCCCCATTACTGGAGATAAAATTACTCATCAAAATGAAGAATAATTACATCCACGAATTATGTCAGTTAGGATAACGTGAATATAATTGCTAATTATCTTAGATGGCGAGGTAATACGATCATAGATAATGTAAGGTGAAATGTGCCCCCGTCACTGAGCATTATGAATTACAATTTAAGGAGGAGTAATGCAACATAAGTCAACCTCGCTTCTGGTTACGCTGAAGTCATAGTTATCTCTCCGTCGTCATGCCTTTTCCTGTAAAATTTGATGATATATAATTGAATTTATTAAAACATAAACGAATGACTATATGTGTGATCTTAGGTTCCCACGTAAGTATACGTACAGAAACTACTCGACTTTCATTTCAGGCACGGTATATCATCTTCAGTAGTCTCTCTCTCTCTCTCTCTCTCTCTCTCTCTCTCTCTCTCTCTCTCTCTCTCTCTCTCTCTCTCTCTCTCTCTCAAATACTTGCACTTCTACCATTGCGTTGCTATGATTGTTTTACGAGAAGTTCCAAGTGGTAATTAGCCAAATAACTGAATATTCTCGATTTTTTAAACCCTTATTTATTTATTTTTCTATTATTATTATAGAAATCAGCGTGTTTTCTTCTACGATACTAAAAAATATTCACGGCATTTACTTCCTTTACGGCAAGGGAACTTAGCACTTACAAAGTCCTAACCAAAGCAGAAGTACGAGTCAAACTTAGATCGTCCATAACATAAAAAAAAAAATTATGATTAATTCGATGCTTAACATATAAACCTAGTTCTTTAATACATGCTAGAATGAACAGAGACATTCGAGACTTAAATGATTTGCATAATGCAAATGAAATGCACAGTAAGTATAAGCCTGATCGCCTTATACAGATGGCATTCGTAATTAATGTATCGTAGCCGCAACTCGCTCCCGTTATCCAATGTAGTTTTAAGTAACTTATTTAAAGCGTAAGGATCTCATTTTTGCCAAACCATTTTAATATATTACGTAGACAGCGAGTACAAAATCAAGAAAACAAATTTTATAACTCTACCTATTATATGTATCCGTATCGACATTAAAGTTTCAAAACACAAAATAACACTTGAACAACTAAATACAGGAGTTGGAAAGATTACTAATAAGTATGACTGTATGTAACGGAATATGTAGAAAATGTCTGAACTAGGTGAAAAATCATAAGGAATGAAAGAAGGAATTTATAATTTCTTAGCAGAAAGGAAAAAGCGACTGTGAAAATTTGAGAAAATCAGCAATCAGCGTTTTTATGTGACCGTATATGCGGATTTTATTGATAAGTAAGACAGGAAACAAGAATGTTCATCAGTGCAGGTTTTAAACAAAAAAAATGGTATATGTTCAAATATTTATTTTGAATAGGTTGCGTGAGAAGTTTACGAGCAAGGGTAGTAAACCTGTGTAGAGTAAATGATCTCCTAAAAAGCTGATGAGTTCGGAGCTGGTATGTGGAAGGTTGGGGAAGGTAATTTTTTATGAACTATTAGACCTTTTAAACGGTGAAAGCGGAGCATTTTATAATATTCAAACAGAGCATTGGTCTGGTGTCCTACACTGATATATACGTGGTACGTGTCTGTACCTGTCTGACATTCTTTTGTCGATGGAAATATGAAAGAAATCATAGAGACTGGAAACGTAGGTGTAAGTCTGCAGGATTAGACTTGGGTCGCAAATGGATTCTGGAGAGACTACTTCGAGCAGATGATAAAATATGAATGGCAGCTACTAAAGGGGATCTGAGGGATTAGTGAAAAAGTTATAGATATTATATAGGTGGTGGTAAATAAAAGCGAGTGATTCATTGAGGCGTTTAGGAGTAAATATCACTCGTCAGTATGGAATGAGAGAAGGAAAGTTGAATAAAGGAAGGGACCAAGAGCTCTGCAAGACTGGTAAGAGATAGGAGAGACAAAATTTGGAATATAGTTAGGATGAGTACAAACAGAAAAAAAATTTGCAATCACCTAGAATTAAATGCCAGCGTAATATACTGTACATGGCGTGGTGAGAGGGTGGGAGGTACCGTGATATAATGTTGTAATAGTAAGTTACCTTTGGCTATTCTATGAAAAAGTGTTTTGAGGCTTGTTAACATGGAACACTGGAGGACGATAACTTTCTGGAAAACTGACCACTTCGAAAACACTTGAAGGAAGAGGGGGACCTAAAAGGTTGTTAGTTAGATGAATCAGCGAAAGTCTTGATAAAGTAGGGTCACAATATCGTGGAGGTATAGGAGTAAATGCACGACAGAAGTACGCGGGCAGTGTGCCGAGATACCCAATGTATTTTTCGTGTAAGTATATGTACAGTAGCCTCCGGTGCTTTGGCCACTACCGGTAAAGGGGACTCATCTTGGATAAAGTAGATAAAGGATCAACTTGGTAACGAGCGTCGTCTTGTTTCTACGAGACCAGACCTTGCTGAAGTATATAAATCACACCAATTTACCTGTGCACACGTTTATTATTGTAAACCTCTGGATGTGAATTCTTTTGATATTGCTGCTGCAGTTATTTTGGAACGATGAGAGAACATGAAAATATCAATATGAATACGTTTTCTCCTTGACAGTTTGAAATAATAATTGGAATTTGGCGTCGTTTAACTAAACAATGAAAGCTTTATTTTCTTTGCTGTTTTAAACAAGTAAAAAATGAGCCGAAGTTTCTTCGGCGCAATCAAGTTTTCTGTGAAGCGTATAATGCTGTATGAAACTCTCAGCCGTCCGTGGTGGCCTATGTTGTTGCGGTGCCAGACGCACGATTATGGCTAATTTTAACCTTCAAGTTTGATTTGATTTTCAACATATCTTTTGCTTTTAGCATCGGCTGCCATTTGGTATGTTTGACGAGTATTTGGCGGATGATCAGCATACCAATTTGCAGCCCTCTAGCCTCAGTAGTTTTTAAGATCTGAGGGCGGACAAAAAAAAAAAGTGAGGACGGACTGACAAAGCCATCTCAATAGTTTTCTATGACAGAAAACTAAAGCTGATATCTTAAACGCATACAAAATCAGATGAGGCGAAGACAAATTGTGCGGGAAAACGAAAAGCACTGATATAATTGTCAACGTATCAGTTTGAACCGATGCCAAAATTAGCCTACATAGTATTTTGCGTTATTTTTGCTACGACAAAGAAAGAAATAGCCAAGGACTTTTGTGATTAATCCATCTTTCGAACTCGGCGAATAACAATAACCGTTTTGTCATTATATTTGTAGTTACGAGTTTTTTTCTAGCCAGGCCATAAAGAGAACAAGTGCTGCAAGCTACCTGCTATATTTCAGCGTTAATATTGTTTCCTTTTACCAAGAGAATTACTGCTGTTAGAAAAATACGTTCCTTCTGCAATTCATTACAGCTAAACGCAATGAATTACTTTAACCAGTGTAACATTGTGTCTGTGTGAATAATTCTTTACACGCATGTAAAAAGAACTCTGTTTGATTCAGTATTTTCAAAATGTTTATCTTCTAACCTTTCCAGGAATGCGCTCCCGGAAGATATATAGTCTTGTTAATTCATGTGGAATCTGCCACTTTATCAATGTGGGATAGGTAAAAAGAAAACTAACAAACATTTAGTTTTTGATGTTCTGTGGGTTATTCATTATTCCGAATTGTTATATTTAGATGATCGTTAGGAAATTCTTGAAAGAATATCAAGAATCTTGTCTGGGCAAATACATAAATACATGCAAACATACGTACAGACGCGCGCACACAAATAATTTCATATTTATACATAAACACACACACATATATATGTATGTATGTATGTGTATGTATATATGTATGTATGTAATATATATATATACACATATGGTACACATGTAAATACGTATCTTTGTGTTTGTATGAAAGGTATGGACGAACGTGGCTAAAGAGAGAGAGAATTATTTCTACGACGTTAAGAAGAGACTGCAGCATGACTTTGCATTAGAAAAAAGTTGGCATTGAGTATTATACGATAGTGTTTTCATGGTGTCAGCTCATATAAAATAGTGGAAGAAGATAATTGATTGAAAAGTTTGTGCATTCCGGAAATGTTTGGAGGGAGAAAAGGTTGCTGGTTAAACGAAATATCAGAAGTCTTAAAAAAGAAGGGCCCCAGTATCGTAGAGGTGAAAGCGTCAGGACACAATGAAAGTAACTGGGACAGTGTGCTAAGATACTCGATGCACTATACTGATGAACTTCCTGTGTATGTATGTGCATGAAGTGTCCGTTGCTTTCGTAGCAATCTAGACAGAGGATTCACCTCTGATACAGCAGATGTAAGTTGAACGTGGCAACGTCTGCCGTCTTGCTCCTTTAGAACCAACCCTTGTTAGGTGTATAATAGCCAGTTTGTTGATGAAGTATGGACTCCGTCAATCTGCCTCTAACCATGTTTATTATTATGTGTGCACATCTGGACGTGGATTCCTTTGATGTTGCTGTTGCAGATGTTGTGGAGCGATGGGAGAACATGAAAATATGATTATGGATCTTTTCTTTCCTGATAGTTTGACATAGAAATTGGAATTTGGCGTGATTCAACCAAACAATGAAACCTTTTTCTCTTCCGTTGTAAAAAAAAAAAAAAGGGGGGGGGGCATTTTAAAAGTGTACAAAATCAGAGGAGATAAAGGCAAATTGTGCGGAAGAACGGTAAGTACAGAACTATTTTTAAACGGACCAGTTTGAACAAATGCCAAAAATCGCCTTTACAGTATTTCACATTATTTTTGCTACAACAAAGAATGGGATAGCCAAGGAATTTTGCGATTAATTCCACCTTTAGGACTCGATGAATAACGGTAACTGTTTTTCCATTATATCTGTAGGTTTTTTGTTCGACATTCTATAAAGAGGACAAGAGCTGCGGGCTACCTGCTATATTTCACTGTTTACATTATTTCCTTTTACCAAGAGAATTACTGCTGACAGAAAAATACATTCCATCTGCAATTCATTACAGCCTAAACGCAATGGATTACTTTGAGCAGCATAATATTATCTATGTGAATAATTATTTACATGCATGCAAAGAGAATTCTTTTCTGTACTCTTTTTACAGGATATTCGAGCTGATTGCTATTTTCAAAATGTTTGTTCATCTTGTAACTTTTTTCAGGAATACGGTCCTGAACGTTGCCCCTGAGGATACATACTCTTGCTAATTCAAGTGAAATCCGCCAGGCTTCTATCCCTGGAACAGGAAAAAAGGTAACTGATAAAAATTCAGTTTTCGATGTACCAAAGGTTACTCATTGTTTAAAATTGTTTTACATAGATGATGTTAGTTTCGGAGTTTAGAAAAAAAAAAATCTTAAAAGACTACGAAGAACCGTGTATGCAAACACATCAGTACGTACAAAAATACGCCCAAGCCCACACATACAAACATATGTAAACATAGACACATTCATTTATATATATATATATATATATATATATATATATATATATATACACTCTATACATATATACATACATATATATATATATATATATATATATATATATATATATATATATATATAGATGAGTAGAATACATAGACAGATAGATAGGTAGATATATATATATATATATATATATATATATATATATATATATATATATATATATATATGTATATATATATATATATATATATATATATATATATATATATATATATATATATATATATATATATATATGTATGTATGTATACAGTATATATATATATATCATATGTGGAGAGAGAGAGAGAGAGAGAGAGAGAGAGAGAGAGAGAGAGAGAGAGAGAGAGAGAGAGAGAGAGAGAGAGTTACGCAAGAGACAACAGCACCTTGAAATCTTTTGCCCGTTTCCCTTAAAAAAAAAAAACTTCGACAAAGTTTAAGAGCCCTAATAAGATTTACTATTATTATAAAGGACAATACTGGGAAAAATTTGCATTCTGAATCTTTCTCTGATTATTTTCTCTCTCATTCGTACTCTAAAGACTTTGTATATTTTTTTTAATATTTTATAGTTATTCCGTCATTAGAGATAGCAAAACTTTAGCAGTTTAAGGATTAACTGAGAATGTGATGACTGTGATTAAGAAGATAATCAGGCTTTGTACCCTAAGGCAGTGCTGAACATTTTACTCGTACTTAGATAATCTCCAGTATTTCAGTAAAGGTTTTCATGTAGCTGGTGTTACTATTTTCAAGTTAAATTATTATCAGTATTTTTGAAACTCACTATTATTACGCATACTACAATTATCAGGCAACTGTTACCAAAGTAAGTAAACTCTCAGGATAAATGAAATGAAATTGGAATTGCTTGTACAGCTAAATAGACTCTTAAACGGAATATGCTTTTAAACAAAAAAACACTGGCTTTTGTAAGGCTAGCGTAAAACTTTTTTTTAAATAAGAATAAGTAACTCTTCATATCTTCATATTAATAAATATATGATATCCTCAGTGAAGACCAATAAAAAAATGACAGCAATATTATACCAAGATTCCTTTGACAATGAAAAAAGCTAGAACAATAGCTGTTATCGCTTTCATTGTCATATTGTCACCAACGTCGACTGTACCTTTGTGTGTACATATCCAAAAGAAAAAAAAAAAGAAATAAAATGGAGAACGAATGCAGCATGAAACAAAAATCTCTCTCTTGCGATATAATATAGTGTGTGTGTGTGTGTGTGTGTGTGTGTGTGTATGTGTGTGTGTGTATATATATATATATATATATATATATATATATATATATATATATATATATATATATATATATACACGAGTATACACACACACACACACACACACATATACACATATATATATATATGTGTGTGTGTGTGTGTGTGTGTGTAAATTTCGTTGAATTCAATGGCTTTTTGGTTCTTAATCAACTTTTTATTAGTTTCACAGTACTTTCTAAATCTTCTGCGTTCTTCAAGGCGTAACTGATAGGTAAAGAAACGAAGATTAACGCTTTGTTCCATTTACTGAGAGCACAACACCACAGATGTTCCGTCACTTATCGTGACCTCTTCAAAGTGTACTACATTTTCTTTGCGTACTCGTGTTTTATTACATAGTGCGGACGGAACTGTAACGTCCAATAACATTAACAATACATTTAAATTCATTACAATCAAATTGAAGTACAAAAATTATTATAACTGTATTTAAGTCGTACAAAAATAATACTGTACATTACAAGAAGATTTACAATAATCAACAATAATAAACAAAAATCACGTGTGCTGGTTGTTTGGCAACAAACGAAAATTTAAATAGGGGTGCGGGGATACGGATTACGGGGCAAGGATGAAGGGCAAGGAACAGAGGGGGGGGGTGTGTGTGGGATTGAGAGAGAGAGAGAGAGAGAGAGAGAGAGAGAGAGAGAGAGAGAGAGAGAGAGAGAGAGAGAGAGAGAGAGGCGTGATTCAAGAAATGTTGTTGCCATTATTTGAGTTATTTGCTCTTCCGGTGTTGGATGATATTGGCCGCCTTCAAGATGGGAGCGATCTTTCTGCTTCCAGTTGGCGGTTCAGGGTCGGTCTTTGTAATAAAATGCAGACCGATTCTGCTGTGATTAGTCGGTGGAGATTTTGCTCCGTACAGATGATATTGGTATTCTCCACAAGTTCCTGGGTCGTCGGTTTTCGATTGTGATGATCGACGTAGTGTTGGTGGATGGCTCCGGTATTACGATGGAGGCAGAAAGATCGCTCCCACCTTGTAGGCGGTCAATATCATCCAACACCAGAAGAGCAAATAGCTCAAATAATGGCAACAACATTTCTTGAATCACGTCTCTCTCTCTCTCTCTCTCTCTCTCTCTCTCTCTCTCTCTTTTAATCCTCCCTATTTTTTATTAACAACATATATAATATATAAAATTCCATGTTTGGACTGTCCCTCTTTTTATACACACACACGCACACACATACACACACACACACACACACACACACACACACACACACACACATATATATATATATATATATATATATATATATATATATATATATATATATATATATATATATATATATATATATATATTTCAGTAATTCCAAGGATATGATTCAGATAACGTTACTGTATTTTTAATCTTTTTCCCTAACGCAAATATATCTCTACTGACTTGACGAAACAATATCATTCCTGTCAAAATAAACCTTCCGCGTTGCAGTGGACTTTTACAGTGCAATTAATCAAGAGAAATTCCTGTGTAGAAAGATTATTTTTTGAGAACATTTTTGACATTTCTACATCGGCTCATATTTTCCTTAGGTATGCAAGGTAAACGATTTCTGCTTTCGCTTCATTACAGTTCTCCTGACTTGATGCTATTTCTTTACTCTCTCCTACGACGCAATAAGGCTCACAAAAGTATGACTTCGATTTTGTTTCCAAGCATAACGCTCGTTTAGAAGATATCGCCAACTGTGAACAGCGAATGTGCTTTGTTTCTGTCAGCCTACGGAAACAACTCGCTTGGAATACTAACACAACTCTGTATGTACACACCATTTCATCGTAAGCTTGATCGACTACACCTTTCATGCTTTACATGTTTTAAGAACGTGCGGTAAACACAATTATGTTCTCTGTAGCAAAGTGAACTCTTGGGTATTTATCTAATTTTTTTGCGATTAAGCGTTCTTTTGCTGTGATTAGGCTTCATAACTCAGCAGATTGCAGTAAAACATTCTGAACAACGCACGTGAATAATTCATTCCACAGTGACTTCGATAACCTCATAATGCCGTCAGTGAAGAATAGCGGTGAATACTCACGGTCTTGTAGCACGATCCTCGGTTAGAAAATTACAGCGCTCCAGAGGTTCGTGTTTACATTATGGGAGAGAGAGAGAGAGAGAGAGAGAGAGAGAGAGAGAGAGAGTTACCACATCACTCATGTTCCAGACGCAAGCTAAGATAAGCAATGAAAGTTAGGTGTGCGATGCAAAGCTGTGTTAACTGGCGAGAAACATTTTAATTTACTATGATTCTCCTTGCATTTATGCGTACATTTATGTATGACTAAATGCTTAACTTGGTCCTCTCTCACTCTCTCTCTCTCTCTCTCTCTCTCTCTCTCTAAACGTATGCACATGACAGCACTCTTTAATATACGATTTAACACCTGGTGATGAATGATCAGTGACTTGGCTTTCTGAATAAAAATTATACTAGTGTTCTTAGATGAAAATTGGGTTCAGCTGTTTTATGATCCAAGCCTACCACAAACGAACCTATCTTTTCTCAAGAAACTCAAATTCTTCTGTAGGAAACAGTTTAACTGCCTTAAAGTAACCGGTAACGGTGGCGTGAGGTCAGTTACAAACTAACTTTCTCTCTAGTTACTTAGACAGGAACAAGTAGTGATTCTCACACAAGTGTTCCAGTTAAGAAGCGTTTTACTTCTTTTCCTGTCAAAAGCACACTGTAAATGAAGAGTATGATGAGTTCTGAATAGTACAATATTAATTCTCACACAAGCGCTCTGGGCATAATAAGGATATGCGAAGGAGAATTCTAAAATTCTGGCATTCAAATAGCGTCAACCTTCGATACCCACCCGGCCGAAAAGTTTTTTTTTTTTATTTTGGTATAACGTATGACATAGAACACCAAAAATGTGCAAGATTTTTTCATAAAATGGTTTGTACATAATTATGTTTTACTACCGTAAAATAAGTCGGTAGTATTGGGTCCTTTTCAGGAGTTTCCAGTCGTCACCAACACACAATTAACTAAAATAAAAAGCAGTACTCGATATTTTGAAAGCTTTATAGTGAGGAACACTGTCGAGAATGTATCCAAAATGGACGAAAAGACACGTGGACGGTCCCTAATATTTGCCCTCAACAGGAGGCCATACCAACGACGTCTTTAACAGACCTTGGAGAAAATCGTTTGAGTTATACACTTTACACAGTTAAAGATTCAACAACGCATTTACATATTACTTCAGTCATTTTATCCCGTCAACTTCCATTTTCTCAAGGTGTTTCAGTCTAATTACATGTCTTGCCTTTGGATGAGAAAGAACAATAAAAGTAAACATCGAAACATTATCATATATAGTATAAAGTTTCCACCTATCTCCGCTGTAAGCTAATCCTTGATCAGATCCACATATCCTTTATTATTATTTTTACTGATTATTATAGGGTCATTCACGCCGTAAGCTGAAAACCACTTCAACAGTGCTGGGCTGTCACATACAGTTTTAGCATGACCATTTCCCATCCATTTATTCAGCTTTACAAATTTACATTTTTCATATCAGAAATGGGTAAAAAATCAATAAATGTGATTTATTTGACTAATAAACTATGCATATCTTCCTGTTTCTGTGATATTATCCGCACTGCATTCCGAGAACAGAACAATTCGGTCGGATATTATTCTTTCAATAAAATATCACCCTACTGTATACCAACAGAGGGGTAATATACTGTACTACCAAATAATATAAATAAATCTCTATAATAACAAGTGTAAATGTAAAGAAATGACACGTGCACATACATATGTATGTGTGAAAAATCATGATTTTTTTTATGCATGCAAGGACCACCGCCGTATCTGTTATATGTCTTAATTGTCTTAAGAATGACATTATACATTTTAACTAGGTCAATAGACAAGTGTTAAAACGGCTTTTGCTAAACGCAATATTTCACCTATTAATGGAAAAAGTGCCAGGTCAAGTAATAAGAATTGGCGAACTTGCTAAACAAGAGCATTCCTATTTAGAAGGGACCTTACAAAGGTAATAAATAGATCGAGAGCATCTGGACGTTTTTCTCCAAATGCGCGATGTCTCCAACCTCACCGCTGCCTTGCATGCCCGCAGTCACTCATCAACAATTCGCAATGTGATCGTTTGACCTTTTCCTCGACTGCCCTGCATTCTTCATGGGCGAGAGCAACGACGAACATGCATTCATGCATATTTATTTGTGTGACAGCTAAACCATCAGAATCCTTTTTCAGTCGTAGGGAACATATCGCAATAGTTTCCAAAGGATAAATGAATTAATACTTGGTTTCCAACATTCTGAAAGAGACAACTTACTTTTATGAAGAGTCCCGACTAGCCGACATGCTTTGCAATGTATTTGGTCAAGGTATTTTACAAAAGAAAGTAATTTTTTCTTCATGTAAAATATCAAACCACAATGTTGTCAGTTATTTGGATTTTATATTTCATCAGAAAGAAGATGGCCCTGAACGAAGATACACACAAATCTATGAAAGGAGAATATCATCACAAAACTATAAATCCGCTTTGTTGACCTTCAATGTTCTCAGAAAAATCTGCAGCAATACATATTTTTCATCTTCTCTGGTCATGTACGCCCATAGCCGTAAACTGATGTGACATACATCAAGTACCTCACATTCATTCGCGCCTGTAAGTAGCTACGTTAATTCTTATAGTTATTATTTCAAATGCTTTTGCAAGCCCGATACTGCCAGCCATTCTCACTAATTACAGGGGGCGAGGTTAATGTTGCTTTAATTTCAGGAATTCAGCAGAGAAGTAAGGGTGCACTTTGTGCACTTGTCGTTAGCCTCAAATAAAGAAGCATCTATGCCTTATGTGGAGCATTTTTTCCCTAGTGGATACACAACCTCTTCCTAATGAGCATTTTTCCCTAGTGGGTACACAACCTCTTCCCAATGAGCATTTCTCCCTAGTGGGTACACAACCTCTTCCTAATGAGCATTTTTCCCTAGTGGGGACACAACCTCTTCCCAATGAGCATTTCTCCCTAGTGGGTACACAACCTCTTCCTAATGAGCATTTTTCCCTTGTGGGTACACAACCTCTTCCTAATTACTAATTCATCTTTAGCCAGGTGCACTGGTATTCCATGCACTTTCCAGGGCTACCTTGACAAGTTTGACAAGTCAGCACCGGTTAATGCCGTCAACACTGTAGACAATTATAGATTAATCTAACATATCAGCATAAATAAAGGTTCTTCAACTGTCCATGTCATTCAAGAAATTTCGCCATAACAGGTGATGTCCTCGTTGTCATGGTACGACAAGTTTTTGTGAAATGATGAGTGACAATTCTTTTAAAAATCGTCATTGGTCATCTGAAGTTATTCCATTTTTACAGATAAACGATTTTTAAGAACAGTTTCGAATGAATTTAATGAACAAATCAGCATCACATTCTGTTTCACCTCATTTAAGATAACGTGGAAAACCCAGATTTGGCCGGAGGGTTGAGGCGATGTGTCATTAACGTTTACCGAGTGAGTGGAATAAAAATCAAAATATTTTTTGACAGCATATTACTTCGAGAATTATCCGTATACAATTTTCGACGATTTTATTCATTTTTTTATCTCGGGCTTCCGAAAGTATGTCCTTATCATAATCATTTAGGTCGACCAAACTTCATGAAAATCCAGTATGGAAAGAAGCGCGATTTAAGAAGCATAAAAAATCATAATACAGTAATGCTGACGAAACCAACGCCGAAATTTGATAATATATAGATTCCAACATAAATTAATAAAGCTGCAAGACAGAAATTCCCCGAACAACAAATCAGGCATGTGATTTTATAGGCATGTAATGTACGAACACCTTGTCCCTGAAATGTCATTCACCTATGAATAATTCTCGAGACTGTCACCACTTGTCAAGGAAGTGATGTGCACCCCGCCCACGTTTCCGCTTCCCGAAGATTTATGCGTCTTGGATCCGTCATCGCTCCCCGTGACGTCCAGACGTTACGCAAATTGCAAGAACAGCGACAAAAGTGCGTGGAAATGATGAAGCGTGAGGGGACCTGAAATGTGAGGAAGATATAGACAAATCATTCACCCCGGGTCCTTCGCTGACACTTTATAACATAAGAGAGGAAGGATGCAAATGAGACAGAGGTCTTGCGCTGCATTTGAATTACAAGGCGAAGGCAGCTTAAAAGGGTTTGATTGCGACATTCCTATCGCCAGTAATTCTGAGATGAAAATGTTTTGTTAATTCTCTCAGTCAATTTCGTGCCAACGGGGATAAATGCATAGTTCTGCAACTGAGATTAAGATTGCATTACATTCAATAATGATTCCTATTATTACTAATAATAGCGATTCCCGGTATGAACCAGTTATTTAAATAATTCACTTGTGCACACCCAAACACATCCACACACATACATTATATATATATATATATATATATATATATATATATATATATATATATATATATATATGTATGTATATATATACATACATACATACACATGTGTTTGTGTGGGGTTTGTGTCATACGCAGTCATTTACACGCAGGGGTTTTATATATATATATATATATATATATATATATATATATATATATATATACATATGTATATATGTATGATATATATATATACTGTATATATATATATACATATATGTATAATATATATATATAATATATATACTTATATTATGTATGTATATATATGTATGTATTTATAATATATATATTAATATTATGTATATATGTATATATACATATATATATGTATCTAAATGTATGCATGTGTGTGTGTGTGTGTATGTTCCAGCATAACTCTGAAATGCATTGAGCAATTTCAACAAACCTGGTATACATATGACTTACTATCTAGAAAAGAGTACTGTGGGGGCAAGACACCACTAGCACCAAAGGGCAACAAACGGGGTGAGGCTGGGAAGGGCTTCCCTGAAACGGGGCTGGTTCTGTCAGTAGACTTAGTAACTAAATAAACTCTACAAATTTATCCCACCTCATTTCGGTAATATGCCTTACTCTCTGGAGAAGAATACTGTGGGAGGTGGGTAAGCGATCACTTTCACCAAAGGGGGTTGGGGTGTGAAGGGGTGACGTAAAAATAACCGAAAACGACAGATATTAGCGTCTAATCCATAGTTTTCGAGGTCGCTGAGATGAATATTAAACTCCAGATACCCTTTAAGTCCAATTTTAGCCCCAGTAGGAATGGGGGATGAGAAGGGGTGAAATATAAAATGTCAAAAATGCTTGGCAATGTAATTGAAGCAACTATCTTAACAGGAAAGGGAGGGAGAGAGAGAGAGAGAGAGAGAGAGAGAGAGAGAGAGAGAGAGAGAGAGAGAGAGAGAGAGAGAGAGAGAGAGTTTGTCGGCTGTCATACAGTTTTCCCGGGCAGCGCCGGGTTGGTCAGCTAGTGTATA
>JANJGK010000001.1:79050997-79055997 GCA_039081455.1 Macrobrachium rosenbergii
CAATGTGGATTTTTTTTCAACGGTGGACGACATGAATTTCGCAAACGGTATTTCAGTTCTCAGAGCCAACTACTGAATCGCACCTGAAATACATGCTGGTAGAGACGATAAAAGGATAAGCCTCTTAAGTCAAGCTGAAGGCTAGAGCAACGCAAAAAATCTCTCTTTTATTTATTGGATTTAAATTCGCAGATCTTCTAGAAATACGACTCTAATATGAAACAATCCCCCAATGAAATTTTAAATTTTTGAAGAAATGATTGGCCTGTGTGTTTTTTTTTTTCTGTGATGAATCAGCACATTAAACGAGGCTGACGTTCCCCTCTAACTCACGGAAGAAGTGAGTCACATAAGGTGCCAATCTTAACCAAATTCTTTATGTTCTGGATCATATCAACAATTGATTTTTTTTATTGTTTATTTCAAGTCCAGTATTTATTCGACATTACCCTGAAGACTGGTTGATTTCGTTCTTGAACCTTATCTTCATGCATTCAGGTCGCTTGGATGCTCTGTCTTTAAATGTCAAATGCTTTTATCCCTCTTCCTGCCCACTTTCAGACACGGTAAAATCCTCAGCAACTTTTGCTGTGCCTAAATCTTTATTGCTTTCCTCTCTTCAAGGGGACAAGTCCATTGACATAGTTGTTTCATCAAAGGCCAGGGCCAAAGTTTATTCATTTTTTTTTTTTTGTCATTCTCATACATGGAAGAGGAAAGATGAATGCAAGTAATTTTATTATGTCTGCGAGTTACTTGGATGAAAGAAGCGCAAAGCGAGTTATTCTTAATCTTCTACTACTAAGAAATAATCATTTTTACACCGGGGAATGATAGTAATTTTACATAATGAATTAGATACGAAAATCAGTTAAAAGGACAATAAAATAGGGGGCTAAAAGCGATATGTTCATTTAGAAAACTACAGCATATGAAATGCAAACTTTGAGACATTTTCTTGCAGATACTGCGCTTCCCTCTGATATTCGACTTTACTAACAATTCCTGTCCCTGATAAATCTTGAGAGGTAACAAATGTTTTTGTGCATTTTTATACTTCACTCTAAATCCGGAGAAAATCTGTTCGCAGAATTTATCCTTTGTTTTTAATACTAAGCAAATAATATTTGAATGCCATTCGTAACACCAAACATTCCTTTTTTCCAAGCGTATTTTTTAAAATCCTTTATTTGAAGTTGAACGAAAATTAAATTGTCAATTGTTCTTCGAGTGAGCATTTACAATATAACACTAATCTGAATGTTCTTATAATCCATCAAGTCGATATGAGTAGATGGGTAAATCTTCCTGTTGATTACATATTATTTATTGAATACAAACTCAATGAAATACAGACTCTTTTCATTTATTGTTAAATATCATGAATAACTAATATTTTAAAAATAGACACATAAGTAAAATAACATGCTAGTAAAAATAATCAGATCATAAAATGCCACAACATTTAATGAAAGTGCTACTTCAAAATTTTGGATGATTTCAAAAACAAACAAGCAAAAAACGCGCAGAAGTTTCTTCGTCGCAATCAAGTTTTCTGTACGGCGTATAATGCTGTATGAAACTTTCTGCGACGGCCTGGTGGTGGCCTGTGTTTTGGCACCTATAGCAGTGCCATACGCACGAACATGGCTAACTTTAACTTTAAATAAAAAAAAAAAAACTACTGAGGCTACACAGCTGCAATTTGATATGTTTGATGATTGGAGGGTGGATGATCAACATCCCAATATGCAGCCACCTAGCCTCGGTAGTTTTTAAGATCTGAGGGGGGACAGAAAAAGTGTGGACGGACAGACAAATGGCCCTACCAATAGTTTTTTTTTTTTTTTACAGAAAACTAAAACCAATGAAAATTCAGGACTGGAAAAATTAAATATAAAAATACAAAAGAATTCATAGTCATATTACCTGGGTTAATTAGCAATCAACATTGTAATGTAGTATATAGCTGAACTGGTTTTACTAATAAACATAATGACTTAATAATTAGCATATACACCGTAATCATTAGGGACCTTTAATTAGGGCAGTAATCACTTAAATTATTAACTTTGACTAGACATAGCTAATCTATATGATTTCATTGTGCTCAACTTTAACATAACTTTTTACTATATAATCAATAAAAAATTGTTTTGGCCTACTTTTGTCGGAATGCTGTTCCCGTTTGTGGTTGTCAGTATGTGCCCGTGACTGTATTTGATACACGACAACTCGAAGTGATTTCCTTTTCTGACTGCTTTCTTCCTAAAGCTGAATTCGCCTATCTTTCAAAGTTAAGTGCCGGCATCTCGGAACACAGAGATGGATGTTAAAAATGCGATAAAATCAGTTAGCTTTGTATATCTAAGGAGTCTTCACATTTTAGAAAATCCTGTTATACAACAGTTTCAACTAGGGCAGTGCCTCTTAGGTCCGCCATGCCTCTGATTGTGATGTGTAAATACTTGGAAATTTTTTGCATTTTTGCGCAGCTCCTGTTCATGCAGTAATTGAAGATTTTTTTTTTTGGGGGGGGGGAAATACTCTCACATGATTTGAACAGTATTTACAACGTTGTCTAAGAATTTCAATGAGTATGGAAAAAATCTACAGTAATCGCAGTGAAAGATGACTGAATGATGAAGTAATATCTATGAGATTGAGGTTAAATGGAATGAAGGACTGATAAAAATGGGCTGAAAAAAAATACCTGTTACAAAGATCTCTGTAACAAACAAATCTAAGAATTAAATCGTGGCTCATCCTGCAATTGCTGTATGACGCTTATCCATTTCTTCATGTGGCTATTCAGACAGACAGACAGACAGACAGACAGACCTACCTCCTAAATGTATTTGAACATTTAGTTTTATCCAATCTACGGGAATCAACTAATTCATTGCAGGAGTCGTCTTTCAGGCTCTTATCAAATCTAGTCTCCCAACGCTATTGATTATTCAATCTCTTATTCACCCTTCAATTCAGTGACGTATAGGGTCACCGGCTTGATGGACTCAATTGACATTTAATCAGCGCGACTCCATATTCAATGAGAGGAAATGTGAGAACCTGCGTCATGGGATGAGTACAAGAATGTCTAATGGGAAGGATATGGCCTTATGAAATGTATAATCAAGATATTACACTCATGAGTGTCTCTGTCACTTCTTCGGACATACTGACTTGCCCTATATTATCAAATCCTTAATAAGAGCGAAACTATATTCTTTATTTGCAGAAAGGTGTTTAAAGATAGAAAAATTCATTCTTGTTTATGGAATCCATAAATAAGTCTTTCTTAAAAATACTTTGCTGCTGGCAATAAGGATTTTAAAGATGAAGCATCAAAGCCTTATGGTGTGTAAAATCAATAAAAGAAGCATGAGGATTTATTTCATTCTATAAATAGGTGTTACAGCAACTATGGTCACCGCGGCCGCATAAATATCCTATTACACTCCAAAATTAATATTTTACGTAACCTTCGGATGATAAATACAGTATACAGTACTTGCCAGAATTTAAGGCGCCCAAATTCCTGGCACTTTCCAGCAGTTGCCAGAATACGTGCCAAAATTTTAGGCGTCTAAAATTCTGACACGTGCCAGAATTTTAGGCACCCAAAATTCTGCCACGTACTGGCACCTGCCAGAATACATGCCAGAAGTTTGGGCGCCTAAAATTCTGGCACGTGCCAAAATACGTTCCAGAATTTTGGGCGCCTAAAATTCTGGCACGTACTGGCAGGTGCCAAGAATACGTGCCAGAATTTTGGGCGCCTAAAATTATGGCACGTACTGGCACGTGCCAGAATACGTGTCAGAATTTTAGACGCCTAAAATTGTGACACGTATTGGCACATGCCAGAATACGTGCCAGAACTTTGGTCGTCTAAAATTCTGGCACGTTCTGGCAGGTGCCAGATTGTGCCAGAATTTTAGGCGCCTAAAATTCCGGCACATATTCTGGCACGTGCCCGTACCTGCAAGAATTTTAGGCACCCAAAATTCCGGCACATATTCTGGCACGTGCCTGTATATGCCAGAGAAAGAGAAATCGAAAGGAATTTCCAAAGGGACAGAAGACTAACTGAGTTTTGAGAACTGCAATTAATTAATCATCATTAATGCAGGATTGTCTATGCCGGATCTTTCGAATGAGCAGAAGTAACTCACTTCCTGTAATTAACTTCAGATATCGTTGCTGCTTCATATTTTAATCTTTCACTTTCATTTCCTACGCTAATTTAAGCTAAAATACTTGTTTCGAAGATGCCAAACGCCCACTTACATAAACGTCGACTCAGTTATGAAGACATAATTACACAGAAGTGAATAAATTTTTGCCATTTGCGCTCTTCACTAACAGACCAGAAATTAAAAGAAATGTTTGCAAACTACATAGAGAAATTCACGATTGATCAAATAATGGAGCATGAAAAATCTTTATTCTTTCAAAGTAAATAAAAAAATTAGACTGAAAAGTCTTTTCATCTTCAGAGATAGCATCCCCAAAATATGACTGACAGAGTGCAGCTTAGGAATACAGCTGAAGAAAGCCGGCTTAGAGATTTTAATCCTTGGAAAACCAATGAAAGCAGAAAAATGTTTGAATACTTTGAGAAATAAAACTTGCAAGATATCAGATCGCCAATTCACCAAATCAGTAAATGGAAGGAGACAAGAAACAAAGAAAACTGGAGAAAAGAGGGAAGTTTGTTAAGCCTTCGACATAACATCTGCATGAAACCAAATTACCAGATGGGTACATCAGTAAAAAAAAAAAAAAAAAAAAAAAGAGTGACACAAAAATAGACAAACACTACCTCCAACGTTTAAGATTGTTTTATGTTTTTTTCCGATGCTCCAGTAAAGGTATACTGTTCTTCAAATGCAAATCCTCAAGTGGTCATAAGAAAGGATAAGCGGTATTCCATTCTTGACATTTCAGGTGAACTTAATTTTCTAGTTTCTTTTCATTTTTTAGTAAAATCCATC
>JANJGK010000001.1:79060997-79063497 GCA_039081455.1 Macrobrachium rosenbergii
AAATGTAAAATGAAAAATAGCTTAATAGAAACTTAAAATAATGTACCTGGAGATAGGCTATAGCAGAAAACTTCATAACTTTCCATTTGTTCTGTGGAGGGGGGGGCTCTAATTTCGAAACACCCGGTATATATATATATATATATATATATATATATATATATATATAATATATATATATAATATAACTGAGGCAATTCCCAGCGCTGCTTTCTATTCTATTCATACGTACGAGAGCAGAAGGTCGCTATGTATATAAATTTCCACATCTCTTGCATCTTTCCGTAAAATATTGAAAGTCATGTACGTGAACGCCGTCAGGAAGAGAAAAATATATAAGAAAACCTCCTCAATTCCCCTTAGAATCAATTTCTTTTCCATAGAGCTACAACGATGCGGCCTCCCTTTGAGGTACCTCTTGTGAAAGGGAGGTCCTGCGACCTCGTTGAATAAAAAGATATGACTTGTGTGATCCACCCTCCATATCCTCAATCCCTCCTACCTTTCTCTTATGCTTCCCCTCTTCTTATATCACCCTCCAAATCCCCTCTTCATTCATAAGCCGTTCTAATCCTCTCTCTCTCTCTCTCTCTCTCTCTCTCTCTCTCTCTCTCTCTCTCTCTCTCTCTCTCTCTCTCTCTCTCTCTCTTTTATGTCTTTTTCTGTCTACAACAGTAAATACCGCTTGAATGCAAGACCGTGGAAACGATAAGACTGTCAATAACATGCAAGAAATAAAGGTGGCCAGTTATTATTGATTTTATTTATTGTGTTTTTGCTGTTGCTGTAATGAAAAGCCTAATGAAAACGTGAGATTATGAGAATGAATAAAAAGGTCTTTTCCAGATCTAAAGACTGAATAAAAAATATGTGCAAGAAATATTTAAGGGGAATGGATCGTGAAAGCAAATTCTGTAACTAAGCCAGCAATTGCGAAATTACCGTCGTATCTTGGAGTAGGTTTATAGTATGGCATCTCTCTCTCTCTCTCTCTCTCTCTCTCTCTCTCTCTCTCTCTCTCTCTCTCTCTCTCTCTCTCTCTTAAAAGAGTCAGTAGAAGTAAGGATTATTTTGTATTCCACCAGTGACTCACTCTTTGTTGCCATCCACCTGAACTTATTCATTTGCTCTACTGTATAGGCTGCCTCTGAAAATTGTTTAACGTTTACAGAGTTTTTTTTTTTTATTGTACATGAATTTTTTGAGCTCTAGGTCAGTTCAACATTCCCACATGCAAGAATCATAATCCGAAAAAATTCTAATTTTTAAATACAAGACATTTCAAATTTCTTATGAGTTTTATGGATTACTGGGATAACAATGGCAGACTTTATAGTATTTTATTTTTCCTCTGTTATTTCGAAATCTTAGTATGAGGGAAAGTCACACGGATTAAATCCAAACATTTTATCAATTCAATTTTCTAAAGAGCTTCTCTTTGGTAAGATGAAAAGACTGGAAAACACGGATTCCTTTTCCTCGCAGAAGTGATTGGCCGATATAGATATATATATATATATATATATATATATATATATATATATATATATATATATATATATATATATATATATATATATATATATATGTATGTATGTATATACATACACACACTAACGGATCCAGAAAAATTTCATGGGTGCACCAATTTTCATATTATACAAACATACATATATGTGTGTATGTATATATTATTGCTATAATAGATTTATTTTTTTCCTATTTTAATATTTCTCATTTATGTTATTATTATAAAAATCTTAAATATTATTTTGTCATTATTTTTCATGGGGGGGGGGACACGTGCCCAGGTGCCACCCCCCGGATCCGCTAGTATACACACCGGTATGTGCATATACATATGTACATATTCATATTTACATAATTATGTTCCATCTATTTTCAGTTCCGACAGAAGTATGTTAGCATGACGCGCTCCATTTTCTAAAAGCTTCCTCCCCCATCTCTGCTCCTTTCTCTTATCCATACTCGAGTGCATTAAAACAGCCAAGTAAAATACAGAGGATACTGCACCAACTGGCCTCCTGACGACAACTGAGGTCTGGACAGGAAACATTGTTTGCAAACAGTTTCCAAGCTGTTTGCAAACAGTTTCCAAGCTGTTTGCAAACTGTTTCCAAACAGTTTGCAAACTTTGTTTCCAAACAATATTTCCTATTGTTGACAGGCATTTAGGATTCGAAATGCACGTTTAGATCTGTCGGTAGTGAAGGCTTAACGCCGCCAAATTGCCCGTGTCACTTTAAAAGATTCTGTGTGTGTGTGTGTTTGTGCGCCCTTGGTTTATTTATACCACTGCAGCAGATACCTACTGGAAAGGCTTATCAGTCCAGAGGTACTGCTTTCCATGTCGTCGTAATTATTTATACTTAGACAATGATCACAATCTCTGTGTTTAGAAAGAAACTTATTCTGTTGCAAAAGCATACATGGCCACAGGACTAGTGGAAGGACAAGACCAACATAATTGTTGTTATTA
>JANJGK010000001.1:79068497-79073497 GCA_039081455.1 Macrobrachium rosenbergii
TATATATACATATATATCACAAACATTAAGCCACAAATATCATCTAATATCCAGTCCACTAAACCTCGGGAATAATGTACAACCAAGGGTTATTATTATTGTATCCTGCCAGTACTTCCTCGTTGGCAGGAATCGAACCGTTGCTCGGTTAACAAATAACGATAAACAGTAACTCTGACCACTGAGCCATTTCTTTAGATGGCTCACTAGTCAGAGTCGCTGTCTATCGTTGATGGCTCAATGGTTATAGGAAAAGGGAAGTAGAATGAAATACAGAGGAATTTACACTCAGTTATAAAACACAAAACAAACACATTCCCTGTCTATCGTTGTTTTTACACCATGCGACGGTTCGAATCCTGCAGGTGACGAAGCACCTATCAGCTATAATTCACCTTGAGCGTATGTTACTCCTGAGGTACAGCGAACTGGATAGCACTTGATATTTGTGGCTTAACATTTGTAAATAAAAATAAAAATGATGCGTTGATAAATGAAAATTATGTATATATATATATATATACATATATATATATATATATATATATATATATATATATATATATATATATATATATATAATACATACATACATATATACAGTATATATATATATATATATATATATATATATATATATATATATATATATATACACATTTATGTATGTATGTATGTATGTGTATATATATATGCATATATGTGTGTACATATATATATATATATATATATATATATATATATATATATTGTACACACATATATATATATATATATACCAAGAACTTCTCTCTTTAATTACTCCCAAAAAATAACGCAAACGAAAACATGAGTAACACCAACGAAAAAAAGCGTGTGTAAATAGACCCACCGACGTAAAGATACATTAATTACGATATCCTAGAACCCTAGTTTTTAAAGCTTATTATTTTAAAGTCTGGTTCTATCCGGAAATTAATTGTACTGTATACGCCTTCTTCAGTGTAAATGTTAAAAGGGAAAGGATTTTTCATGGTATAAACAAAAAGGAAAATCTTGTCTACAATACTCAGTCATATATAGAAATTAAATCTAAAAAGAAAATGTTAATGCTTTGAAATTATTATAATCTACTTGAATTATCTTAAGAACTATATTCCAAGCATTTGGTTTTATATGTTGCTGTCAGTAAGTTTTAACCTTAGAATTGTCTTTTCTTTGTCTGTATTATTCACATTTTCGGCTTCTTAGGTAAAATTTTAACGAGAAATCTATTTGCAATTGAACACACGACCTCAGGCGATGATTACAGGTAACCGTCGTAAGTGATTATTTTTAATGCCTTGTTTACCTTTCTTTTAGGAAAAAGTCAAATTATAAGTTCATGAAGGCACGTCTCTCTCTCTCTCTCTCTCTCTCTCTCTCTCTCTCTCTCTCTCTCTCTCTCTCTCTCTCTCTCTCTCTCTCTGTGTGTGTGTGTGTGTAGCCTATAAATAATACAAGCAGATAGATAATATACCTCATGTTTATTCTGAGTGAGAGAAAAACTAGCGTCTAAAAAAACAAGAAGGAAAACAATCCAACAGCATGGGGCAGAACAACAGACAGCTGATTGGACTGTCTTATCCAGCAAATAAAACATGATTAATGCCGCTATAAATTCTTCCTCCTACCATATCCAGAAGGCATTTTCGTGGCTCATAAAGAAACGTCGATATATTATAGCTACCTTTCCTTTTCGTATAGGGTCATTTCAAGCCGACACAGCGCAATGCTTTCGTAAATAGAATCCTAAATCAATCGGTCAGCCGCATATATAAAAAATTCATCAAATGTAAAGGCTATGGACAGCCAAGACGAAGGTACGATGACCGTGTCTATAAAAAGCTGTGAGTGTGTGGGTGTGGGTGTGTGTGAACTGTTTTGACGGATGTTTGCCCAAGATTGCGTGCTTGCTTCTGCTTGCGTGTTCTTGCGTAGCTGAATGACCAGCAATAAGAGTTCCATCCTGGTCGTCAGTCAGGGGCCTGAGATCACAGGAGCGAGCTGAACTATTCGCCTTTTCATTGACTTTTACCTCAGGTCATAATGGCGAATCATTAACTCAAGACAAAATTGTCTTCCAGTGTTCGGCGAGGAAGTTCATTCCCATTTGCAGCAAACACTCACATGTACACTTACTTCTGTATTATGGGAGTGAGATCCAATACAGGCTTAAGACCGGCTTAATCTAATATTACTGCTTAGTTCTGCATGTGGTTATGGGCACTTAAACTTTTAATTTTTCCCTATGTAAATGCAGTTCGCTAAATACACTTATACTGTGCTAATGCCTTTTGTCCCTTATATAGGCTGCAGTTTCTTAAATTTATCTTGAAGCTTATTAGATATCTAAAACACCTGTTTTATAGATTTCATTCCTCACCTTGATGTCGGTTACCCTACACTGGCAACATTGTTCAATTACAGCAAAAAAAAATCCATTTCTTTTCGCAAAATAGGAAGCAGAAGCATACTACTTAAATAAAGAGAATAATTTTGTAATGGAGGAATATACAATATATATATATATATATATATATATATATATATATATATATATATATATATATATATATATATATATACATATATATATGTATATGTATATATATATACATATATATATATGTGTATATGTATATATATGATATATATTTATATATAATTTATATATATATATATATATATATATATATATATATATATATATATATATATATATTTTATATATATATATTTATATATACATAATATATATATATATATTTATATATATATATATATATATATATATATATATATATATATATATATATATTTATACATACATAATATATATATATATATTAATATATACATAATATATATATATATATATATATATATATATATATATATATGTGTGTGTGTGTGTGTGTGTGTGTGTGTACGTGTGTGTGAGTGTTTGGGTCATTCTTGAACGGTGCGATTCCTCAGCTGGGTGCAATAACTACACATTCCCCTACAACAGTACGGTAATTATCATTACTCATTCATCAGCTGTCAAGGTTCCCCGACTCCCTCTCATGGCCAGGTCATGAAGCATCATAAATAATCCCGAGGGGGCTGCAAGAACTAACGTTTATTAGTGGGGAAATGATTATGGGAAAAGACTTGTCATCCAGTGCATTACCGGTTGTCAATGTGCTTTTATTCCAGTAAACGTTTCGCGACATTTTAGTCAAATTACATTTCTTTTCTTGGCTTTCCTTTTTTTCATATTTCCTAGCCGAGAGGTTTATCGACTGGCTGAAGTGATTCGTGAATAACTGATAATGACATTTGAGAAGGTACAGAGATCATGAATCATCTACTTATTGTGGGTCGAAGAGTCGCTGTAAGATATGCTATTGTGGAGCCCGATGTTATTCCACGAAAATCTAGGCAAATAAGAATTACAGATCTGTCCATTTGTGAATTATACATAGTTTTTAACAATGATCTCTCTCTCTCTCTCTCTCTCTCTCTCTCTCTCTCTCTCTCTCTCTCTCTCTCAGTCAGGAAATGCATTCATCATACTTAACCTTGTTTAGCTTTGTATGAACCATTTTTGGAGAAGTAAGCAACCTAAGTCAGCCCTTTTATATAAATCAAAACATATGTTTATGTCTTGAAAATGTTATCGGAAATAAAAACCTTAATTGTATTTTTCATTCGAGATGTAACTTTTTTTAAGTAAATTTAACTAGGGAACAAATTCGTAGCAAGGATTTGGATTTGTTCAAAAACGTAATGACTAGAAATGGAACCTGGTTTGTTATTACATTTGTTCGTTATTTCTTTTCCGCTTTTTTTTCTAAGTGAATATGGGCATTTAGTTTTGTGGACTTTGCTTTTTAAGTAAATAGCATGTTCGACCTGTTGAGAAAGAATACTTGTTAATTAAACGTTGGGATGATAAGTATATGTCAAGTCACACCTTCATTCAACAACATTAAATCATTTTCTCTCTCCCTTCTTCAATAAGCACAATGTCTTTGTTTGTGTCTGTCTCTGCTAATAGTCTGCGACAATCTTGGTTAACAAGTCAACCAGATTGCTATGTACCCGAAAGCAAAGAAGCAAAGAAACAAGTAAAAAATGCGCCGAAGTTTCTTCGGCGCAATCGAGTTTTCTGTACAGCCGCAACAGCGTATAATCAAGGCCACCGAGAATAGATCTGTCCTTCGGTTGTCTCGGTATAACGCTGTATGAGCCGCTGCCCATGAAACTTTAAGTTAAGGATACCTTAGTTTTACCAGACCACTGAGCTGATTAACAGCTCTCCTAGGGCTGGACCGAAGGATTAGACTCATTTTACGTGGCTAAGAACCAACTGGTTACCTAGCAAAGGGCCCTACAGCATTGTAGAATCCGAACCACATTATAGCGAGAAGTGAATTTCTATCACCAGAAATAAATTCCTCTAATTCTTCATTGGCCAGCCGGAGACTCGAACTCGGGCCTAGCGAGTGCTAGTCGACAACTCTACCGCCTCGCCCAACGAGGAACTAATAACCGCGGACCGGTGGTGGCCTACCCTATATCGTTGCCAGAAGCACGATTATGGCTAACTTTAACCTTAAATAAAATAAAAACTACTGAGGATAGAGCGCTGCAATTTGGTTTGTTTGATGACTGAAGGGTGGATGATCAACATACCAATTTGCAGCCCTCTAGCCTCAGTAGTTTTTAAGTTCTGAGGGCGGCCAGAAAGAGTGCGGACGAAAAGCCGGCACAATAGTTTTCTGTTGCAGAAAACTAAAAGCCTGAAAACAAGAAATAAAAGATGATAGATATAAGTAAGAAATACATGGAAGGCTGGGCAGTGAATAGAAATAATGGAACAAATAAGACATACTACAGAATCAAAATCTCAAGAAAAATTTTTTAAGAAAAATTGGTCCATTTCATATATTAATTTCCGGAAGTTACATTCTCTTTTATTCAATCAGCTTTGC
>JANJGK010000001.1:79075997-79088497 GCA_039081455.1 Macrobrachium rosenbergii
CCATTACAACGTGAAACATTTGTGTCTAAGGAAGGTAAATGATTATTTTATTCCATTTCCATCGTAAACCTAACATCCTCATGAAAAGTGTTGACAAACTCTAAAAACATATTAGCATGGGACTTTTCTTTAAACAATAAAAACGTGTCATCTGTAAATCTTCTATAAGAAATGGGCCGAAATAACTCTGGGCATTGTCTAAGAAACAGTGGCCTACATATCAGAGATACAGGCCATTCCATAAATTGGAGCGGGGCGGAGCTGGTTTTCAAAAGTATCTACTCGTACAAAAGAAAGATGCTGGAATCTGCTATCATCAATCAAACCAACAATGTGAACTTGTCAGGAGGACACTGGAAAGCGGACGACATCGACGGGTTAATCCTCAGACCTCTTCTGAAGGTATTCCAGGAAACACGACCACCAGACGCGTCGCCAAACGGGAGTTAATGAGGCCAAAAACCATTAGGGAAACGGTCACCAGCATACCATCGGAGACTTAATTTCACACCTACATATGCTCTGTTAAATACCCTTGTAGCATTTCATCCGTCTATATTTTACCAGTGAACAGTGGCACAGAAGAAAGTGCTCGAAATATATGGTTGCAACGTTCAAATAGTGTTTTGTGGGCCTTTTTATCTATCTATCTATTATCTATATATATATATATATATATATATATATATATATATATATATATATATATATATATATATACATATTACACACACACGCATATATATATATATAATATATATATATATATATATATATATATATATATATATATATATATATATATATATATATATATATATATATATATATATATATACACATAAATTTGCCTACATCGCCGCTGGATACAAAGGGTCTTAGTGAAATTCTACCACTCAATTCTCTCTTTCTTTATCTTACACAAATTTCCACCTATTTCCGGCCTCTTGTTTTGTTTCAATATTTTACACTGTGGTAGAGTACCGTACGTATAGTACCTACCGTATTGTGTGTTGGGTAAGAGAGAGAAAAAAAGTTTTGCTTATTCATTTTATATTTAGTACAGATTCAATGTATTTCTAAGAGATAAAACAGAAAAAAAGTTACGAACTTAATGTTTCACTTAACTACTGCAAAGTATGGTAGTGTACTCGACAGTACCTACCATGTCGTGTGTTGTGCATAAGCATATAGTGTACTTATATCTTTAAAAAATTTGGGGAAAAGGTAGAAACTTATGGTTTAACATCCAATCTTAACTGTAAAGAGTGTTGTTTTATGTTTATAAGCATATATATTGTATACAGTACTGCGTTATTGACAAGGTAGGGGAAGTAAGAGCACTAAGCTGTCAGTTTAAAATGTATTTCCATGATATTCTGCAGTTTCCAATATCCAGTAGGGCCTTTGATGTATTAATCCCCATAAACGAGGAATGGCTGTATTTAGTTATGATGGAAAGTAATCCTTAAATTTACACAGGATCCAATTAGTGAAATGCTTTCAGTTGTTGATTTCGATAATCTACGAAAATTTTTACAGATGCCGCAATTAAGAATGTTTGCATGCTAGACAGCTTTGTGAATAAAGCAGTTCTTCACTGGAAGGGCAGGTAGAGCTCTCGTTAGCACGCTGTTGGCCCAGCGTTCAGCTCTCCGACCGGCCAGTGAAGAATTAGAGGAATTTATTTCTGGTGATAGAAATTCATTTCTCGTCATAATGTGGTTCGGAGTACATAATAAGCTGTAGGTCCCGTTGCTAGGTAACAGTTGGTTCTTAGCCACGTAAAATAAATCTTATCCTTCGGGCCAGCCCTAGGAGAGCTGTTAATCAGCTCAGTGTCTGGTTAAACTAAGATATGCTTTTTTTTGTGTGAATAAAGTGGTATTTCCCTCTCCAAATTAAAAATCTTATTCTGAAATGTACTGTACATTATGCCCTGTAAAAATAAAAAAAAAACCTACTTCTGGTAAAAGGGAAAAGATTTGAAAGACAGGATCAGGAAACACAGAAGAGGTTTTACTAAAGATTAGTTGGTGTCGTGTTGCATCGAATCGCCATTAATTTTTGGAAATAAATATTTTTGTAAACATCTTGTTGTAGATGACAAGAGTATCACTGCAGAAGCAGGATTAAGAAGCTTTGTGCAACAGTATAATAAAAATAAATCCTTTAATGGACAGACTCCCATAGTATATTTGTGCAAACGGATTATCCGTTATTCCAGGTCATTAAGTAGTACCTTAGTGGAAAAGGTGAAGGGCAATGTCTCCAAAGAACATTTTGTATTCCGAAAGTTTTTAGGACATCGAAGACAATATTGTGTAAGTTTTATTTTTCATTTTTATGTTAAGAACACAGGGAAAAATCTTCTTAAAATCAAAATTAAAATTTCATTTACGAGATGGATATTTAAAATCATTATATATTGTGTTGATGATGATAAATACATTATCGACATCGTCGATAATGTATTTATCATCATTGGTGTCTTAATCATGAGTACTATTTTAACACGTGAAAACCTGAAAAATATACGAGGTAATTTTTTAGTATATTGTACTCATGATGAACGCGATTTTTGCATCATTATCCACATTCTCAGTGTCATCATATATATAATTATAGTCCGCTGCTTCAGCAAAGGGATGTGTGTAATGTTCAGAGTGAATACGGATATCTTAGATTATTTTTATTTATAAAAACGAAGGTGACACTGTCATCTTCATTATCTTCGTCAGCAGCATCGTTATTTGTGACTGTAATTGTCCTCAGACATTCAATTACCTAGCTACTAATGAGACTCCTGATGAAGTATTAAAATTTTTTGTCGTTATTGGTCACTATCTGAACAGTCTTCTTTACATGACGATAAACACAGCATCATCATCATCGTCATCACTGAGGTTATAAAAATCACTAGAAATATTAGGGCATTTTAGCAGCGCATGTTACTGAAAAGGGTGGTAATTACAATCAACACTGGCAACTTCTCATTTTTAATTGAAACTACTGAGGCCATCCTGCCTCATTTCTTAGGAGTTACGCCTCCATGATTTTCAAGATACATGCAGCCATGAATTGCAGTTTCATGGAATGTAAGCAGATTCTCAAGAGTGGTAAACAGTAATGATCATACATTTATAGCTTCGTGTCTCCTCTCCTGCAGTTTGGATGATGAAGTCACATCGAGACTGAATTGGTGTTGGTTCAGAGAACAAGAGATGATTTTAGAAGCATATAGAGGGATCATACCAGTGATCAGTCTCAGATGGTGGCAATGGGTTAAGGGAAGGAATTCGTTAGGTTTACTGGAAAATTTATTGTGCCTCAGTTGATCAAAACAGCAAACCATAGCCCTGATCACTAGGTAGCAGAGGAGGATAACAACTGTTGGGTCAACACCTAGAGCTCTAGAGCCATCACCTGAAAGGGGAAAGAATATATATATATATATATATATATATATATATATATATATATATATATATATATATATATATATATATATATCACATCTTTTCCGCTTCAAATGAAACTAGGTAAATTAATAATTCCAGTGAAAATAACTGAATTCACGATTCTAGTGAAAACTGGTAAATTCACGATTCCAGCTTAAATAGGTAAATTCATGATCCGAGTGAAAATATGTAAATTCATGATTCCAGTGAAAATAGTTAAATTCATAATTCCCGTGAAAACATTTTAATTCGCGATTCCAGCGAAAATAGGCAAATTCATGATCTGAGTGAAAATAGGTAAAGTCATAATTTCAGTGAAATAGGTAAATTCACAATTCGAGAGAAAATAGGTAAATTCATGATCCGATTGAAAATTGGCAACTTCATGATTCCATGGAAATAGGTAAATTCATAATTCAGGTGAAAATAGGTACATTCATGATTCCAGTGAAAATTGGTAAAATCGCGATTCCAGTGAAAATAGGTAAATTCGTGATTTCAGTGAAAATAGGTAAACTAATAATTCCACCGAAAATATGTAAATTCACGTTTCCAGTCAAAATAGATAAATTCATGATTCAGTTCAAAATAGGTAAATTCACGATTCAAGTGAAAATAGGTAAATTTGTGATTCCAACGACAACAGGTAAATTTACGATTCCAGTGAAAATAGGTAAATTTATGATTCCATTGAAAACAGGTAAATTCACGATTCCAGTGAAAATAGGTAAATTCACGGCTCCAGTAAAAATAGGTAAATTCACAATTCCAGTGAAAATAAGTAAATTGATGATTCCATTGAAAACAGTTATGACTTATTCCAGCAACCCCAATCAGAAATTTCTCATTCTACATAGATGCACAAGATTAACTTTAAGAGGCTTTCAAATGTTGACAATGTTCAATGCGCACTTCTCTTCCTGTTAACAGCTTGTCCTCGTGGGGAGAAACTGTTAAATGTTTAATATTAAAATTATTGTGAACATAAGAGGTGAAGTGGTTCTGCCTAATTTTTATTCGTTCAACTGTATTTCATTTTATCTCTTTTCTACCCCTCTCTCAACTGGAAACTCACTTCCTATTACATCATTTAATAGACACAATGGAATACAAAATTTTGAGAGAGAGAGAGAGAGAGAGAGAGAGAGAGAGAGAGAGAGAGAGAGAGAGAGAGAGAGAGAGAGAGAGAGAGATTAGATGCATCAAGCATTTTTTTTTTCTTTGGGAAATGTTCAATCCATTTTCCAGAACGGATAAAGATAAAAGTTACATAATTTTTCAAGATATATACATAAAAAACAGTGAAGCTAATTATCTTGGAAAAGGTGGTCATAGAAAAAGCACCCTCTTTTTTATGTACACGTAATTATCAAGTAAACTTATTAACATCGTAATTTTACAGGTTAATACTATAGAGAATTAATCTATCCAGTTAGGGTTTCGAAAGCTTGGCGACAAAATAGTCGATGTTACTTTTTCTTCATTTTACTTGAAATTGCCAAAAGTAAGAATAACTAATTACAAGAGCTGCTCCGGTATTAGCTCCTTCATTCTCCAATAATGCCTTTAGCTGAAATAAGGACACACAATTTTGATTTCTTGCATTGATATACAGACACTAATGTACCGACATAAGTTTTACATATTTTTCTTTAGGCGAGACATTAATATTGGAGTTTTTTGGTATAACCTACTTATAAGTCCATAAGGTCTTACGTAAACTAAAAATCCCTTTTTCACTCTCCATCAGAGCAGAGCTTAATAATCGTGAAATCAAATTACTGTTAACCAAGTCTGAGTTTTTCCAATTCTCTACTATTTTAATTAGACGAACAGTATACAATGTATACATTAAATAGAGGATGTAACATAAGTTAAATAGGATGTAAGCCCCTACGCCTCACAAATGGGAGGAAGCTAATGTAAGACAGAATTACTGAAATACAGTGAGTAATCAATAACGCACCAGTATATAAAAAACTGATTACTTTAAGTATATGAAAACAACTGATACAATAAAAGAAATACGCTTCGCCCACAGCAAATCACATACGACAGAAGAGCAGGTGGTATATGAAAACATCAAACCTTTCTGTCGAACACAGTGGCATTCTGGAAAATTAAACAGAAAAGTTAATACCCATCAGACAGCGGAGGATATTAAAAAACAGAGCACTGATTAATAACCATAGGGTAACAGCCCACTATGAATAGAATAACCTCCACTGATGCAAATATAATTAAGAGCCTACAATAGGAACCATCTTGCAGGAGAAAGCAATTAAAAGGTAATAAAGACTAAATTAGGGAATAATTAACGGACATCTTGAAGTCTAATAGAGCCTCAAATTAGACAGGCAATCAAAGACTACCTTCCAGCAAAAGGAGCTCAAGTGAACTACCATTCTCTTTCTCCCAAAGAAATAATAATACAAGGGATGGGTGACACTGTAAAATAAATAAAACAAAAAATACAATAAAAAAAACGTCACTGAATTTCTATTTCCCTTAATGCCAAAGTAAGGCTGGGTAAGAACCTTCTAATTTACTGCTTGCATTACTGGTTTTCAGTTCCTCATTGGACGAGTGGTTACCGTCCTCGGCTAGCTCTCTGCTGGCCCAGCGTTCGATTCTCCGACCGGCCAATGAAGAATTAGAAGAATTTATTTCTGGTGATAGAATCTCATTTCTCGTCATAATGTGGTTCGGACTCCACAGTAAGTTGTAGGTCCCGTTGCTAGGTAACCAACTGGTTCTTAGCCAGGTAAAATAAGCTTAATCCTTCGGGCCAGCCCTAGGAGAGCTGTTAATCAGCTTAGTGGTCTGTTAAACTAATGTATACTTAATTACTGGTTTTCCTTCAATGGCTGGCATAAAGAACTTAGGGGAAAAAACTCTCGTAAAAGAAAAAAAGACTGTGTGCAATGGTGTCCTCTTTCCATGGATGGCAAGCTGATTCCGAAGAAAACTTCGGGGAGAACATCGATGAGTTAGGTTATTCTCTGCAGCTGTTCAAGTTAGTTGAGTCATATCCGTGAGAGACAAGGTTAAGTCATGAAAAAGTGAGATACAGTAAATGAGAGAGAGAAGGATGTAAGTTAGTTAACAGTTGAAACAATGGAAAAAAGGAGCGTTTGCTGTCAACACATACATATCTAGGAGACCAGTAATAGCTATCTCCGAACACAATGAGTGCCACATACACCGGTGCGCACAATGGCTACTATCTCAATACATAAAAAGAAAAATTTCCCTGAAACCTAAACTCCATCCGGGGGGAAAGTCACAATACATTTTCTCCCCACTCTCTGTTCCTCTTTTCTTTCAGTTGCGGACAAGATGAGACATTAAGATGCGTGTCTCGTCGGTCGTCAGATGGAAAATAAAAAAAAATAAATAAAAGAAAAACCCGACAAACTCACTGGAGATCATTACGTCTAACAAAGTCTCCCAAAAATGTTTCACTAATGACCGCCTTTAAATATGATTGGTCGCCAGAGATAACACATCGAAGTTTTAGCGCGCCTCCGTCTTCTTCTTCTTCTTCTTCTTCTTCTTCTTCTTCTTCTTCTTCTTCTTCTTCTTCTTCTTCTTCTTCTTCTCGTATGAAGAAAGTGTTCTCAGAGTGACACCAGAAACGAGATGAGATACTATCACAAACTTTCGCTTCCTTTGCCGACTCAAGATGAAAAGATAAAAATAAAACTCAGACACGAAGTGGGTGAAAACAATACTTTTAATTGGGGAAGGAGAGAGAGAGAGAGAGAGAGAGAGAGAGAGAGAGAGAGAGAGAGAGAGAGAGAGAGAGAGAGAGTCGTCTAGTGGCATTACAAATCGAAGCTAGATGGAACCTCCCCTAAAGAAAATTCTTTGTAAACGTTCAGTCGATTCTTCAGAAGGATCAGAGATGAAAAATTTTTCTATTCCAGATGTATCCTTATTGTTACTGACCACTTTACTACTTCCAGACAACAAATACAGTCTTCAAGCAACATCTTTGTCTTATGTACCACCACTTATTTTCCTATTAGAAAAACAATAACTACTGCTATTATTACTACTGTTACTTGTAATGAGAATTATGATTATCATTATCATCACCGCAATGATAAAATCATTCAAGATTATCCCAGTTATACAGAACAACGTACACTTTTCATTCATTTTAACAAAATACTTTCATTGAAATCAGTGGATTTTTACTATTTTTGAGCCAGGGAGGGAAGGGGAGGGGGTGGGATAAGAGATCACCGACCTTACGAAATAAAAGTTGTAAGATATCTTTCATTATAACGGCCTTAGGATATGGACACACTGCGTGCGACCAGTGGCGAGGTAGCGTCTAGCCAATAGTGCACGGCCAGTGGTGAGGTAGCGTCTAGGGGGCAATAGTGCGCGGCCAGTGGAGAGGTAGCATCTAGCAGCCAATGGTGCACGGCCAGTGGCGAGGTAGCATCTTGCCAAGTGTGCGGCCAGCGCGCGGCGGGTTAGCATCTAGCCAATAGTGCAACCCAGTGGCGAGGTAGCGTCTAGCGGCCAATAGTGTGCCGCCAGAGGCGAGGTAGCATCTAGTGGCCAATAGTGCGCTGCCACTGGTGAGGTAGCATCTAGCCAAGTGCGTGGCCAGCGGCAAGATAGCGTCCAGCCAGTAGTGCAAGACCAACGGCAATGTAGCGTCTAGCCAATAGTACACAGCCACCGGCGAGGTGGCATCTAGCCAACGGAGCGTGGCCAATGGCGAGGTAGCATCTAGCAGCCAATAGTTCACGGTCAGCGGCGAGGTAGCATCTACCCAATAGTGCACGGCCAGTGGTGACCAAGCGTCGCCAATAGTGCGCGGCCAGCGGCGAGGTAGGATCTAGCCAATAGTGCGCGGCAAGCATTGCATTGTCACACTGGAGCCACCAAAGACACACAAGTCAGTCAGTCAGTCGAAGCTGATCATCAGCGTAGACTTTCTAGGAAAATTATTTCTGTTGGAAAATACTTCCGGAAGTTATGATGAAATGCCACGTTAAAAAGTCTGGATGCATGATTTAAACAAGAGAAGAATGGAACGGTGTGAATTTTATAATCTGTATAAACAATCCCGAATGTAGGACAACAAATCTTGCGAATATTTACCATTGATCCAAAGATTGTTCGATTTATTGATTAGCAAACTTGATGAGAGGCTGATTAAACCTGTAACATAATTCAAAGAGCCCATTTCTTTTGAAGGAAACATGCTGCATCGTGTGCGACGATCGGCGAAGTTCAACTAGGTGCCAAATCGCTCCGCCCCTCCAATGTGGTCACCCCATAATTATTATGCGAGTAGCCACACTGGAGCAGGGCGATCTGAGGCATGGCTAAACCTCGCCGACCGTCTCACACGATGCAGCATGTTTCAAAAAAAGCGCAGAAAACGAGCGTCTTCCTTTAGGAGAAATGGATTCACTGCAGTTTGTTCCAGGTTTATTCAACTCGTCAAATTAGCTGAGCAGTAATTTGGTATGGCCAAGCACCGCTGACTACCGCTACCGCAGCAGTGTGGCCGTACCCTTAATAATCTAAAATGCAAGGTGGAAGAAGAGTAAGGTGATTTCGTGAGAGAACGAGTTTTGCGTTTTCCCGCGCAGTGACGTCACTTGGAACCCAGCTGAGTAAGTAGCAAGAGGTTCATTGACTAATACTGTTTTGGAGGGAATTCGCCGATCTTTTAACATTTCAGTCAGTTGACAAGACACAACAAAGATGGTGGTGTGTGCTGTGTTTGGTTGCAATAATCATGATCACCATCGCCAAGAAAAAGGCATTTCATTTTACAGATTTCCAAAGGATCCATCTCTTTGCAAAACTTGGGTTAATCTGTGCAAAAGGAAAGATGATTTCAACGTGAAGAATGCAAGAATATGCTCCATTCATTTTGTCCCTGGTAATATTGGAGAAAGGCTTAGACATACAGTATACTTTTAGATTATCATCCTAAAAATGCACGCAAAATTGAAAGATACTGCTGTGCCTACTCAACACATGTATACTCGGGATATAACTCCAGGTAAATATTGTTTATTTGCTATACCAATAGAAGAGTATTTTAGTTGGCTTAGCTTATTTTGGTATTGAAATTATGTAAGACAGAGAGAGAGAGAGAGAGAGAGAGAGAGAGAGAGAGAGAGAGAGAGAGAGAGAGAGAGAGAGACCCAATTCAATATTTCTCAAATGAAAATGGTTTGGTCTATTATCAGTTGACTTTGAATACAAAAATTTTGATTAATCTATTCATTCATAAGGCATGTTTTAAAGCTTACAATTCAGATCTTTGTATGCCTTCTTTTTGTATAATTATTTTATTTTATAAGCCTATATCTATGCAACACTTTTGCTTGATGATTGATATAATTTTCATGAAAGTGATTTTGCTTAAGCCTATTATCAACTCTCTCATATTGTTTGTTAACTCTTTGTTGCTATTAGGCCCATTGCTATAAACTAAAATACCTAGGCTTACAGCATATATAGGCCCATAGGTCTAGCCTAGATTTTTTTTAAGGGACAAGGAACATTTATGACATGATTCTCTCTCTCTCTCTCTCTCTCTCTCTCTCTCTCTCTCTCTCTCTGTGTGTGTGTGTGTGTGTATTTTTGTCAATTCTTGGGTTAATAGTACATTACTTAAGCTAGATTCCTCCCCCTGAAGAGCTCGCTTAAAAGGCCTCCCTGAACTCGGCTGCTGAAGAAAGCTTTTTTTTTTTTTGCAGACGATTATAGGAGTCCTTTTAGGGGAGCCCTTCAGGCAGATATATCTAGCTAAAGTGAATTAACTATAGTCAGTAGGCCTAATATTGTGGCCAAAACCCTTCATGATTTTCAGTAGGCATATATAACATTATATATCGATATAGGCCTAGGTCTTTATTAGGTTAAGTAAAACTCACGACAGAATTCCCTCTCTCTCTCTCTCTCTCTCTCTCTCTCTCCTCTCTCTCTCTCTCTTATTCTTACTTGAGTAATATATTATTTCATCCTGGTCGTATTTCATTTACAGTAGGCTATATGACAATATATTTTCTTCTGTCAAGGGAAATATCATATCATAACTACTTAATAATGAACTAATTGAACTATAAAACAACGCAATAGTGCCCTATGGCTAGAAACGCATTGCAGTAATATTTGACCGTGAGTAGTTCTGGGTTCCGTTTGACGTCACTGACTAGTCTCGAGCTGAGCAAGATTTCACCTGTTCTTCTTCCACCTTGCTAAAATGGAACGAAAAATTCAGTACTTGGAGCAATGCTGACCGATGAGCGAAAGGAACAGTACTTGAACTTATACAACCAATCTCCTTAATATATAAAGACTCAAATTATTCCCTACAACTGTTCAAATTCAGTCATATCCGAGAAAGGAAAGGTAACGAAAAAGTGAGATGAAGTGAATGGCTCGCAGCTGAGAGAGAGAGAGAGAGAGAGAGAGAGAGAGAGAGAGAGAGAGAGAGAGAGAGAGAGTCAGTCAATTAACAGTTGAAACAATGAAAAGAGACACATATGCTATCAACACATACTTATCCTGTAGACCAGTAATAGCTATCACCTAACACAATGAGTCTGCGACATCGGCGCGCACAATGGCTACTATCTCAATACATAAAAATAAACTGTTCTTTAGAACTTTCGTTCCATCAAGAGGAAAGCCACCAAGCATTTTTCTCCCCAATTTCTTTTCCTCTTTTCTTTCAGTCCTGGACATGATAAGACATTAAGATGCGCGTCTCGTCGGCCTTCGGACAAAAAAGAAGAAAAGGGAAAATAAAAGAAAAAAGCCTGACAAACTCTATGGAGATCATTACGTCTAACAAAGTCTCCCAAAAATGTTTCACTAATGACCGCCTTGAAATATGATTGGTCGCTAGAGATAACACATCGAAGTTTTAGCGCGCCTCTTCTTCTTCTTCTTCTCGTGTGAAGGTGTTCTCAGTGTGACACCAGAAAAGAGGTGAGATACTGTCACAAATTTTCGCTTCCTTTGCCGACTCAAGACGAAAAGATAAAGAAAGAACTCACACAAGCAGTAGGTGGAAACAATACCTTTAATTAGAGAGAGAGAGAGAATCGTCCACCGGTATCACAAATCATAGCTGGAGGGAACCTCCCCTTATGAAAATTGTTTGAAAACGTTCAGTCTGTTCCTCCGAGGGGCTGGAGATGATAGACGTTTTAATCTGGATAAACAAATACACATGTGTTGACGGAATGAATAACCTTGATCAAAACCACCCATTCCTTTTTTCTTCTACATCACATATCCTATATCATTACTGATTTGGACCCCTTTGCTCCTTCCAGAAAACAATTAATTTTCAATGGCTATTTGATTTCTATTATATTTAGGAAAAAGGTAAACCATCCCTTTGGGTATCTGAACTGCTGACCAGCGAGATATGAGGGTAACACACAATATCCAGTCAACCACAAGGGAGCCTCAAACGGTGAGGAATCGGACTTGCTACTTGAGAGGATTTATTGCTAGGCTGTTTCATTGATCAGTTGCCTAAAACCCAACGAGGGATTTTGCCAGTTCATATCTTTCTAGCCGAGACTTCCTGCTTATAATATACAGATCACCTTTAGCCTTATGTTTAAAAAGCAAGGCCCTTAAATCCGTCCTACATAAATTGAAATGGGTAAATATGTTCTTTTAAAAAGTGCATGACAGATAAGCATGCTTCAAGACCATATTAACATAACTGATGACAGCAGCAGTACGAAAAAAAAAAAAAACTTGAAATCTTAAGTTGGTCATGCTGTAACAAGAATGAGAGGAAACGACTCTCAGGGTCCCAAACTAACGTAACAGAGTCTCCACAACCTAAGAAAATTGGATTTCGAGTCTTTCTTTGGTCGGAGTCAAAACTGCTTAAGGGAACATTGCAAGCAATGTTTTACTAGAGGTTTTCATAAGCAGGCAAAAATTTTCATTCAAGGCTTTCCTGCTAGGAAAATGTACGCTCAGTTTTCCGAAGATATCGGCGCTGTACTTTAAAACTCATCGACG
>JANJGK010000001.1:79095997-79100760 GCA_039081455.1 Macrobrachium rosenbergii
GCTTGCATACCAGCGAGTTTTCCCCAACTTCCCGACTCGAATGAAATGTTGTCTATTGGGTTATTGCTGAGTCGGGAAGTTGGGGAAAACTCGCTGGTATGCAAGCAGTTAGCTTGCCCAGGTAATTCCTTGGGTGCAGTTGCTCTCAGGTTCCAACTTCTTTTAGACTTGTATGGCCCAGTGAATAACGCCCTTGCTTTCCACCTGAGAGACCTGGGTTCGATCCCGACGTGAGTCAGAAATTTATTTCTGTTCCACACATGATTGTGTATTGATGATTTCTATCTTATTCACTCAGAAGGGATAATTCGAATGAAATGTTGTCTATTGGGTCATTGCTGAGTCGGGAAGTTGGGGAAAACTCGCTGGTATGCAAGCAGTTAGCTTGCCCAGGTAATTCCTTGGGTGCAGTTGCTCTCAGGTTCCAACTTCTTTTAGACTTGTATGGCCCAGTATATAACGCCCTTGCTTTCCACCTGAGAGACCTGGGTTCGATCCCGACGTGAGTCAGAAATTTATTTCTGTTCCACACGTGATTGTGTGTTGATGATTTCTATCTTATTCACTCAGAAGGGATAATTCGAATGAAATGTTGTCTATTGGGTCATTGCTGAGTCGGGAAGTTGGGGGAAAACTCGCTGGTATGCAAGCAGTTAGCTTGCCCAGGTAATTCCTTGGGTGCAGTTGCTCTCAGGTTCCAACTTCTTTTAGACTTGTATGGCCCAGTGGATAACGCCCTTGCTTTCCACCTGAGAGACCTGGGTTCGATCCCGACGTGAGTCAGAAATTTATTTCTGTTCCACACGTGATTGTGTGTTGATGATTTCTATATATATATATATATATATATATATATATATATATATATATATATATATATATATATATATATATATATATATATATATATATATATCCTGCATTTAAAGGAGTAAAGGTCCAATCAATTGAAACACCGCAACCGTAGTTCATTAGGGCGGAATTTCTATAACGACATACTTTTATTGTCAACCGAAAAGTTTTATCAATGCAAGACAAAACAATCTTGTTGGCAACTGATTTAACTGGGCAATGACAATTGTGGTTATTTACAGATACATGACCTGCACTGTTAATTCTGACATATTTTTCTTCTGAACTTTAAACAAGGCAGACGCTAATTTGATCGAATTACTCACCTTTCAAAGCTACAGCTAAATGTCACTGGGAATCCGGAAGCCCTTTAATTATCGGCTGACAGGTGTCAAAAGGTTTCAAGTGGGAATTCACTATTTTATCACCCAATCAATTATCACACGCGTCAATCATCAGCAATATTTTTCCTATCCAAAACCTTTCTGTCTTTATGTATTTATTTTTGTCGTACAATATGGTCTTTTTCTCAGTGTATATTTTAATTCATTTAGACTATTATTAGACCAATACATACATACATACACACACACATATATAAATATATATATATATATATATATATATATATATATATATATATATATATATATATATATATATATATATATATATATATATATAATATATACAAATATATATATATATATATATATATATATATATATATATATATATATATATATATATATATATATATATATATATATATATATATATATACATGCGGTAGAACACAGTGTATGGCTGCTGGGAGGAAAAGATAGAAAGAATGCCACTTACTCTTAACCAATGGCAACTGTAAACCTTAGCCAAAAAGTGATGAAAGACCCAAACTCGCCTGACCTCAGTACCTGTGACATGGGAAGGTTTTTCCTGAACGTTAGGGATAGGGTACTCTCCTCCACTTTGCGAATATAGAATATAGAATTTAGGCCATAGGCCCAGCACTGGGACCTACGAGGTCATTCAGAGCTGAGACGGAAATTGACAGAAAGGTGTAACAGGAGGAAAACCTCGAAGTTGCACTATGAAACAACTGTTAGGATAGGGTGGAAACTCAGATAGAAGAAAGAAAAAATGAGCGGAGGTACAATAAAAAGAATGATATAGAGGCTGCAGCTAGGGGTTGAAGGGACGCTGCAAAGACCCTTCTCCACCACGTGAGGTGCACTGAAGGCAATACCCACCTACGGGGTCGGCTTCGTGAGTTCCCGCTCAGGTTACGGAGACGGTACCGTCACTTGGCGGCTTCCATTTTGATTAATTCCCATATCCAGAACGCAATAGTGTTCTTGGGTACTTCTTTCTTGTGCTTGCCGGTACTGATGAACAGATGCTGACACTCAGGTCTGAGGTGTTAACTCCTGGGGAAGTAGCGCGGACTGGACACAACATTAACTCATTTTGATCCCTGTCTACAATTACTAGAAGGTGCGAATCGAGAAGAATTCGAATCTCTGGGAACTTACGGGTTCTGAGATTTCACTACGAAATGAGGAACGGAAGGGATCCTCATCCCGCCGAATGCCACAATAAGAAAGAGAGACCGCGTGGTTATTTACCTTCTCTCGTCGTCGGCGGGAAAGCTGGCGAGAAGGCTGTCTTAAATGTAACATCCCGGTACACAGGCTTTCTCGCGATTTCTTAGACCCCAGAAGAGAAAGGTTGTGAGGGACGAGTTATTTCCCACTCCGGAAGTTGAAGTTCATGGGAAATGCAAGACGGATAGAAACGCTGCTATTGGTACAACGGGAGTTGGTAAAACTTGCTGGTGTACATGGTGAGCAGCCTGCCCAGGTACAGACTCAGGTACAGTTGAAGTACTTCGGTTGCAACTCCTGTTGTGACCTGAGTGGGTTATTTGCACAATTACACTGTGTATTCATACACAGAATAACCGGACGTCATTTAAACAGGATGGTATCTAACGGAGAATTTAATCACAAAAGTTCCTTAAATGAATAAAATCTCCCTTAGTTACCATTTGTTTAAATGATACTCTGTTATTCTTTTATTTATACATATATGTATGTATATATATATATATATATATATATATATATATATATATATATATATATATATATATATATATATATATATATATACGTTAATCCTCTGAAAGAGAATTACTCACCTGTCTTCGGCCTCTGCAAAATCAGCTGGGAAGAATCTCCTCCATCAATTTCTCTCTCCCATAGCTTCTTTTTAAATAAGGCATTTACATTAAACCTTAAGCTACAAAAATATAAATTATTTGACAAGTTTAACATGATAATGATGAAAGTGGCAATAAGTAAGGAAACCCAAAATCACGTTCCCATTACCGTTACTAAATAAATCATGCTAAACCCAACATGTACAGTATAATAGTCTGTTATGACGGAAGTCTAAGTCTTTATATAGTCTCCCATGACTGTGGCTTTTAACCACGATCCATCTGTCAAACCAAAGGAAGAAACACCTTGTAAAATAACAGGAAAATATGGGGCAGTTCCCTTAACACGGGAACGAAAGTCATTCATCAGAGAAGAAAATATTCAGAAATATAAATGGAATGGTAAAAATACACATTAGTGTATCAAATGTCACTTGGCTTACCTCTTCAGCGATAACCAAAGTGCCCACAAGAACTGTTTATCACACCAGGCAGTTCGTGCCTCGGTGAATCACATTTTCAAAAAGTTCAACATCTCTGACTCCCATTCGTATAAACATATGCATGTACGTTTCCATGCCACACCTACAAATCCGATTTTAACCGGCCTAAAATGTTCCATAGGTCACCCACGGGAATTTTCCATCATGTAATGAGATCCTGTCTCTAAGCGCGATATCTGAACATGTTCGGGACGAAAGAACGCTGAATCCACTTGCGACCTCATGCATTTACACCGAAAAGCTATTTGCCGAATCAATGATACAGCCACCTGCAGGATAGCTGAATAAAGACATATCCGCACAATACGGTAAGCGTTGGTATGTTACGAATTATATATACTTAATGTACATATATGTAAGTAGTTTTATTTGCCGTTTTACGTGCCACCTTTGTAAGCAGAACCGTAAAATATTATGAAATCTAACGGAACAAAAATAAAGAATTAAACCATTTATGTCACCCTAGTGTTATCAGATTGATTTAGGAGAAATTCTTTGCAATTCTTGAATCTTCCCTGTTTCACAGTACAATTCTCAAGTAAAAAACTTCGCGTGTAAAGCCAAAACAGAGAGAGAGAGAGAGAGAGAGAGAGAGAGAGAGAGAGAGAGAGAGAGAGAGAGAGAGAGAGAGAGAGAGAGAATTGTTTTTCTCTGAATACAGCTGCCCATTGTTCACGCATTTGAATAGAACACCCTCCTCCAGTTGATAGGATAATCCATTATCTTTCTTCAGTCGCCATCCTCTTTCCATGAGAGGTAATTTCTCTTCGTTGATAATGAATTGGGTAATTCATTTTCAAAGCAATGTAGAATTATTAACACTAATTAGTTGATCGATAATCCACACAGTACTTAAAGATAAAAAGAATCCCAAGTACCTGCGCATGAAATTTAATTTTACACTTAATTTTTCATACATTTACACATATATAACTACGCAAGCAACTGAATGAAATAACATATGCATGAATATTTTCTGCTTGTTGTTTAAGTTTTGCAACAACCGAAATGAGAAAAGAACGAAAATAGATGCGCAAAAATAAACAACGTATTCCGTCGACTCATATGGCCTTTGAATATCCATGGGCAGGCTCTTAGGCTTGCAATTTCATCCCAAAATGTTTGAAGAATACCGATTCCTAGGGGAGAAGACGTTTTGTTTTCATATATATATATGTATATATATA
>JANJGK010000001.1:79100860-79129449 GCA_039081455.1 Macrobrachium rosenbergii
CACTAATTACTCTCATTCCACCCACATATTGTGGGACATAGGGAGTCTTATGTGATCCAGATCGTCATGATCATTCATTTGATTTTTCCCGTCCTTCTTCTTCTGCAACTTTCTGGCAATTCTGAGGCCCAGTTCAGGACTTTTCTGAATGGCTGAAACGGGGTTGCTGACGTGTCCTCTGGAAATGTCAGCAAATTCTATTGAAGTTTCCCGTGAAAGTAATTACAAAAATTTCCTTTCATGGCACTCGAACGTTGAAAATGATGTTTTACGTATTATTCCAGACATGATGTATTTCTATTAACTAGGTGTTAAATGATGCCATATTTTTCAGGAAATGCTCAATTTCCCAAAAAAGGAAGCTAATCAACCTCGGCACAGAAAGCTTGTTCTGGGAAAACTCACCTTTAACGTGAATTTAAAAAAAAGAACTACGCTGAGCTGAATACATTAAATCTGCAACAGACAAGCCGCTGCTTAGCCAATTATTCATCCAATTACCCAAAATCATTCATGTGATTAACAGTATGCGCAGATAAAAGATAATGAGCACAAATCAAATCGTTACTTAGCCGGGGATGAATCGTCCTCGCTAAAATCGAAGGCCAACGATCCGGTTGTATGAGTGCAAAACAGAAAAATGGAAAAGAGAATGATTTAAAAATACAATGTTGGTTGGGGAGGGGGTAGGACGGCCGGGCATACCAACGCCCCTCCTCCCCATCATCTACTTACCCGTGTGAAACAATCCAGCGCATACTTGTGATAATTCGCATAAATGCATTTTAATTTTGCGATCACTTCGTTCATTACCGGTTAATGCCAGATGCAACTGATAATCCACGTATTGATTATTCATTTATTCCAAACAGGACGCGGGATGGAGGAGCCCTGCACAAACTCTTCATTTATGGTGTTGTATTCTCTGCCAGCTATTATGCAAAAGAATCCAGATATAGGTCACTAACATTTCACACACTCCCAACTTGAAATTAATGGCGCGCAAAGGGCATATTAACATGAATATGCAACGGGTATGGATATGCACTTGGATTTAATCATGCATGTGGGATTGCATCAGAGAGAGAGAGAGAGAGAGAGAGAGAGAGAGTTTGATTAGCGAATTATTCGCTGCAACATCAACGCCAAAGTTCATTGTCATTCTGCTTTGAAATTCATTTGCCTTTTTCAAGGCCTTCCCCTCACCCCACCCCGGAGAACAGGTTGTTTGGGGTTGGGGCCGGTGGGGGGTAGGGGTGGTGGTGAAAGAGTGGTACGAGGAAGGAGGTAAATTCCGACAATCTAAACATATAACACTTGGTTGTGATACATGAGTAGCTGGTCGTATGTCTGATATAAAGGAATATAGTGGGAGCTGAATGTACACACAAGACGCTCCTCAGATAACACGTTAGCCAAACAACATTTTAGTGGCCGACGCTGCCAAAAAGGGCCATTTGTATGCGCCTACACAACTCCCCTCGTGCCACTACCGACTCCTCCTCCCTCCCTCCCTCCCCCCCTTCCCACATCTCAACCACCCCCCTACCCTCCTCGCCGCTTCATACACTTCCCCTGACTCCGGCTCCACTTCCTCTAAAACTCACCAGCACCACCGACACCAGACACCTCTTCGCACTTCTCATCCTGGTCTCCCCCATCCTCCTGCATCCTGCGTCTCCCCGCAACCAACAGCCCCGCCCCCCTCCCCCCCCGCGTCCACACCATCCCTCCACCGATGCCACCACACTCCGCTACCCTCAATGAGTTTAATATTTTTACAAGAAAAACGACCACAGAGATGGTCCGAGAAATGTTTAGTGTGGAATCCGAGATGGAGGGAGTTTGTTCTTGGAATTATGGCCGATGGCAGTGATTTTTAAGACCTTCCTTACGGGGAGGGAGGTGGTATACAGGAACTAGGGAGGAGGTGGCGTCGGTACCAATAATTCTTGGTGAGCCCAACGCACCTTTCCGTTCAGTGGACATTAGCACCTGCCGAAGTGTAAGATGCAGTATCTTATAGCGTGAATTATATGAAATGTAGAGTAACGAACTTTTTAATATACTTTCTATTTTCTATTTACCACGATAATACAGGTAAAAATATTTCATTAGACTACTTAGACTTACGGTTTAAGTTACCTGAAAACATTTCGAAAAACAAAATCATTTTCAATTCTCAACCGTGGTGTAGTATACAAATAAACTTCACAGCAGCAGTAGTTTGACCTGTAAAAAACAAATTAATAGAAAAGTTCTTCGAAGCGGCACTAATCCTCTCATTCCAGTAGATGGAAATGATCATCAGTAAAAGCAGAGAGAAACTGAATGTGAAAAGAGCCGTGAGAAAGTAGAACGGAGGCCCGAGATAAAGATTAACATCAAAGCCAATAGTCAAAGAGAAAACGGATCTGCCTGACGCGCAAATAAATATTGATTATAGATAAGCGTTGGCCAACACCAGTTCATTATACTCCATTGCTTCTAGGCAAGGTAGAGCTACAAATATCGGGTGAAATATTTAGTGAGTGGCATATGGAATGGAGGCGAGAATATTTATAGCAATTTACCGCATTTCTGCACGAAGAGAGAGAGAGAGAGAGAGAGAGAGAGAGAGAGAGAGGGTGGGGGATAAGGGAAGAATCCTATTATGAACTTTACAGATCGGAGAATTTTACAGGTCGCGGGAGAAAAAAATTATTGCAATATTGCATTTTCTGACTTTTTTTTTTACTCTCTCTCTCTCTCTCTCTTTCCCTCTTGTTATAATGAAATTTTTCTTTATCTGCTGCAGAGCATCTCTCTCCCTCTTTATTTGATCGATGTATATGCATGTGTATATTTCTATATATATAAATACGTATATACATATTATACATATCTACATATAGATATATACTTACGAGTATAAGAAGCGTTCGCAGGAAAAGGTGAAGGGAAAGATCGTAGACCCTGAGTTTTATAAGCCACGGGACCACTGTGGTACTGGATGAATAGATATATACTTATTTTGTATACATATACATGAGTAAATCATTCAAGTCCAAATATTTCTGAGGAATAAAGGTATTGTTCTTTTGGGAAGCAAGCGCAGAGAGGAAGGCGATGAGCAAATGGATCTGCACATGAAAGATGCAAATGGACAGCTGCTGATTGGAGACAGTGAAAGCCTATTATTCTCTCTCTCTCTCTCTCTCTCTCTCTCTCTCTCTCTTACCTTCTGTTGCCTCTGTTTCGAAGTGGTGAGTATTTAGATTTGATGAATGTGGAGAATTGATGTAAGGATGATTTGATTTTTGCAAGAATGGAAGGAGTTACTGTGAACTGAAAAACTTAATTACTCCAAATCCTTGAGATTCAGACAAACTCATGGGCATGTGGTGAGATGCTAATCGTAAAACACACACACACAGACATGATATATATATATATATATATATATATTGTGGAAGATTGCTCGTACATTAAGACAAGCATAGCAGACGAAATATACTTAACAAACTCCAGAGCAAGTGAAACGGAAAATCTTTATATTTTTAAACTTTGGAAATCAAACAATCAGTTCAAATACGCCTCTTCCAGTGTTCATTTACCAAGTATTAATCTTCCATTGACAAACATAATCCCCTAAAATCGAACAGAAATAAAAGCTATGAATAGCATTGTTTCCAAAATATATTTTTCTTGTACCGACCAATTTCCCATGAAAAGGAACACGTAGGCAGACCATTGAAATTTCACCTAGACATGGATACGCTCGTTAGTAGAAGCTTTGGGCTATATTTTAAAGTATTCGTATTAATACGAATTTACAGTTCTTCTCTCTCTACTATTTCTATAAAAAAAATTGGTTAAATTTGGTTATCCTCTCTCTCTCTCTCTCTCTCTCTCTCTCTCTCTCTCATCTTTTTTCTCTGCCAATGCTCTCTTTCTTAATCCTTCTGGGAATTTCCATATTCCTTATTTCATTGACTGTAATTCACTCAGACGCTTCTTTTCAAGCCATATCCTATACTGAAGTTTTTGGATAACCTCTGACTAAAATTTAATCTTAACGAAGTGCGGTACCTAGGTCAATATAACCAGATGCAAATGCCACTTCCATTCATTCAGACACATGAAGTTAATCATTGTTGGTAATCTCTAAAAGCATAACGTTATTTTAGAACAATAATGAACATCAGGCGAAAGCCTAGGAGAGCAAAGGTACGAAGGGAAAATAAATTACTCTGTTTTTTTTATCACAAAATGTTTATCGGATAGTTATGAAATCATTTAATGTATGTTGATGAATGGCGATATTTTAAATCATGTCCCTATGAACTTACCTCTCAAAATTAACAATATACTTTTAACAACCAGATCATTGTGTGAATTTCGTCACCGATATTATAAAGTTTCCCCAAATCTTTTCATATTCTTAAAAGATCCTCATGACAACAGAGACAAAAATAAAACGTCAAAAGAGGAGGGAACATAACCAGCAGAAAACACTACAGGTGAATGTAATATCCAGCCTCCTAATGAAGCCAGCAAAGGGTTCTTCTATTTTCATCTATGTCGGCAATTCCCTCATCATGTTACTGGAAGGCTACGAGTACACGGAGTAGCCACTTTTCATCTCTCTGCCATGTGGACATTCTATTTCATTATCTTTAATCAAAGGAACTGGCTGCAGAGCAGTGTCCCCGTTATTAACCCAGAAAGAGAGCAATGTCATGAACCTCAATAACATTTGAATGAAATCAAAGGGAATGAATCCAATTCTGTATTCAATACCACATGAATTATTCTGTAACCGGTTACATTATGGAACGGAATTCTGATATGAAATCATTTTATACACGATTTGCATGACATGACAGTGGCAATGCATTTTAATCGTTTTTAATGCACTGTTGTGGATCATTGCAAAAGTATCTATTAACTAAATGTCGTTGATCCAATATGCCACACATATATCCCAGGGGAAATAAATGTTATGCACGTGGTTTTTACTTTACCGTATCCGAAATTAAATCTATGCAAAAAGACTGTTTTTATGGAAGTGATCATAAACATTTATGAAATACATTTAGAAAAAGTAAAATTATATCCAATTTATCCAACAGCCAAGGACAACAGTTACTGAATAAAATTAATCAAAATTATTTATAGGAAACTGAGCGCTAGTGTATATATAATTTACCATGGACATATGATTCAGCAAAATAAGTGCCATAGAAAGAAAAAAAACTCTAACAAACTGTGTTATGTAAACAACTAATGCTACGATCAATCTGACTGAAATTACTATGCCAAATATAAAATTATTAAAATAAGCTTCATCAAAGAGAGCTTCCGTCAAAGACCAGGTAAATATAGTATTGAGGGGATAGGAATAACACAGTATAGGTTTTGACTGAAGTGGGTCCTGGGGATGTGAGTTGAAACTCCTGTCTTTTGTCTTTTTATGCAAAATTAAGAATTTTTGTTATATATATATATATATATATATATGTATGTATGTATGTATGTATGTATGTATGTATGTATATATATATAAATGTATGTATACAGATAGGCTATATATGATATATATGTATATTTACATAGATAGATAGACAGACAGAAGATACACAGATAGACAGACAGATATACAGATGGTTAGATAGATGGATAGATATAGCATCCAAGGAAATGCACAGGGGCTCAATGAATTGGTCGTTCTCAGTCTGTCTTTGTTTGTTTGTCCCTCCCACGCTTCCCTAAAGCAATCCACCCTGATGCTTCCAGCGCCCGTTTTCTTTGATGATCAGTGGGTAATTCATCATTTACCCTCGATGATCAGTGGGTAACTCATCATTTGCCCTTGATGATCAGTGGGTAATTTATCATTTACCCATCTCATCCTCTCGTTAGTCTTTCTTTCTACTCTGTACCAACCTTCTCAATGCCTTGTTTTCAAATGCGGTCAACTTCCGATCCGTCACAAACGAGCTTTACCATGACCCGGGTCCATATATCAACGCAGGTCTAACCATAAAGTTATATGTTCTTATTGCAGTGTTGACCAACAGTATATTCTCGCTCCACACTGGAATGAACATTTGAGTCACCAGCCAAGCTGTTCTTATCTACCCAAGTTATCTCTTGAGATAATTTGTTCTAAGTACTCAAACCTTCCAACCACTTGCATCACTTCATCAACGCACTTCCCGGGGTTATCTACATCCATATTAAGTATGACAGTTTATGATCGGTGACAAGTACGTTGCCTCGTAAACCCACTATATTTGTGCTACCCACATCGATAAGGAGGTTATAATATTTATACTCGTAAACTGCCTAAATAATAGTTATTTTAAATGTCAGTTTTTATTTCAAGTAGAGAAAACACAATGTTATTTCTAACTATTAGCATTAACAGCTACGAGCGGAGCAATGTTGCATCACTGGTTAGATGCCATTATCTGCTGCGGTATGCAAAGGAAATTGGATCGATATATCAATATTTCATTCAAGGCTGCCTTCTCAAGTTACTCTCTCTCTCTCTCTCTCTCTCTCTCTCTCTCTCGTATGTATTTTAAACTATTTATGATAATGAGAAGGAAGTACTACTTCATCGGTTTGTTTCTTTACTAATATTTACATACTAAGATTCATAAGTCGAGGTTAATGACTCACAGACACGCGTATATACACAACACATACAGACAGATATATATAATATATATATGTGTATGTATATATATATATATATATATATAATCAGATATAATATATATATATATATATATATATTTGTGTGTTTGTGTGCGTGTGTATATATTATATATACTGTATATAAATATATACGTACAATATATATATATATATATATATATATCTTATACAGTATATATTATATATGATATATATACATACACTATATATGTATATATATGCATGTATTTATATATGTCTAAATATGTATAAATACATATATATGTATATATATGTATATATATATATATATTACATATTTCGAATACCAAACCAGAGAAAATGAATTCATCATCAAATTACTACAGTAATGTTGCAAAAGACAATGGATATGTATACATTCATGTACATAGAGTGAGATGGGAACGGGCAAAGGATAATGATACGTAAAATGTATCCATATTTATGCAAATGTCTGTATACAGAAAACAAAAAAAATATACAAATGTACCTCCCTTTCGGTGTACACAAATTTGCATGCAAGCGCGCGCGCGACTCATACCCTGTACCTCATATCTGTCATGCATCATTTACCACAATGATTCTTTTTCCCGGCTTATTTAAGGATATTAAACTCACCTACATTTCTGCAATAAATTTCAATGTAATTGTTTATGAGGCCTCATAAATAACACGTGTTTACGAAAGAAATTCGCCATTAAGTTTGCTGGCGGTGGGAGCCGTGACCAGAATGTTTTGTCTTGTGTTTGTTCACGTCGTAAGACGTTCGGAGAACAAATATTGTTTCTCCATACAAATTTCTGGTATAGATAGCGCCTTTTTAGTGGGCCCTTTCAGGCGAATATTTTTTTCATTTTTGTATTAAAAACACTATTATAATACTCTGTACAATGTTAAGAATTCTTCTAATGGAAATTAAATATGCTTTATATTCAACTAATTTCATTATACGCTGTATTACTGCAGAGACCTATAACTTGTCCGATATATAAAATGGAAAGAATGCCTTTCAGAGTTAGAAATTATGAAACGGAATAGACAATAACTTTTGGGGTACACGAAAATAGAAACTCGTTATACTTTTTAGGGGTAAGATAAAAGAAATGTAAGGTTTAACCTCATCTGATTAAATTTAAGGATTAACAATTTACTAGTGTTAGGATCTTAGTCGCAGTATATGAATTTAAAGTGTGTGGTGTGGAATAACGTAGGTTTTTCTCTCCCGAAAAATCACCGCTGAAGAGACTAACCGAGAAGGCTCGCAAATTTATTACACACGCTTCATGCAGCATTGCTTTTATGATGACAATAGATTACACCATTAATTGAACAAGACAATTAAAGTAAAATTAATTACATGAAAAATAGGTTAAAGGCTGTGATAAAAATAATTAATACAAGCATCATCAACTTACTAAATTAAGTGGTGGTTTTAATATTTTAGAAAGGAAACCTCCAAGCAAGATTTTACCGTTTACATTTCTGTAGCTTACATTTTTATCATGTATTCTCGACTCCACCCCTTGGTTTTAAAACGTATTCTCGTGTAGCCTATGTAATAATCTAGTGAGATTTTTGTGTAAAACAGAATGCTCTTACTAAATCATCTCCCATTTATTTTTACAGAAATTGAATTATCATCCTGTTTGACCGACAATCGTAATTTGAAAAGGTAGTAAAAATTGTAAGCCACAACCACGTGTAAATAATACTTAAAACTAAACATTTACGGATTCCGATGACGCTAAAAGTTTTACCTCATCATTCTTACTTTGGATGATCTCCGTTTATGAATCTACTATTACAGATATCACCTATTCGGTTCTATAATAACACCAAAACTAGCAATTTACCAAAAAAAGGTAATTTTACAGAGCTCATTCAAAGAAAAATATCTAACGCCACTAGCACAATTGGTCACAGACGAGTTTTTTCAGCTACTGAGGAATTTGACAAAGGAACTAAAAATATGGTAAAAGCCTGAATTATTTTATCAGTCTAAACAAACTCAGTTCAATTACACAATAAAAAAATTTAGTTCTGATTTGAGAGCTTCACTTTTTTTTTTTTTTAAGTTAAAATTTTCTCTGATGGGTCTTATCTACTTGGAATATTTCAGGTATTTTAACTTGTTCCTAAAACTATACATGGAAATATATTTCAAATAGTTCATCAAAATAAAATATAATCTAGACTCCAGCTCATTTAATACAAAAAAATTTTTTAAAGTTTCATTTTTCAAGATAATCCATTTTTACCATTAGGCTGATATCAAAACAATAAACTGACGGATACCGCTATTTATTAGGCAACCTTTTACGTGTCATTCCAAATCCTTTATTTCATGTACAACTTTACCAACTCACTTAAATATGAGGCATACAACTAATAACTGAAATGGGGTTCCGGAGCAGTGTATCGAAGAGTATTCGGCCTCCAAAGCCTGATTTCATCATTTACAGTATATCTAGGAACAGTGTCAATTTCACTTCCATGAGATATACAATTATGTATATGTCAATCGAGCTACTCAACTTATGCACTGAAGCACTGTAAGTAGAATGTTATTGTAAGAGCACTATGCAAATCAAGGAAAAAGCTATTACCTCCGCTGGAAATGGAGGGATAAAAAATGACGTAACAATGTTGCACAATAACTATTACATCGTTATGAAGCAGAACAAATAAATACCAGTACACTTAAATAAAACAAGGCACGTTTTAAAATAAAATTAGCAAAATTGCAGCGATGTTGAGCTGGAAAAGAAGTCCAGTTAGCAGCTGCCTGTCATGATTAGTTTAATCTTCCAAGAAGCAATTAAGTCAAGTTAATATTTGGGTACCATTTAAAGCCACTCACCTGGCTCTGCAAAGGAATAGGAAAGATTCTGTCTGATAGTTTAATACCTGCGATGCTTCACAAAATTATATTGACTCAAAAGAAAGGCAGAAAGAGATAGCCGGTTCAAGATGAGAGGGAGAAAGCGAACTGCCTTGCACGGTGCATAAGATTTCAAACAGCTCTTTTACAAATTTCAGAGAAGAAGAATGACGGTTTAACTACAGAAAAACTGGTGTCGTAACGGCACGGGTCTCCGAAGCCGGAAGATATAAGAGACTTCAAACAAGTATAAATACAGTAAAAGTTTTAGTTCAGAAGAAGATTACCGTAATTGCTACCACTGAGTTGGCGTGCATTTCAAGACATAAATATATAATACAATCAGAAATAAAATCTAAAATTAATGACTACTCAAAAGTACATCAAAATTTCTAATAACGAAAATGACTGTAAATGGCATCAATATTTAATGAAGGACACCGTCATTAATTATTCGGCATCATCTCCAGGACCATTGACCACAGAATAATTAAGAGCTTATGGTCAAAGTATTTAAGTAATGGTCATGAAAACTGGGGACTGATTATTCACCGGGATACTTGTCTGTAACACGACGAATAACCAAGATTTACAAGGTGATAGGTGATACTGAGAGAGAGAGAGAGAGAGAGAGAGAGAGAGAGAGAGTTATGATGGTGTTTTGCTCAACCGGCTATCGTCTCGAGGAAGTTTTAGCTAAAGACAAATTTCACCGAGTTTACTTCTTCAAATATAAAGAAGTTTCACATTTATAATATTAGTTTATTAGTCACTCTGAAACTGATAATTATTGGACAACTGACAATACGATGTATTTTAAGCTTCCTTGGCTACATCAAAACGCCTTATGATCGTCTTATTTCTAGCTGTTAAACAAACGGAGCATGGATACTGCACGATACTTGTCACCAGCATCTAGGCCTATACTGAAATATAAAAAAGTGCCTTACAAAAAGTCTATGGCCTTCGTCTTGCATTAATACATTTTCTGACTTATGAGAAATGGTACCAAAGATTAGAAATGTCAACCGGGTGCATGGCATTTAGGCTAATAGAAAAGCACAGCTGATTTCTCCCTCTCTGTCTATGCGTGCACGCGTGTGCGTGCTTGCGTGTGTCTGTCAACTTAATTGAACAAAGGTGAACGTTGCATCTATCCCATTTTTTTATTCTGAAATGTAAGTATAACATGACCGATAGAAATTTCATGAATTCCTACATGAACTGATTGTATTAAAACAATGAAGTTTTCATTTAGCCCTCGGATGAAACATGACACCACTGCAAAAATTTCTTGCGTCGATGCCTAAAGTAATACAAAAGGCATTGTCATTTTAGAATGATTTTGGAGAACGGAAATGTAAATAAATCTTTAAAGACGAATTACTATCAGAATACTTGACACACGCAGGCGATGATCATGTTTCACAGGCCGCGTAACCTTGGTAATCCTCATATGTCAAGGACAAAAGCCCCGCATTGCACAACCTTTCAGATTTACCGGAAACCAGACGACCTCGAGAAAAATGTGTTGAGAATCCAATGATTCAGCGTCAGGGACAGGTGTCGTCAATAGCCAACATATTTGTTAATAGGTAAATTGACTAGTAGTTTTCGCCTGATTCCGAGCAGCGAATGAACAACCACTCCTACCACGCATGTTTGTTCAAATTATAAGACACAAAACTATGAAAGGTTAAAGAAAACATTTAGACCCTTCGAAGAAAATAATGGGAGATTCTCCGGAGAAGGATAGCCTACTTTATGGATGAACCTGCTTGACACCCTGCAGGTAACACAGTACACCACATTTGACAGTCGTCATAGCCACGTTTGAATAACTAATTGAACGGTTGCTGAATTTTAGGCTAATTATGACTGTAAATTCAAATTTGATATATGAATCGAACATACTATGAAAAATAGTTGGGGGGAGGGGAAGAAGAAAAGTTTTCCCCTACGCGGTATGATGATCATACTGCTATCTTTAGGTCGACAATGCTAACTTTTCTTATCGGAAGTTCGTTGTTTAACTATGGCAGCATCTATATGTATAGTGATCTGAGCAGTTTTGTTTCAAACACATGAATCATTCGCGCCCGTTCTAATTACATAACGCGACGAATCTATGTAAATGATAACCTTTTCTTTTAAATGATTTCTTTCATTTATTTTTAATTGCGCATCACAAGGCTCGTTTTAACAGTGTTAAATAAATGATTCAGAACGTTTAGTCACGCAAAACCGTAGAATCAAAGCGTCAGTCATTCACAGAATGAGCTGTTTTCTTTTATATATTAAAATGATCACAGTTTTATGTATGTTCTTCATTCTTTTATAAGGAAGTTTTGGACCTCTTTATACCAAAACGAAGACAGTCTACATTTGAAATCTGAATAAGTAAGATAAAAAGTAACCTTTCCACAAGATTTCTGAGATGTTTCTCGCTTAAGTCGCAGGAGAATACGTGGACTAGACAGGCAATAGAAATGTCGACAATGAACTGTATTATTTAGAGGCGCCGGCCAATCTTGAAAATGTCGAGATTTGTGTGGGACGTTCTCAGTAAAAATTATTCATGAGTACTTTCACAGACTCCAGAAATTAGTCCTTGAAGAGTGGTGAGTGACTTAATCCCTTCTGTATAACTGTACGACTCATTAACTTGACGTTTTTAAAAACTGAATGGAAGTAACCTAATGGCTAACCTACTTTCACCAAGGTTCGAATGACGATACGTAGGTTCATTTGTAAGTTCTAATCATAATACAGTCAATTTTATCATTGAAACTGTAAATGTGTCTCATCTACAGTAGATTCCTTTACTAAGAAAAACAGAGCTGCAGGCTATTCAGTCCGAATGTAACTTCTAACAAAAGTAAACACTAATTCGTAAGAGCCTATTGTCTGCATTTGGTACTCCTAGCGACTCATTTCTTCAGAAACAGGTATGTTAGAAAATTCCTGTTATTGGTATATTCTCAAATTAATAACTTTCAAACATTATTCAGACACAGGAATTCTCGGACAGGAAGAGGTTTCGGACTACGAAAGTGACTTGCAAACAATGAGAAATCTAAAATGTTCAAGACCGAATCAAATCGGCTTTCCAATGATATCGTTCCATTTCATTACATTCAATCATAAGAGGTGGCACAGTGCCAACTGATGTGTTAACGATACTAAGTACAAATCACCGAATTAATTTGTCCTTGTTAGTCACCGACATCACCCTATTACAGAATGCTTGTTGTATTTCCCATATTTATCTACTATGTGAATTTTCACCGGTCTGTTTCATGGCTGTGATTATATTGTAGCAGTAATAGCTACTACCTGACTGCCTCTGTCTTAATTACTCAGAAAAACCTTCAAGCAGATACGTCATATTTCTATCCTCTCTCCTTTCATGATCCGACAAATTAAAAGAGGATTTCCTCAGAGGTACTGTTCGCGCTACGCAAATGCATGAAACCCTTCCAGAAATAGTATTTTTTGTAATCAGGAATGTTTCTAATTCAAATTAATAAATGTCAACCTAGGTCAGTGATATCGTAAGATATTAACGCCATAGAATTTAAATCATATGATCTCATTTATACTATACAGAGAATCCATAAATAAGAAGGCTAACGCTTTGGGTACGCGCTTATGTCCTTTTATCTTGGCTTTCATCTCCCTGCAAAATCGATACCTGAAACTAAGTCATACTGATCTTTCGCAAAATTGGCGACAGCAAATTCAACCAGACCTCCTCATTACTGGAAGGCTTCGAAAATATTTCATGACCATTCTCTCAATGCCCCAGTTTTGGGTGGTAAAATCTTGACGCACGAAACTTCATTTTCTAGTTTTGTAGTTTTTTCTTTTTTTTTAAGCAACCATGTATCATTCAAAAAAAATATAAATTGTTATTTCGTGTTCTCCTTCGTCCCTCCCTGGCCAACATGCATTCAACTGAAAAAAAAAATGAAGAAATAAATTGTTCACTCACACTGTGGGGCTTCCGTTTTAGCTGGAAGTGTGACTCTCAGGAAAAACATCGTCCACGTTATTAAAGTTTTCTTCTTGCGGCGTGTGAGCTACATTCGCCTTGTTTTCCCTTTCAGATCATGGGACATGCTCAAACTTCTGGCACATTCTATTTCAAGGATTCCGTTCAAAGTTGTTAGAAGAAACTGAATAAACTCTTGTACAACGAGTTATGCATATTGTAAGTCGATGTGCAAACTGTTTACCTTATTGCAAAACTTTTTCTCGTTTTGACCTCAAACAATTTGCAATAGCTTTTTTCGAGTGGAGGGTTTGTTTTCGTTCCTTTTATCAAATTCCCGCTAACGATATACAGTCAACATAAAGAACACTGGTGTTAATTTGCAACATGCAAAAATGTCATTAAATTACATTAATAATTCACAATGCAATTAATGCTATTTCGAAAATATGAGCCGTGATCAAGAAATGTATGGTAACCCTCTTAAGAAAAAGTCAGTCACTTAAATTCACATCTGGATATCTTGCCCATCTTTTCAAGACAACCGATTATCGGTAGAGCCATCCTCAGTGAATACCAGCTATCCTACCATCATGAAAATTATTTCACCAACACAAGTCATCCAAAAACTGTTATAATTGTACAAATTTACTCAGAATCATAAACAAATTACTACAATGTGACGATCCTTGTACACTAAACATTACGGCTGTTGAACTTCAGTAACACAAACATGCGGAACTTATATATAGTATACAAAGTTCTTGAACATGCACACACACACATACATATATATATATATATATATATATATATATATATATATATATATATATATATATATATATATTATATGTGTGTGTGTTAATTCAATATAATATTAATCGTATCTAGTTGCATTTTTGTTTATTTCTATAATAATGTATAATGTATTAGCTCTAAAATATGCTCATTTTCGAGTCTTTCTTACAGCATGTAATGAACTGAGTGGCGCCACATTCAAATTTTCGGATGCAGAATAAAGGCTGAAACCCTGTACAAAAATCTTTTACAGCATTGGCCATCAACAACGCCATACTGCAAACAATGCACCATTCACATCTAACCCCTGCTCCTATCTCACGTGCTGAATAAAAAGGGTCCTGGTTCCGACACCTCTGGCATTCCATCTGCCCAGCACATTTTAAATTTACCCCTCTTTCTTCTTCCTAAGACTTCTCTGCCATGCAGTTCTTCAATAATCTGTTTTCTTACTTTCCCTCTTCGTAACCAAAAATCAGAAAACACACTGTCCAAAGTATCCATTACAGACGAAATTCTCCTATGGCATACACACACACACACACGCATATATATACATCATGTACAGTATACATATAATATATATATATATATATACATATATATATATATATATATATATATATATATATATATATATATATATATATATAAATGGATGTATGTATGTGTGTGTGCATGTGTGTTCCAGCATAACTCTGAAATAAATTGAGTAATTTCAACCTAACTTGGTATGCAAATGACTTTTTATCTGGAAAAGTATACTGTGGGGGTACGACATCACTAGCAACAAAGGACACCAAAGGGGGTGGGGGTGAGAAGGGCTTCCCTGAAACAGGGCTGGTTCTGTTTGGAGACTTAGTGACAGAATAAACTCTACGGGTTAATCATACCCCTTTTCGGTATAAAATTACTTACTTTCTGGAAAAGAATACTATGGGGGGTTAAGACATCACTGGCACCAAAGGGGGTGGGGTGGGAGGGGGTGGGAAGGGGTGACATGTAAAAAACAACAGATACTAGTGTCTAATCCATAGTTCTCGAGGTCGCTGAGATGAACAGTGACACTCCTGATGCCCTTCAAGTCCAAGTTCAGCCCAGTAGGAGGGTGGGGGTGAGAGCGGGTGAAAAATAAAATGTCAAAAAATAACAGATATTAGTGTCTAATCCAAAGCTTTCGAAGTCGCTGAGATGAATAGTGAAATTCCCAATGTCCTTTAAGTCCATGCTCAGCCCCGATAGGAATGGGGGGTGAGAAGGGGTGAAATATAAAATGTCAAAAATGGTGGGCATTGTAATTGAAGCAACTATCTTAACAGGAGAGAGAGAGAGAGAGAGAGAGAGAGAGAGAGAGAGAGAGAGAGAGAGAGAGAGAGAGAGAGAGAGTTATGGAGGAAAAGCAGGGAAAAATGAAGGAGGTAGCTAGTATTATATATATATATATATATATATATATATATATATATATATATATATATATATGTATGTGTGTGTGTGTGTGTGTGTGTGTGTGTATACATATATATGAAATTTTTTATTATACATATATACATGTATGTATGTACAGTAAGTAGGTATGTGTATATACAAACAGTTATATATATATATATATATATATATATATATATATATATATATATATATATATATATATATAAAATATATGTATATATATATATATACGCAGAAGAGAGAGAGAGATTTAGTCCTACCCTACAATTCTTCCCATTCATGAAAGGTGAGTTCCAGGTTATTCAACAGTACTTTAACATTTATAACGTATTCCCAAAATAAAATCTCTTTATCCGCTAAGAAAACAATATCCATAGGTGAAAATTAACAATATTCTCTACGAATCTATTTATTAATTCGCTTAATACTATGGCAAGAAATTAAAACCACAAATTAATTTGGTATTTAGTCCTTCTGTAACTTATCTTTATCATATAAAAGCCTAATTCAATGAAAGACATTTACCCGAGATCATTTTCGTATCTTCTTTATGTTTAGCGAAAATTTTATTTCAGTTGGATGAATGATTTGAAAGGAGGGTAAATACCTGTTTTCCGCCACACCCGAAACTTCAATTTCTTTTAGCCACTTGATTTTAATTCGACCTAACTTGACCAAACTAGTGAAAAACTTCTTACGCCCTTTCGAACCCGCGAATTTCCGTACACTCCTAACTCTCCTATCCTCCTTCCCCTCTCCATATTTTTTTTACTCTCAGTGCCTCCTTACCTCTTCCGCTAACCTAATTTCATTCGCAGTCATTTTCGGGAGTTGTTAAACCAATTCCTTTGAGAGACGGAGAAAACTTCTGGAATCATTCGACATTCATGTCTTGACTCACCGAACATTAGCGCGACTTTTTCTCTTCCTTTTACCTGCAGCAACAAAAAGCTCTATGGTATGCCATAGGTGCCTAAGATCTACGTCATCTTTATATGTTAACATAAATACCAGAGTAGACTGGGAGGATGTGCGCATGCGTCTATGACTGGTTTTTACTGTGTGAATTGTGATGGAGCCACCATCTGTGACGGCTCATTTCTTGAGCAAGCGGAGCACTTTCAAATACATTCAAATACATAACTTTACCAACATTCACCCCACTAAATTAAAACTAGCTCACTCCTTATACTGCAAGTAACGACCATTTAGTATTTCCGAACTATTGAATTTGACCCAGTTGCGTATTATTGTGCTTCTTGATAAACTAAGGAATCTGTTGGGTATATGGTGGTTGTTCGTCAGCAGTGAATCTCAGTATGTATAGATAATAAAGTGAGTCTAGCAACCTTGCAATAAAATGCATCTGAAAAAAGTAAGGATGATAGCACTTTGTAAAAACCATTCTCTTGGAGGAAAAACTGAAATATGGTGAATATATGCACATGCACACACCATACCCCTCTCCCCTCACCCCGTTATAGGGCATAACTTCAGGTGTTATTCTTTATAATTTCAGAAAGTATTCAGGGATCACGTTGCTTGCCTTATATCTTTATCCACCCTAGCTGCTGTCCATTACAGTCAACGACCTATCATATACCTAATTCACTAATTAGGTCATCAGAGACACGACAGTATGCAATGAAAGGTGCTGAAAGAGCTTTATATCGCCATGACGGGCCAAGTAATATACACACACGCTAATAAGTCCGACTCCCACGCAGCATTTATATACTAGAAGTAGACCGCATACACAGCGCTAGGGTTGAAAATAGTCAGCTAAGGCTGTGTCCTCAAGGTGTTTTGATTTTGGTTTTCCCTACTACCCCAAAAGGGGCACGTTGTCTTCTTTATATTCCACCTACTGCATGATTCACAGGAAAACAGATGCAAGAGCGTTCATTTGCCAGTGTGAAATTTATTGTTTCAGAAAAAGTTAAAAATTACTTTATTACTGATTGATATTATCAACTATTCGTTTATATCTGTGAATGCCCTTCATCACGCGGTGCTAAATCTTTATAAATTTCTAATTTCAAGAGGGCAGTCTCTCATTTAGAAATAATTTTTAAATGTAATCAACTTTCCAGCGTCATTACCACTGCCTGCTGATTGTTCTCGGAACCTTGATCCTGATGACGAGTTATTTAAAAGCCTGTAAATCCATTGGCGAGTCAAGGCCAGACAAGGGAACGTCATAATGTCCTTTACTTATTTATCATTCATTTTGATCACTGAAACATCAGGCAACATTAATGAACCGCGTTTTTTCTTAAATGTAAATTTTACGTGTTTCTCATGGAACACCCAAATCTAATTAGGATACTATCTTAAATAATTAATGGAACTTAATTAATGAAGAGACAAGCTTTACAACTAAAAACTGCTTCATTTTAAGACTGCTCAATGGACTGCACACTGTTACTGCTACTGTCCTTGTTACTTTTAAGTTTCAAATTATGTTCTACGTGACAAGCAATATACGTAACTGACAGGCTAAAAATATTATAACAACCCTTTTAATCAGAATGGTTGCCATGCTTCTTATAGTCAAGATGTTTTATGTACAGGGAACCATTTATGAAATGGGACACCATAACGCGTAGGGGCAAACCGGTTTCTGAATGTAATTATTATTGCCTTCAAAAATGAGCGTTAATTCCTTCCGCGCAATAAAGTACAATGATAAAACTTATCTTAAACCCTATCCACACCATAACCTATGTTAGAATACATGCAACGTCACCCGGCCATATATGCAACGTTAGCATGACATACATGCAACGTCAACCTAGCATACGTGCAACGTTAGTCTAGTGTACATACAACGTCAGCCCAGTATACACGCAACACTGGCCTGGTATGCATGCAACGTCATTCACAAAATCCGCCCGCATTGTATACACAACTGAAGGTGTTACCTAGTCTCATCTCGGCGGGAAGAGTGCATGATGGGAAATGATCTGTCACAACATTAACCTTCCCCACCCACTTACAGTTATCATTTCTGCATTTCTTGTGCAAATCTATTATACTTTCTTTTCATGTCATTTCTACGTTAATATATATCTCCTATAGTTGTCATAGAACGAGTCCTGGAATATTTCCCCACTAAAAGTTTAAAGGACTCAAGAACAATCGGTTGCATTCTTCTGCCCCGAACCATAGGCCTATACTACTTACTTTCCTAAACAAATATTAATAAGAAATCCATAGGCCTATACTACTTACTTTCCTAAACAAATATTAATAAGAAATCCATCACTGATTTCAGTAAGATCAAATTAAAAGAAAAAAGGGTAAAACTTTAGTTTAGTTGCGTGGCCTGATTCCCGCCAGTCGTTAACCAGGACAGGTTCCTCATACATAAATAGACATAACCTTTCCTATAACGCCAGGTCCTGACCTAACCAGGGTAATTCTAAGCCGGGTGTCCGCGGTGAGCTAGACTATGGCAATTGACGTTTTTCTATTATTTTACTTGCTTTACAAGAATTTAAAGTAATATTTTGTCGGCCGGCTGTAACTAAGCTGTCATTGACCTTTGAAGACTTACGCGACTTGAATTGCCTAACGCAGGGTAGGTCTAAGCCAGCATTCCGCGGCAAGCCCCCCACCCCTCCATAGCTAATACGGCAAAATTGTAACCAGTAAACACCCCTAAAAATACCAACATAACGTACCCTAGAGGTGTTTACTGGTTACAATTTTGCCGTATTAGCTATGGAGGTTGGGGGGGCGGGCTTGCCGCGGAATGCCGGCTTAGACCTACCCTGCGTTAGGCAATTCAAGTCGTGTAGTCTTCAAAGGTCAATCACAGTTTAGTTACAACCGGGCGACAAAATATTGCTTTAAATTCTTGTAAAGCAAGTAAAATAACATAGAAAAACGCCAATTGCCACAGTCTAGCTCACCGCGGACAGCCGGCTTAGAATTACTTCAGCCTAGTAGTTAATCAGTCATGTTATGCTAGCTAGGGTTTCAACCCTACAGCCGCATACGCTATATGTCACCGCCGGTCGATTTGTATTTTTATCATTCCTAGTATACTGAATATTTGTATTAAACCACTATCGTTTATTGTTATACCAAACAACTACTGTAGCTCAGTAAGTGTTCACATTTGATCTACGGACCGTAACCATTTCCAGAGATGTGAGGGGCTGCATCCACGCACTCCACTGACCAAACTACTGAACATATATCACGCTTTTCTTACCTTTAAGCCGCCCTCCGTCACTCAGTTGATGGCCAAACACATCCCTGGAACTATATTGGATAGACTCCTTCGATATACGAGTACTGTGAAACCGGCTGGTTTCTTCGGGACGAGTATCTGGGAACCGGCGTGTCTTCCTTCTCCAGATGTGATTGCAACGATCTTTCAAAATCCCAGTATACCTTTTAGCACAATCCTCACAACAACTTTCTCTCTTAATTTCGCCAGTTGCTTTCTTTTTCGCACGACAACTCCTGAAATAACGCTTTTGATTGCGTGTCCGGGACGACCCCATGACACTACGTCATCGACCTCGCACTAGTGGTTGGGAACTGGGGCGGGTAATCCCATGTAAGTTATGTGTCAACGAAAAATTAACATTCATTCACAGTTGATCATGGTAACACTGTGGGTTGTACTGCCCGACCCGTAGACAGAGCATGGGAGACAAATGCTCAAGGAAGAACACGCGAGAGAATAACGAATACCTACGTAAAACAGACGAGAGAGAAACACACGATTACAGAGAGAAAGTAACAAACGTATGAGGAGAGAGAGAGAGAAATAACGTCGACTCCATTGTCCTAAAGCTTCGCAATATAGGACTACGCCCTGAATTTTTTTGATGTTGAATAATCGACGAAATTTAGTACTTTTCATACAAAAATTGTAACATTAAATAATATACCCTACCCTTTTATAAGTATTGCTCATCGAAAAGTGCGTAAGACTTTCAGCTAGGCTCAGTTTTTCCTCATCACTTATCTTATCCATCATTATCGTTACCCTGTTCGAGGTAAAATCGTCACATCGTAGAAAGACACGTCTCTAAATGCGCCTACAATACCAGATTTTTTTTTTTATTTCCCATATTTGGATTAACAAATACTTTTCAGTGATGATAAGCTTTTGCTGTACTTAGTAACAGAGAGGAAGAATGAATTCTTGTACGTAGGCCTATGCTGATTTTGCTTCGCGCCAGCTTTTGCCCACTCATAATATCTATCATTGTCAACAAAATAATGGACCGACATTCGAAGTCTGAGCCTGGCGGTGGTTATCAGAGCTGCGTGTGAGCAAAGGCAGAAACCTATTTCAAAAGCCGTTGGAAATGAGGTGTCCCTTTGAATGTTTAACTTCATTAGGCTCACAAAGGGTACGATAATTGATAATGCATCATTTTCCATTTTGAATCAATCGTTTTGCAAAATTACATACATCAATGTACACCTAGTTTCCATAAAATACTGCCCGGCTTTTGTTTAATAGCCAGTTCTCTAAAGTTCTCCCGCCAAAATTTTAAAGAGCTACTGTAGAACCGCCTTCCCCGCCTACCGCACTTTAAGCAGATTCTCTCTGCTTTAGGTCTACCCAGCTTTATTCTTATATATAAGGAAGGTTTAAAGTGAGATCAGCATGAAAGAACGACGATAATAAGTGTGCGAAATTCGGGCTAAAAAGGAATTTTGCGGGTTCTGACCAAGTCGGCCGTGTATTTTATACCGTTTTATTCACGACATAAAGACTTTTGCCAATTAAAGAAAATTCTATGAGAAAAATGCGTAACTAAGATGTGTTATATTATTATAATGGTAGTATGAACGGGATGTATAATTCGAAGAAATTGTAACAAACTTAACCAGACTCGAGTCTGCCGTATTAATTCGTGTTATATAGGCTGTCAGTTATAAAATGCTTTTAAGAATTGCCATTAAAAAATATAGCGAAGTCAAGCTATTTGGAATATTTACAATAGTTCCAAACATTTTAAAGGATTCTTGAGTAATGCATATATATATATATATATATATATATATATATAGCTTATTAAATCAATAAATTTTACATTAGATAAGTACAGACTGCTACACTGGGATTAAAGAGATTGCAGTTCAGTTTCAGCTGAAGTCTGAATCCCAGTATCAGTTAAACCATTTCCCGCGACCCGCCGCCATGTTTGGTTGCTCGTATATGTTCACCAGTATTTGCTGGTGTTTAGTTTTCACATCATTATGGCCCAGGTATATCAGTATTAACTCAAAAGGACATATTTATCATTAAAGTCATTGTTTTAATTTTTTATCTTCCATATAAATAAGGGATTTGGTAGGAATTCAAAGTCTGTTGATTACATTCGAATAAGGTGGAATTAAGCCAATCAGCAGCCGATATCATGGGCAGTGTTGCCATGACGAATTCTTAATGAAGACAATATTCCGATGACAGATCTGATGACACCGACTATAGTGACTACAGGGCGCCAGTAACGTTCAATTATGCCTGCACAGTCTGCCTGTGCAAGCAAAACTGAACGTTAATGTGAACAACCTGAACAGCTTTTCTGGCCTGCGCAGGTGGACTGAGCAAATAGCTCATTTCAATCGATGAGCCCCAGGCGAAACGGCTGCGCATGCGCACTTCAACGTTAATGTAGGGAGGGAGGCAACTTTCTAAATTTCTTGGCTCAGCTCGCTGTCAGGCCTTGAACAAATAGCATGTACGTACTTACGTACCAATCAAGAAAGTAGAGCTGAATTTATTAAATAGAAAATGTTTATACTAAATTGATGATATATCGGATTTACTTGTTTTTTAATAATTGATACGGATGTCGTGTAATGAAGGCTGCGTGGCAGCATCATTCCTGAATGTCTTGTAGATTTCTTTGAAATCCATATGAATGAGACTGCTTGGGCAAGCAAAATCCAAAGGCTATCGTAACAGATTAGGCCTATGTATGTTTATTCGTGGTTATAAACCATTAAGCAAATTAGTTTTTAAATGAGAATAAATATTCATTATGGCGAAATAATGTAAAACAAGATAGGCCTATAATGCGTCTATTCATATTATGCATCATTTTGCAATTCATTTTTAAAATGAGAACAAAATAATATTCAACATTCTGATGAAAAAAACAAATTAATATTAGACTATGCATGTTTATTCTTTGCTCACATCCCATGTAAGCCAGTTTTGAAATGAAAGTAGACTAATAAATACACAAATGAACAGTAGTAAACTATGTTCACTCGTCGTAACATATTACAACAAGTCATTCTTAAAATGAAAACAAATCACTATTAAGCATTTTAATGAAAAAGAAAAAAATAATAGGCCTATATATATCAAGTTTGAAATGAAAAACAATTACTAACTCAATTATCACAATTATCTTGCCATGGAAATCTTCCTTCATTCATAAAATATTCAGTGAACTTTTTGAAAGTTCTTAGGGACAAATTTAAACTCAACAATTTCACATGGGAGTATTGAATTAGTTTTTTTTAACTACTCTTTCACTGGACGTCTTACTTGGCCTTTATGAATTTTGTTTATATCAGCAAGTCAATTACAGCCAGACTTGCTGCCAGAGTATCTTTTGTTGACACCATGGCTGCTACGGGAGGACTGAGGTAAAAGACTATCGCTAGTGGTGAAAATTTGCCTGGACAGGCTGACTGTGCAGACGTAACTTAACGTTAGTGGCGGCCTTCTAGTAATAAAAAGAATGGCATGTATTTATTTTCCTTTGTTCAGCTAGTCATTTTGACCCATTACTTTATTTTTTAAACATACTGCACTAAGTGGGGACTACTGTGTTTCATTTTAAAATTACATCCAAAAAATGCTTAGATACACATTATATTTTATACTGTACGAGAAGCGTTCACACAAACTACAGTATCTTGAAAGTTAAGAAATAGAATTTGAATGAAAGCTAAGAGGAGAAATCATAAACAAGTAAAAAATGCACAGAAGTTTCTTCGGCGCAATAGAGTTTTCTGTACAACCGCTGCAGCGTATAATCACGGCCACCGAAAATAGATCTATCTTTCGGTGGTCTCGGTATAATGCTGTATGAGCCGCGGCCCACGAAACTTTCACCACGGCCCGGTGGTGGCCTGGTCTATATCGTTGCCAGAAGCACGACTATGGCTAACTTTAACCATAATGAAATAAAAACTACTGAGGCTAGAGGGCTGCAATTTGGTATGTATGATTGATTGGAGGGTGGATGATCAATATACCAATTTGCAGCCCTCTAGCCTCAGTAGCTTTTAAGATCTGAGGGCGGACAGGAAAAGTGCGGACGGACAGACAAAGCCGGCACAATAGTTTTCTTTTCAGAAAACTAAAAAGGGAAACAATTCTCTCCCAGGAGATATTCAAACCATGCCAGAATACTTCCCAATTTAAATAACATGAATAAGAAGTATTTTAAAGCAGAATAGGCATATCATCAACTGCGTGAACTTATAAATGAATACACGTAGAAAAAAAAATAGTTTCGTTTAGTACTATAAAGCAATTTATTTTAACCACCTCAAAGAACACAAAGGACTTCAAAAGCAGAGGGGGAAAATTACATCCAGGATATCATATTTGACAGAGTAAATTCGTAACAGGAAATTAATCGGAAGTATAATATATTACTGATAAACTGAATAAAAATTAGGGTAAATGCACAGCATAAACAATATTTTAATAAACACTGGCAATGGGAAAAACGAGAATCCTTTGGTGGTATGTGTCTAGTGCTGTAATTATTTTAAGAACTAAGGAACTTATGCTCCTTTATTCCCAATAAATTAACCCAGAAGTACGGACAAAGGAGTGCAGGGTCCTCGAAACATTTTGTTCCGTAGGAATAATAGTGAGCTTCATTCTATGCGCGAAGTGCTCTAGCCGGATAAAAAAAAAAAAGTAAGCATGCATTTTAGTTTTCTATAAAAGAAAATGACTGTGCCGGCTTTGTATATCTGTCCGCACTTTTTCTGTCCGCCCTGATATCTTAAAAACTACTGAGGCTAGGGGGCTACAAATTGTTATGTTAATCATACGCCCTTCAATCATCAAACATACCAAATTTCAGCCCTCTGGCCTCAGTAGTTTTTATTTTATTTAAGGTTAAAGTTAGCCATAATCATGTGCCTGGCAACGATATAGGCCAGGCCACCACCTGGCCGCAGTTAAAGTTTCATGGGCCGGGGCTCATACAGCATTATACCGAGACCACCGAAAAATAGATCTATTTTCCTTGGCCTTGATTATACGCTGTACAGAAAACTCGATTGCGCCGAAGAAACTTAGGCACTTTTTTACTTGTTTATAGATATAAACGAAGTTTAAGGTGCCAGTGCATGGTAAACAAACGAGGAGAAAGCCTGTACATGGGATGTTTATTCCAAGTAAAATTTGCATAACATCTGCATTATCCGCTATTTTAAAAGTCTGAATGTGATAGCATAAAAATCTCTCTTGTAGCAACAAAGGGGGATGCAGTAGTGATAGCAAGATTTAAGTACTGTTACTGAACGCACATGCACGCACACTCACAGCTGGGTCGACTGGTAAGTGGTTTGAGTTTAGCCCAAAAGTTTTAGGCCAAGTTACTATAATGAACTGGTCGTGAATGGTGACTATCGGCAGACGGTAGTCAAGAAATGGGTATGTGGCAAGCAACCTCATCTCGAAAGACGCGCTGGGAACTGGAAGTCTCACACACACACACACACACAAATACATGCCGTATGCGTGTGTATATTTGTGTGCATGTGTGTGTGTTGTTGTTGTTTTGCATTAGGAGGAAACTGAGCATTGCACGGCAACGAAAAAATTAATAAACCAAGAGAAATTAACTTGAACTTTCCTCCATGCATTGACTTTCAGATCCAAAACTAGGAGGTCATGGTTCAGAGGCCACGGCTAAGAGATCAGTTGTCATATATATATATATATATATATATATATATATATATATATATATATATATATATACATATATATACACATATACACATATATATAGATAAACATCTGTATCTACATTTACATATACATATATATGAATTTTATAACATCACCGGGATTCACATACAAGCGTTAAGCTACAAACGTCCTTTAATATCCAATTGGATATTAAAGGACGTTTGTAGCTTAATGCTTATACATACATATATATATATATATATATATATATATATATATATATATATATATATATATATATATATATATATATATATATATGTGTGTGTGTGTGTGTGTGTGTATACATATATATATATATATATATATATATATATATATATATATATATATATATATATATATATATATATATATATATTCTCAGAAACGTATACTAATATTTTTCTAGTCATATTGTTCATTTACTGAAACATAATCCTCAGCATATTAGTCTTAGCTACATAATCCCTAATTTATTTCAGGTATAGCCAAACGAAACTGGCTACGCTTCTAGATCATTATGTTAATGACGTAATGAATCTGATTACATGGTATGTTTTACTTAGAAAGGTCGAGGGATGGTTGAAGAAAAAGAAATACTAATTAAGACTTCCTCCTTAAACACGGGGTGAGAGAGAGAGAGAGAGAGAGAGAGAGAGAGAGAGAGAGAGAGAGAGAGAGAGAGAGAGAGAGAGAGAGAGAGTTGGGGGGAAACAAAGAACGGGTAGATTAATGTAAATCAACTGATATTGAGATATGCCTTAATTACACTCATTAGAACTGAATATGATATTTGAAAGATACGACATAATAGGACGATGTCAGATCCATAGCAAATGTAATTTTTTAAATGAAAGGAATTATGCCTTCCTTTTATTCTTTTGTAATGATGCATAATTGATATTACTACAATATTGGTAATCTGCTTCGACCAAAACTCAGGATCTTTTTTTTTTCTCTTGTATTCCAGAGTGCTTTTTTATGTTTTTTATGTGTATTCAAGAGATTTCTAAAGAGAAAATAAGACCTCCATTTCGTTTGTCATTTATTTTAGATAGCAAATCTAATTTGCATTGATTTTCCGTCCATACATACGTACATACATACATACATACATACATACATACATACATACATACATACATACATACATACATACATACGGCAGATGCATGGGCCCAAAAATACACAAATACTTGACCGTCGTAGATATGCATTACAGTATTTCAGAAAGACAAAAAATTTCTAAAATTAAAACAAAATACTTTCCGATGCTATTCACAAGAGAAAATGTTTATGGCTTTGAGGTTACACATAAAAAAAATAGATTTCAAAGTAAATAAAAAATAGTGTTAGTTAAAAAAAATAACAAGATCTACATCATGAAGTTCGCTTCAGGATTACAATCCATTTTGTCTTCGGTTAAAAACAGTTCGTAAAAGTTGAAACGGAATTCGTTCGAAATATTTTTTCAGGGAAATTTATGCTTTGCTACAAAAATCCCCCCCCCCCTTTTTTTGTATATTTAAATGCAAATACAATCGCTATTCCTATTGAGCAATTAATGTTGAAATCCCCTTTTCGAAATAATTTCATTGTCGTTGTAAAGCCACTAAAGTAATGAAATGTTTTTTCATGTAATTTCATACCAAACCAATCGTTTATCACCGCAATATGCTCAATTACCCATCTATTCGTAATCTACTTATGCACCTGGCATTCAGTCACTCACCTGGGAACCCTATTTATTTAGAAGGATTCTGTATCACGGCAATGGGCGCTTCCACAATGGAATTTACCGAAATCCTAATTGAGTTAGGAAGTTACTTTACGAGTCATGCACCTGTTTCCTCTCTCTGTATCCATCTCTCTCTCTCTCTCTCTCTCTCTCTCTCTCTCTCTCTCTCTTTCTCTCTTGTTCTACGAGTGCTCTCTCTCTCTCTCTCTCTCTCTCTCTCTCTCTCTCTCTCTCTCTCTCTCTCTCATTGTAATGATAAATCACGTTGGAAATAAACACTTATTAATCGGTGTAACAGAAACGCATTTCTAACTTACATCGGGATCGAACCCGGATTCTCAAATGAAAAGCAAAGGTTACCAAGATGCATTTGTCTTTCATTTGAGAGTCCCGAGATCGATTCCGATGTGAGGTAGAAATGTATCATAACAAGTGAATTTACCCAAAATAACAAAAAGCAAAAAAGTCACCTATCTGCAAATATTCTCTCTCCCGCTCTTATATCTGTTAACGTGGCAAGTTTTACCCCAGTTCTTCTTTGTTTTGTTTTATTTTTTATTTATTTATTTATTTATTTTTGTTTTATTCCATTCAGCCACTTTTGGCCGTGTGGTGTCAATAACCCCGTAGGTTTTTTATAACAAATAAATTGCCTTGGACGCAAAGAGAATTCAATATGCATCCATGGAATAAAAAAAAAAAAACCTGGACGAACACTACTCTATTTTGGAAAATCTGTCGGATAAATGTATTTGATTTTGTCAAACAACGGCTGCCAATGGCTTCCATAAAAACTTTCCACAGAGGTCGATGCGCCAAATGTTACAGCATATGAGTGATTTATTAGATTCTTAACTTGTGTTGTGCTGATTTCAATTAATTATTAGAGAGAGAGAGAGAGAGAGAGAGAGAGAGAAGAGAGAGAGAGAGAGAGAGAGAGAGAGAGAGAGAGAGAGAGACGCACATTTGTTGCCTTTTAGAGAGGCATCAGTAATATAAATAATTTTTATACTTCAGAGTAAACATTCTACTGAGGTAT
>JANJGK010000001.1:79129549-79144549 GCA_039081455.1 Macrobrachium rosenbergii
GAAACACAGTAACAAAAGAGAACACTATAGATAACGAATATAGCATTTGAAAATGTTGCTTAGCAAAATACATTACCTAACTTTATTACTGATCGTGTTAAATTACTAAAGGACATTTTCTATTCGTGTTTCTTCTCATTATGCCTACTTCATCATTGAACGGACCAACTTTACTCCTTCAAAGACAAGGATACACGCATATGCTCGCACACATGTGCAACAGGTATAATCGCCTATAGTTCTGACTTCTGTTGAAATATGTATAAGCGTGTAAATAGGTCACGATTGCTTTATTGTTGCCGACCTACATTATAAATTGAGAAAATCTGAAAAGGTAGTGATGTCCTGATTTATTTGCCTTCCTCAGTGAACTCTTGCCTCACTCTGCATTGGCAAATTTTTATTTAGTAGAAGCAAGACAAGCTTAGTCACCCGTTAAATACTGTTATCTGCACAGATCTTTCTATTACCTACTAGTATATATGTATGAATGTATGTATTTTAACCCTATAAACAGTTTATGCCTGTAAAAATATGAGAATATATGATGCTTAAGCACAGAGATATTTTAGTTTTTATGGCCTGTCTTTTGACATCAAGTAACATTTTGAATAAATTGTTATTTTTTGAGAAATGTAAAGTAATCTTTCGTGGGCTAATGTGGCAAGATCGCAGAAGATTATTTGTCAATTATTGTTGAAGTGATTATTAAAACTATTGATATAAAACTATAAAAACGATTGTTTGGTTAATGTCACTGAAAAAAATAAATTTTTGTTGTTGTTTTTGTTGATTTTTAACTCTTTGCTTCAATACTATAACCAGCATTTATTCTCATTTACATTATTCTACCATTTTTTCTAACTGCAGATATTCTCTTATATTGCCGTCATTTTATGCGATCTTTTCAATAAATTTATATTTTTACGTTTTATTCCCCTTTTTATCATTTAGCTATCTCTGCTATTATTCCTTCTTACATTTTCTCACCTAACAATGGCTGCTATTACCACCGTGACCCCTAATGACCTCTCTCTCTCTCTCTCTCCCTCTCTCTTTCTTATAATCCTTACCAATCCTCCTCCTCTTCTCATGATAGCTTCAGCTGCTTACGAGTTCTTATCTTTGCCAGTTCCCTCTTTCTCTTCTTTCTCTTCTGCCATTTCTCGTTATTATTGTCTTTTCCAGACGTCTTCTTATATATTTCCTTTATTTTCTATTCGTACTCCTCACATCCTTGTTCCTGTATTTTCCTTCATTCCTCTCCGCAGGAAATTTATTTCACTTACCCTCGCATATCATAATAACGATGATAATTAAGAACTTTTTATTATCAGTTTAGTTCATTGCACTGTATTAGAATTATCATTATGATAATTTCCATTGTAATACACTTTTCTTTCCAGAGATGACTCATGAGGAGTAACACTTTGGGTTATCGACTATAATTCTGAGACGAGGTAGGTAGCCCTGTACCCACTTATTATTATTATTATTATTATTATTATTATTATTATTATTATTATTATTATTATTATTATTATTATTATTATTATTATTGCTAGGAAGTTCACAATCTCTTGAAAAACATTTTAAGGTTAACACTGATGAGGAACACAGTTCAGATGTTCGAAAGTCTTTGTTTATTTTACATGGGAATATATTTTTACTTTATAATTGTGGATTTTTGTTACACACATTATTATTATTATTATTATTATTATTATTATTATTATTTGTAGTAGTAGTAGTAGTAGTAGTAGTAGTAGTAGTAGTAGTAGTAGTAGTAGTAGTAGTAAACAAAATATAAAAAATACAATGATAAAATAATAATAGTTATAAAAAATAATAAGTATAGAGCCATCATAAAAGACTAACATCTAGGTAAGAAGGTTTTCAGTTTTGAATGCCCTTTTATGGAAGAAATAACAGTAAAAAGAAACAGAAACATGGATCTCATAATGCTGCCAGTACCTTCAAGTGTGATTGGTACTGAAAACCCTACTTACCGCCACTGTTAAGGCCTGACTTTTGTTCATTTATTTTTTTAATCTTCAGTGATTGGTTGTCTAAAATAGAACACAAATCATGGAAAATCTTGGATCATGCGGCAATATTTTCCTCTCATTTATGTCAGTACATTGGCGCTGTCAAAACCTATTTTTATTTCGTGAAAGTCATTATCAGCAGTGCATTTTTATTTTTTCATTAGAGAAGATATATAATACGATTGACGCATTTTTACTTATTTCCAGTCGGTGTAATTTACTAAACTTGAGACAAAAGTTCCCACAGTAATTACTGTACCATTATCAAAATTCCCAAACATTTTTCCTTGTTCAGTGACAAATTATTTATCACCAAAGCTTCGAGAAAATCTTTGGGAAGGTGTAATGCTATCCTGCTTGTGTTTTCATCCTTGAGAGGTGGATTAATATATATTACTGTCAGTGATTAAATCGTTCAGGAAAAGTTTTATCCTTGGCAGAAGCCAATGGAAATAAAAGTAACGTATGCTAATGCCTGTCCTTGTAATTGATTTTAGGGTAGATAGCAATTAGTTTTACCTAGGTAAAAGCCTGGTATTAGTGTCCTCGTTTTTTGTTTGTCTTCACGAGTGATGCAGTTCTCTCTGATCAAGATTATATGAAAACTTTAAACGAACCGTGTAAAAACAGCCGATAATTTATTGCTAGCGATGAAAAAGACAAACTAATCTACACCGGGAAAAGTGTTGGTCTTTTAAAGTTCTAATAATAATAATAATAATAAAACATTCTCATAGTAGCATGAGTCATGGAATGGAGAAACAAATCCATAGTTATATAGGGGTAAAACTATATTCAAAAATAAATCTCTACGGAGAGCTTTCGGGAATCTGTTCGCACAGATTCCCGAAAGTTCTCTGTAGAGATTTATTTTTAAATATATGCACCCATACATAACTTTGGATTTGTTTCTCCATTCCAAGACTCATGCTACTATGAGAATGATTAAATTATTATTATTATTATTATTATTATTATTATTATTATTATTATTATTATTTAGAACTTTAAAAGACCAGCAATAATAATAATAATAATAATAATAATAATAATAATAATAATAATAATAATAATAATAGGAAATAGCCCTTCTTTAATACAGGTTTGTTAAACAAAATGTCAGTTTCAACGGCATTTATTTTATATAGTAAACGCTCAATTCGTCTTATCAATCGCTTTTCTTGCGCTGGAATGGTTGCAAGCAATTGACCGATATTCATTTCCGGTCAATTGCTTGCAACCATTCCAGCGCAAGAAAAGCAATTGATAAGACGAATTGAGCGTTTACTATATAAAAAAAATGCTGTTGAAACTGCCATTTTGTTTAACAAAACCAATAATAATAATAATAATAATAATAATAATAATAATAATAATAATAATAATAATAATAATAATAATAATTTAAAAATTCTCATACAGTAGTAACATGAGTCTTGGAATGGAGAAACAAATCTACGGTTATATATAGGTGCATATATTTAAAAATAAATCTCTACAGAGAGCTTTCGGGAATCTGTTCGAACAGATTCCCGAGAGCTCTCTGTAGAGATTTATTTTTAGATATATGCACTCATAAGTGGATTTGTTTCTCCAATAATAATAATAATAATAATAATAATAATAATAATAATAATAATAATAATAATAATAATAATAATAATAATATCGTTGTTAAACATGCAAACCATACTTTTATCATTTAGTGTCCTAATAAATTCATTACTTAGTCATCCGAATTACGGTATTGTTACTATTTTTATAGTTTAATACTATTGTAAAAAAAAAAGATCTGCACTGCGGAGAGCTGTGTACAGTTTTTTTCTTTTACCTGTACAGAGTTGCCCGAATTAGAAGACTATTAACCTCTAGAGCCTTTTGTATAAAGGTCTGGCATGCTGAAAATATCCACTGAAAAACAAGTTATGGTGTATGCGATATTAAAGCGGTATTTGTGTCTTAATATTTATGAATAAAAATATCTCGCGTGTGCATATACAGTATATATATATATACATATATATATATATATATATATATATATATATATATATATATATATATATATATATATAGGTACAGATATGTACACGTGCACACACACACACATATATATATATATATATATATATATATATATATATATATATATATATATATATATATAATATATCAACACACAATTACGGGTGGAACAGAAATAAATTTCTGACTCACATCGGAATCGAACCCAGGTCTTTCAAGTGAAAGACCAGAGACCTGCCAACCAGGCCACACTAGTCATATAAAAAGTTGAAACCTGAGTATAACTGTACCCAAGGAATTACGTGGGCAGGCTAACTGAGTCGGGAAGTCGGGGGAATCACGCTGGTATGCAAGAGGTTAGCCTGCTCAGGTAATTCCTTGGGTACAGTTGTACTGAGGTTCCAATTTCTTATATGACTTGTGTGGCCTGGTTGGTAGCTCTCTCTCTCTCTCTCTCTCTCTCTCTCTCTCTCTCTCTCTCTCTCTCTCTCTCTCTCTCTCTCTCTCTCTATATATATATATATATATATATATATATATATTTATATATATATATATATATATATATATATATATATATATATATATATATATGAAGGTGTATATGCATATATTTTGTCCTCGAAATTCTAATCTCTAAAATCAAAGCTGAAGTGCCCAAGCATTTTCGAGTTCTCTGTGAATAATTATGGTCAATTTTAATTCCACGTGTGCAGATGAATACTCGTAAGTCTAGTTTTTCTTGGGTTGTGTATAAAATAGATTAACGTCTTAAGGAGCATCTACAGAGTAATTCTTGCAGCTTTAGAATGAAGGCTTAAAAGAAATAAATTGTAGAGTTACTATGTCTGTGTGTGGATCAGTTTCCTGCAAAAATAGCGCATATTAAGAACTTGGTAGTAACGCGTTCCTCATTCTTATTATTCATGTTTGTCTGACAGAATATCTTACAAAGGCTTTTGAGTATTTATAGTATGTAAATATTTGCTTTGAAGATTGTACCTTTTCTAGAATCTGTTTAATGCGATGGTAAATCTATTCTGAAGCATAATTTAGGCTATTCGTCAAATATCCTTATCACCACGCTTCATGATATTTGTATGAGATGGCAAACATACCCTGAAGTTTAGTGCAACATTCTTCGTATATTTCCGTTGATCAAATTTTACTCAACGAGAGAGCATAACATTAACTTGAAACACAATCGCGATGCTGAGCACAAACAAAGGCCCCTTTGAATGCAAATAGTTATTCTCAAAGAACACGCAACTCGAGATACAAACAAAAGTTATTTCACCCCCACCCCCCTCCCCCCGAAAAGAAGATATAAATTTCATTTCGCCGCGAAGCGTGCAAGTCAACTTTTATTTAATTTTCAGACAAAAGTCTGCTGAAGTATGTGTTGCAAGTAAACCTATATTCCTCGTCCACCCCTCCCCCCTCTCTCTCTCTCTACCTACTTCTCACATCCACCCCAACCCCTTCCCCTCACTCCCCTTGCTATCACTCCCCCTCCTTCTCCTTTCCCTTTTTACCTTTCCCTACTCCTCCCATCCCTCGCTGCCTGGCCCCCTCCCCCTCACAAACAAGTCCACCTGCAATTAGCGAGTGAATTTCTGCTTGGAATATTTCTCCCACTAATTTGAACTTGATATTTCGAAACTTCAAAATTCCAATTCATTTTTGACTCATATGCATTAAAATTCATCTAATATCTGGCAAACTTCTCTTGTTAAACTTTCCGGTTCTCAGGCATTTTTATAGTCCTTTCTTCTTCTTCTTCCTCTTCTTCTTCTTTTCCCCCTTCCTCCTCCTCCTCCTCCTCCTCCTCTTCTTCCTCTTCTTCGTCTTCTTCTTCTTCTTTTTGTTTTGCATATCCTGCGCCGTCAAGTAATTTGTGTTATTACGAATCATTACAACGAAGCCAAGAATGTCACTTATATAAATATTCCTTCATATTAAGACATGGTATTTACTGCATGATTAATATAAAAAATCACTTTAGTTCTTTCAGCCTATTGCTGAGTATTCTTACCGCCTAATAACTGCAGACTCCGCAAAATAATACGTATATATTTTGCAGTATTTCATTATTGTATGATGCGAATTTGTTCGTCCTTCATGTCCAGTATTAAATACCCCATGCACACACATACACATATATATAATCTCTCGCTCTCTCTCTCTCTCTCTCTCTCTCTCTCTCTCTCTCTCTCTCTCTCTCTCTCTCTCTCTCTATATATATATATATATATATATATATTATCTGTGTGTGTTTATACATAAATGTGTATATATATACATATATATATTATATATATATATATACATATCTATATATTTATATATACTTATATATAGATATTTATATATAAAATATATATACATATTTATATACGTACACATATATATATGTATGTATATATATATATATATATATATATATATATATATATATATATATGATGTGAGTCAGAAATTTATTTCTTTTCCACACGTGATTGTGTGTTGGTTATTTATATATATATATATATATATATATATATATATATATATATATATATATATATATATATATATATATATATATTATATATATATACATATGTACGCATATATATAGATATACATACGTAAACACACACACACACACACACACACATATATATATATATATATATATATATATATATATATATATATATATATATATATATATATATATATATATATGAATGAGTGCATGTATGTAGGTATATCAATTTCGTTCTTGTCTTGACATCTAGAAAAACTTTCAGCATCCCCTCAGCCAGACATTCTTTAGAGATGCGAGGAAGATCACCGCCCAGTAGCCAGAACTATATCTACAACCACAACCCCACTACAACAACAAAACTGAAACAGCAACCTTAACCCACAACAATCCGCCGGAAGCCTACAGTCCAAAAACTCCCCTGCTCTCATCACCATCCATCAAACACAACAAACTTTTACCCGCCATATGTGACTCCCATTTCTCTCTCTCTCTCTCTCTCTCTCTCTCTCTCTCTCTCTCTCTCTCTCTCTCTCTCTCTCTCTCTCTCTTTTTATATATAAATCTTTTTAATTATATAAATATATATATTATGTATACATATACATATATATAAATACATATATATGTATATATAATATAATATATTATATATATATATATATATATATATATATATATATATATATATATATATATATAAATTTATATATATATATGTCCTGAAACATTTTTCCACGACTAGACTTCCTTTTGACGAAAACATTTACCATAGGTACCTTGTGACATGAGAAGTAATAATGACACTAATCTTTAATAACTACGGCCACTGGAACTCTAAGAATCAAGGGATAAAGTAATTCATCATTAGAACTACAGAGAAAGTAGTAAAAACCATTCCCATATCTTAAGTACTTCCGTAAAAAACGTATTTACCGGGTACTAGCACACTTACTCCACATTTGTGCAAACCTTTTCGTTTCACTTCATGAACACATGCCCCGGGGGGGGGGTGTTTGGTTAGTGCCGTCAGTGCACCTCTTGCGGTGCACTGAAGACATTACTAAAGGTTCTCTGCAGCGTCCCTTCAGCCCCTAGCTGCAGCCTCTTTCATTCCTTTTACTGTAACTCCATTCATATTATCTTTCTTCCATATTGCAATCCACCGTATCCTAACAATTATTTCATAGTGCAACTGCGAGGGTTTCCTCCTATAACACCTTTCAAACCTACTTACTCTCAGTTTCCTCTCCGACGTTGAATGACCTCATAGATCTCAGTGCCTGGCCTTTGGCCTAAGCTCTATATTCCATTCCATTCATGAACACATGAATGGAAATATTCACCAAGCTGATCAGGAAGACAAAAATACGTAACGATAAATTCAGAGAGAAGTGATAACCCCAAGACAGTAATTATTCCTAGATGTATATCGATGTAAAATCACTATTGTCTGCTGTCAATCAAGGTGTAAAAGAAAAACAGAATTTCTACAATGTTTTATGTGTGGGCATTTTAATTCTCTTTTCTGACCCAGGATCAAAGACAACAAGAAAAAGGAAAACGATAAGAAAAAAGGAAAACTTAGTAATAAAAAAGGGGGGGCGAAGGCGAGGTGGGGTTTGAAGAAGAAGAATGAAAATAATAAAAAATAATTAAAAACCAAAATGCTTATCCTCCCTCTTTTTTTTATCGTTTCCAACACTTCTCTCTCCTATAAACAAGATAGAGTTATTGTTGTCATTTCTTACAGTAGGCTACCATATTCTGACGAATTGACGAAGCAATGAAATAAATTCTAAAGTGATGAAATAGCGTTGTGAAAAATGAAATATGTTCTCGGAACTAAGCTGGTCTTTGGTGTGTAAGTAGGCTTAAAGTGCCCTTTTCTTGTGGCAACCAAGACATTCTACAAAAACCAACTATAATCATACTTGGGATTTTTCTTGGAATGTACGCGTTCAGTGGCTTTTTTTTCTAATGATTTCGTATTTTATAATGAAAAGCAAGAGAGAGGGAGCTGTGTCTGTAATCATCTCCATCTTGACTGTGGAATCCTGGACATTTTAAAATGTCGGTGATATTTATATCAATTAAAAGGTATTTTCTACGCAAGCTCTGTGTACATTTTAAAACAAAACACACGACTGTGGGTTTGATAATATGGACAGTTTTGTTACAGCAGCATCATGTAAGCAGCGTTATGGCGTTATGCCATCGCAAACACTGAAACAGAAAAATATGAAATACCGTTTTTTTAACATCTTGATAAGAATTGAACCAAATGAAAAGTGAAGCAACAGAAAGCAAGTCCATTAGCACTCCTTGTTTTTGCCAGGTTTATGCTTTAATAGGTCAGTTATGCTTATCTCGGTCTATTCAAACAAAAAAATTCTGTTGTGGCGCATATTTCTAATTGGAACAGCTTTTGTGCGGCGGTGATAGTGAATGTTCGACTAAGGTCATCTATGCAGTTTACCTGATATCCGCTCAGCTCCATAATCTGTATTTGATTTGATTTTGTAGCTTCACAGTAATGGCTATGTTCATCATCGCCGTCATAGTTTCCAAGGCCACGTGAAGCGAAAGTCATTTGAGATATTTCTCCACTCATGTCTTTACTGTGCTTTATCTTCCACAAATCTCCTATATCTCCAACCTATCTGTTTTCACTATAGCTTTTTCACATCCCCGTAGGAAAGCTAATGCCGTCAGGTGCACTGTGACTGTGGGCATTACTAAAGGGTCTTTGCGGCGTACCTTCGGCCCGTAGCTGCACCCACTTATTAGCCTTTTGATTTACCTTCCCCTTTTCATTGCCTTCAGCCTTGGATGGTCGAAAGTGCCAGGTGCTTGGCTTGAAAGCCTAAATGTCGTAAATCAGTCAGTCATATTACTCAATCATTTCATTTAACTTTACAGCTGCCATGTTTCAACGTTATTGCGAGATGCATTTTTGGAAACTGTTCTTAATGCCAACGTTTATAAACATGCATGCCAGCTATGAAGTCTGTGGGCATACTATTCATATAATTTGACCCACAGGTTTCCATAACGCACATGTATGCACAAGAATTTAGGCCTAAGGCGTTAATAAGCAGAGTTTATAAACATGCATGCCAGCTATGAAGTCTGTGGGCACACTATTCATATAATTTGACCCATAGGTTTCCGTAACGCACATATATGTGCAAGAATTTAGGCCTAAGGTGTTAATAAGCAGAAGAAGTGAACTGTTTCATAATGACAGTACGTGGAAATTAGTTTCCCCTTCATAATTGTATAGCAAATCTTGTCAAGACTTAAACAAGGATTTGAAGGCAAATTAAATGCCCTGGAAGACGAAAGTCGCTTTGAAATTAATTGTTTCCTATCGAATAATAAATATATAGTCCTTCTATTTACAAATTCGAGAATGAAAGACGAAAATAATCTAGGCTGCTCCTGATTTCAGGATGAAATTCATAAATCAAAGATAATCACCATTAAACCGGCAGAAGTGAACATTTTACAATTTCTCGAGCCAGTTCACCAGCCCCAAATGAATTATGCAAAGAGAGCGCTAAAGCAGGTTGGTGGAAGACTGCCAGCAATAAAATACACCTTTTGCAAAATGAGTGTTATGAACAGCATGAAATTTATGGCCATAATGTTAATGATTCACGTCGAACTTCGAGAACCAGGAACGAATTGCATCTAATTACCTGTGTGACGAGGATAAAATAGCATTACGGATTGTCATGCTAATGTAGCTCAAATTACGTTTTTATATATAATTTTCTATCATATAAAAAGTATGTTACGAAGATGGAATCATCCTTAGAGGTGAGTTTCCTTCATTTAAGCTCTTGCCGTTTAAATCATATCCTGCCATAAAACCTGCATTTCAGCGAACTTCACTTTTAATCTCAAAATGCAGTGCATTATGTTCAAAATTAGGACTTAATCTCTCTGTCGTTATATTACAAAAGGAAGAAAATGCTGAACTTGTGTACGTCATCATTTAGGTTTTAGATAAGTCATCCTTTATATTCTCCGGGTGTTGATGAAAAAGTCAAATGAAATGAGATAAATGCTACGACGGTTACTCCTATTCGATTTAATTTGTTTTATTTTTTCCAGACATCTTGGACATTGGTTAAATTACCTGTAACCTCTTAGCTGAACTTTTGCAATATGATCTGATGACAACCCTGGAAAATTAACTAAGCTGTTATAGATAAAGACCACTGGCCCCAATCACCCACTTATGAAAACCCAATTTCTTCACCCTGGCCACTTCTGGTGAATATACAAGTTCCTCCTTGCCTGAGGGTCTACCAAGGACAGTACCGTGTCACTAAAAATTAAAATAGATGTTTTCATACAGTTAAAACGTAATAAACAATAACGTAAAGCAAATATGAAACTGAAAGAGTTGATGATAAGGAGACTAGTGAAGTGGGTGATTAAAACTCATCAGTAATTAAAGGATGAGCACAAAGAAAAGGATGACGTAATTAAAACTAAAATAGATATTTTCATACAGTTAAAGCGTAATAAACAGTAACGGGAAGCAAATATGAAACTGTAAGGGCTGATGATAAGGATACTAGTGAGGTGGGTGATTAAAACTCATCAGTAATTAAAGGATGAGCACGAAGAAAAGGATGACATAATTATCAATAAGTAGCAAAAGAACGGTTACTTACCATCGTGCAGCCAAAAGAGACAACTGCCAGAAATAACTATTTTTCATACAACAAAAGGCGATTTGCTCGCTAACCCATCTCTCGAGTAGCTGAAGGTAGAGCACGTGTGTCTATAAAGCCAAGTTTTTGCATTGGCGTATATTGCTACAGAGATGAATAATAGACGTTATACGAGACGATTTTACATAGCCATAATACCATAATATGACTGCATAAATACTACAGAAGAGAAACAGGATAAATATTATTCACCACATATGTAATTAAACATTATGAGATACGCGATATTAAACTAAAAACAAAGGTAACTGTAACTGTGAAGGTAAAGGTGAAAAACATACTGTAAGCAGAAGTTGTTTGAAGCATTACCAGGGGCGTTCAATAAGTAATGCAACATATTTTTTTTCTCCGCTAATTTTCGTTCAAAAAATTTGAAATTTTGTGTGCTACGTCCTTAACAACCATTTTCGCGTTATGTCATGTATTTTCATTTCATCAAAAGGACACCTGTGACTGAGGTACATGCCGAACAAAGAGCAATGATAGAATTCCTTTCGGCGGAAAAAAAGACAATCACAAATATCACAGACGCTTTCAGAATGTCTACAGAGACCTGACAGTGGATAAAAGCACTGTAAATCGTTGGGCGAAGTGTCTATCATCATCAGAAGAAAGACAAGGAAATCTGTCTGATCGCCTGCTCCCTGGATGGCAGCACACATCTGTAAAGCGGGCAAAGATGGAGCGTCCGGTTACTGTCATTCGAGGTGATCGAGGAATCACAATCAAATAACTCGCTGCTCAACTTGACATCTCTGTCGGTAGTGCCGACACAATGGTCCACAGCTTGGGTATTCAAAGGTTTGTGCCCTCTGAGTTCTCCGCACGTTCCACCATCGCAGGCGTCGCAGCTGTGTGCAGCCCGCCTGGGCACTGGGGATCAGACAGAATTCCTTGTCTTCTGATGATGACAGACACTTAGCCCAATGATTCACAGAGGATTTTATCCTGCAAGCGTCTATGAATATTTGTGATGGTCTCTTTTTCCGCCAAAAGGAATTCTATCACTGCTCTTTGTTTGGAATGTACCTCAGTCACAGACCACCTTGTGATAGCTGATTTTACTGCAGTCGTTTAGCGGAAATTAATGAAAACAATTGACGTAATGCGGGAATGGTTAAGGATGTAGCACAGAAATTTTCAAAGTTTTTTAACGAAAATTGGCCGTGAAAAAAATTATGTTGTATTACTTACTGAATGCCCGTCGCAGAATAAAAGGGCGTATCATTAGCAGATCATTTATAATGTCTATGAAGCAATTTAATCAAAGAGAGGAAGATAAATGTTGTGTTATTAAGCATAATAAGGATATTTTCCTTAGTTCTGTACCCTTAGGAAGAGGGAAAGAATGTTATTAAGAAGACAGATGCTCGAGAGAGGATAATTATCAATAAGTGTTTACAACCTAAAAGTAATATAAAGTTGTTTTCACTTTACAACTAATAAAAACGAGGCGAGTAGTAACAAATAAATGAAAATGGTAAGATCTTAATACAATTATACCACTAACTGAATATATATATACCTTATTAACCGCTTTTGGAAGCTTCTAGACAGGTAGAATTATTACTATTATTCCAAGATCTTTTTTATTACAGGGATTAGGATAATAACTTGCTTACCATTTCCTTTTCTTACGAACCTATTTCTAATGTCTGTACTCTGATTTCAGGGCATTTTTTTGTCTGTATATATATATATATATATATATATATATATATATATATATATATATACATATATATATATATATATATATATATATATATATATATATATATATATTTATATATATATATATATATATATATATATATATATATATATATATATATATATATATATATATATATATATGTGTGTGTATATGTATATATATTCTGTATATACACATATATATAAATTATGTACAGTGTATATATATATATATATATATATATATATATATATATATATATATATATATATATATATATATATATATATATATATATATATATATATAAACGTGTGTGTGTTATCTCAAGGTGATCATAATTCCATCCTCAACTGTTTCGCTTTCGGCCATTTTCTGTAGGTAGTATTACATAATGCACTAAAATATTTGAAAGCAAAAAAAAGAACTGGAATTTCGTTAGTAAATTATTGAGACTGGGAACAAAAGGTTTAGGTTAAGAATGCTCTCAATTCTTTCTTACCTGGGTATCAGAGAGAGAGAGAGAGAGAGAGAGAGAGAGAGAGAGAGAGAGAGAGAGAGAGAGAGAGAGAGAAGAAGAAGAAGAAGAAGAAGAAGAAGAAGAAGAAGAAGAAGAAGAAGAATGGGGGAAAATGCTGCAGTTTCACTTATATACGCCATCATGGAAGGAACAACTTGGGAATTCCAGCACGATCGTAAGATTTTATAGATGATGTAATGTATGAGGTTCTCCCAATAACATCTGACAATTAAATATTTACTAGGATAAAGAAGACGGGATGTACCTGGTTTTCATTCCAAAACTTAACTATAAATAAAGATATTTTCCTATTATTACTTGGTGAATGTTTAGTGCATTTTGTATGTCATAGTATTGCCTCTGCACAGATGTTCTTATAGATTTGACTTTATAAAGACTCATAGAGCAACAAGTAATTACGTGTTTCTTCACATGAAATAAAACACGAATAATTATTTCGTATTGAAGAGCTATCTGCTTTTAACTCTACAGGGACGTGAACCCAAATAAATTTTTCGTATGCAGCGGAAGACATACCTGCTGTGTGTAAGCTCAGTTGCAAACAGTTCTCCGTATATAAGGAAGATCTACTCTTCTTCCTCCATAAACTCAAATCCAAACCTTTCTTCGCATGTGAGGAAGATCTACTTGTTAATAGAAGTCCAAATTATTCTTTCCATGCGAGGAAGATCTACTTTTTAATAGAAGTCCAAATTATTCTTTCCATGTGAGGAAGATCTACTTTTTAATAGAAGTCCAAATTCCCTGTGAGGAAGATCTAGTCGTTTCTGTCCATAAACTCGAATCCAAACCGTTCTTCACAAGCGGGGAAGTTCTACTTTTTAATAGAAGTCCAAATTTGTCTTTCCATGTAAGGAAGATCTAGTCGTTTCCGTCCATAAACTCGAATCCAAACCGTTCTTCGCATGTGGGGAAGATCTACTTGTCTCTCTACCTCCTCTTGAATCCAAATCATCCTTCGCATGTGGAGGCAAATCTCCCGGCCAGAGTGAGAGAGAACGACATCCTGTTTTCACCGGGTACGCCAACCCACATTATGCGTCGACATAATTCGAAGATTAGCAATATTGTGAGCCATCCCTAACTCGGGGTGTAACCGAATAGGCAATTACCAATCCCTTTGACGATCAGGCGGGTGAAATGAATGGGATAAAGGAAACGGGTCCGCCGAAATCCTAAAAGGCTCAAACGGCTTGTTACACGAACTGTTACCCAGCTTAATTGAGTCACCCAATCGAATGACTTATTGCGGGTTGCCTGGCTGATTGGTGGTTGACTGGGCTAATCGGTTTGGTCCTATTGTCGCCAAATCTTTCGAGGACACTGTCAAACATATCAGAAGGACATCGGAGACAGAGAGGCCATTTTGTCTTATCGAATTGTCTAATTCCCGTCTTCGGAAACCA
>JANJGK010000001.1:79157049-79167049 GCA_039081455.1 Macrobrachium rosenbergii
CACCCCGCCCCCTCCCTATCGGGGCTGCACTTGGACTTAAAGGGCATCAGTAGTCACTATTCATCTCAACGATCTTCAAAACTATGGAATAGACACTAATATCTGTCGTTTTCGTTTATTTTTACGTCACCTCCCTCCCACCCCAATCCCCTTTCGTGCCAGTGATGTCTTACCCCCACAGTATTCTATTCCAGATAGTAAGACATATGTATACCGAAATGAGGTATGATAAACCCGTAGAGTTTATTTAGTTACTGAGTCTACGGGCAGATCCAGCCCGTTTCAGGGAAGCCCTTCCCACCCCAAACCACCTTTGGTGTCCTTTGGTGCTAGTGATCTTACCCTCACAGTATTCTTTTGCAGATAGTAAGTTATCTGTATACTAAGTGTGGTTGAAATTGCCCAATGCGTTTCAGAGCTATGCTGGAACATATGCACATACACATTCATCCATTTATATATATTTATATATATATATATATATATATATATATATATATATATATATATATATATATATATATATATGTGTGTGTGTGTGTGTGTGTGTGTGTACTTGTGAGCAAGTATGTGTATTTTGTGAGTGCATGCACTTTCTCTTAGGCACGGAAGCCTTGCCAAATATGTGCTTGTATAAAAGCCAGGCAGAGATCCTAAACACGTCCAAATTTGAATGTCTTAATCATTAACGAGAATGAGAAGAAAAAAGTGTGCTTTCATGTCACCGAGCGATTACTTAAGCTTTCGATTAACAAGAGAATGTGAACTGGGTTTTTCTCTTTTCAACTATTTTTAATTGACGAATATCTAGTTAAAGCTTCGAAAGAAAGTTTACTGTAAAGTACATGATACTGCACAATATTTTAAGCAACCGTGACTATCAGTGTACGACTGGCCTGAAAAAGCATCTAAAAACTGTCCTTAACGGAAGAGAAAGGTCAAGAAAGGACCGACAGCCTGCAGACGGCTGTCAGTATACCAATACGAAGATCAGAAAATCGGATATGTTCCACAAAGACTATCTGCATAATTAACTTAATGGGAAATGGGTCTTAGCCAGATAGTACCTGAGACGTATTTACCAAAGACAATACAGTATTCTGCAAAGTTATGAGTAGATGCTAAATCACATTGTGAACGAGATGAGACTCAACAGGAAAGAAAATTAAGAGTTAGGGATCGAGAAAACAGCTCTAGACACATTCACAGACATGTCCGCAAACAAAAGCATTTATGGAAAATGCCGTGGTAAAACGTGCATTTATTCTCATTTGAGTATCCAAAGGAATAAAATGCTAATTCATCAGCCTCGAAAATTCTGTAACAGTACAGATTTTCTTACAGTTTACGATATCAGGATATAATCAAATCAATCTCAGCTCTCTTGAAGTTCTCTTGCAGTGCGTCCATTTCTCCACAGCGATTCCATCACAAAAAAAAACATGAAGCGAGGAATGCAGAAAAATCCTCAGGGAGGAAGAAAAGACGAGTTTATTCCGTTGCATTTTCCTGACCAACAAAACTTGAAGAGAAAAAAAACTGGAAACAGGCACAGCAACATAAGAGAAGAAATATGAAACAAACAGTTGGGGGCAAAGATTTCGTAGCCTTAACAAGGAATTTCATTAAATCCGTTGAGAGTTAAAGTTAATATCAGACTGCTGGTGCCCAAGTTTTTACTGGTTTTACGGTTTAAAGGTTTAATTAATGAGACCTTTGAAGCAGAGGCTTGAAAAGCGCTTTACCTCGTCATTACAAGCGAACTATTCTTCCCTTCTCTCTTTGCCTCATCTCTCTCTCTCTCTCTCTCTCTCTCTCTCTCTCTCTCTCTCTCTCTCTCTCTCTCTCTCTCTCTCTCTCTCTCTCTTTTATTCTGTGTGTGTGTGTCTTTTAAAATAGGTTCAGTGCTTAATGCAGGTGTTCCTCTAATCTAGAACATTTTTTATCTAACTCAGAAGTCGGAGTTTTAAATGTTTTAGGTTTGCCAATAAATACAAACGTTTGTTTATTTTTGTTCCTAGTGGTATACGTTTTGCAACGTTACAAGGTGCACTCGTTTCCATCCTTTAATGAATAAGATTACGAGCATTTTTAAACAAATGTCAGTTCTCATACTCGACCATGCGGGTTTGTCATACGTACCTACGTACAGCTAACGAATTTAATTTTTCAGAACTTACAGAGAAGCAAATGTAATTGAAGAATGAAATGATATTCTACTCAGAAAATATACATTTATGCCAGAAATCCTCATGCAAATCCCATCCATGGCGGTTTTGTCGTGTTGCAGAGATCGGAGATAATGGTGCTTCAATTTAACGTCGTTGTACTCTAAATTACGTTAAAATAATCGAGGAGTTTGATATGAGAGTATTGTTTACAATATGAATGATTACCTTCCTTTTAAATCTACGGTTATAGATACTTCTACACCACTGGTCTCCCGACCAGCTAAGCTATTCAGCACTGGTTCTGGTCAGTGCCTGAATGAATGGCCGCCATGAAACGCAAGCCTATTGAACTTCCTTGGTCAGACTTTGGGTTGCATATCCTGAACCTTGAAAAGTCTTGCTGGGTAATAGGAAGTTAGCACCTTCTTATAATTTCATTTTGTCTTGAGGGATGAACTCGCTTGCCGATTACCCTTAATGAATTTTATAATCCCACGAGTATGTGTCCTGACAAAAATGACAAGTAATTTTGCAATTGTATCGACTCGACTGTTTTTTTATCAAGTTCATTTTGTTCTTTTGTGTTATCTTGTCCAAGATCTTGTGATACTTAAAGACGAAGTTCATTACCGTTGAACATTTGTGTTATAATTATATATATATATATATATATATATATATATATATATATATATATATATATATATATATATATATATATATATGTGTGTGTGTGTGTGTGTGTGTGTGTGTGTGTGTATAAGAGAAAACCACAGGAAAATAAAAAACAGTAGATCCCTACCAAGTGCTTTCGCAAGACTGTGTCTTCCCGACGATGCGGGAATATACGGTCTCGCGAAAGCGCTTGGTACGTATCTACTGTCTTTTATTTTCCTGTAGTTTTCTCTTATATATATATATATATATATATATATATATATATATATATATATATATATATATATATATATATATATATATATATATATATATATATATATATATATATATATAATATATGTAATATATATATATATATATACAGTATATATATATATATATATATATATATATATATATATATATATATATATATATATATATATATATATATATATATATATAAATAATATGTGTGTGCATGTTTGTGTGTGTTTGTGTGTGCGTGCGTATAGAGTATACATCTGTACTCAGTTATCTTTTTTTTTTTTTTACGTATATACCCGTTTACGCCTGTCCTTCAAACAAAGCATAAACCTTATATTGCATTTGATTGGACCACGCGTACGATTAAGCCGCACGTGAATTTATTTTCCGAATCCATTTATAGCGTGTCCAGTTATACGCCAGGAAATAAAACCTGACAGCGCTGCAAAGCCAGTAAGTGATGTACTCATGTTGTGGATACTTCTGACAGATACAAAATGCATCATCTACCCGGCCCCGACAACAACAATTTCCATTGCGTCAAACGTCAACTTCTACCGAGTGGATTTTATAAGAATATTATATCGACTGACCTATTTTTGCTCGTATGTTGGGCTACCAATTTTCATTGACGTTTGAATAAGGGTTTAGGATCCCTACTTACAGGAATCATGCTCAAGACTGACCTGTGGATTTTAAATTTTGAAGAAGTCGGCTGTTTTTTACCTGATTTTTTCATCATAAAAAATTTATTGGTTCCCCTTCCCTTGCTATAGAATTCTGAAAACGGGAACCTGAAAAATGTATGAGTGAAAAGTCAATAAGTAAGCATTATGCGCAATCTAGCCACTAAGAGTGTCCTAAATGGGGAAGTCATCCTCGATTCAGTAATAATGGAACGAAGCTACCTATGCCTTCTTATAGAAAAGAGATGACAAGGTATAAATGTCAATAATAACAATAATAATAATAATAATGATATTAATAATAATAACAACAATGATAATAACAATATGGAGGTCCCATGAGGCAATCTTAACAAGGAGTTGAACTTGAACGCTAATCAGGTAAAGTTCAGATACTTCATGTGTTCAGGTCCATCTTGGTAGAAAGGATATGTAATAATAAATAAAGAACGAAAAAGGAGAAGAAAAGGCAAGGGGATTATGCAAGTCCTGAATTTTGTAATGAGTAGCGAATAACAGTCTTACCTTCAAGACCACCCCTACACGAAGCGTTTATAGCCATAATTTCGCTGTAATTACAAAGTGAGGTTTTTAATTGCCGCCTAAATTAAGTTTCAGTCGATAATAGCCAAACCCCATGGGATGTGTTTACTCCGCCAAGTCCAAACAGTGAGGTGAAGCCCAAGGACTCGTTACCACGGTCTTTAAAATGACGTCATAAATAGCACACCCTTTATCTGTTTTATATCTTGTATTATCAACAAATTTGCGAGTTAATAGGATTCCTTATTATACGGTTTGCGATACCTATTACATAGCAAATGCTGATTTTTATAGGTTAAGAAATGCAGCAAAATGTTTAGAACACATATTTCCATTGACAGTGAATGATGGCTTGTAATCAATTACATTTGGAGTTATTGTTTGGTTTTTCTTATTCTGATTAATTACAGTCTCTCTCTCTCTCTCTCTCTCTCTCTCTCTCTCTCTCTCTCTCTCTCTGCTCTAACTTTTCTCGTTCAGCATAACAAAGCCAGTAGATTTACCACCTTTGTGTGTATGCTTTGCCGAGTGTGTGCGTGTGTGCGTAGCTGAGTGTATGTGTGTGAGTTCGATTCCCCTTTCAAGTAAAATAAGTAAGTGCTAAAAGATGAAATTTCTGTATCTTGCTCTCTTACTCTCTGTACTATTTCCCTTTCCCACAAGTTAAGACCTAACCTCCCTCTTTATCTGTGTGTGTGTGCGTGTGTGTGTGTGTGTGTGTGTGTGGCTGTACTTTTACCCAAGATAACTAAGGCCTAATAGCTTCAGCATCTCTCTCTCTCTCTCTCTCTTTTCCCTTTTGTCCTAGAAAACTACTCCAGCGGCCACATCTGCCAATATCGTACTTTTCCTCGCGCCCCTTGCTCCCCCGCTGCGCCCTTGAAGGCGAAGTGGCTGTTGAAGGCCTATATACCGCCTCCGAGCTCTGCTGGTAATGGCTTTGCCCCGTGGGGAGGCTCTCGGCGTGTGGAAGGAACATAACCCGAAGGTCGGGCCGAGGAAATACGCCGGGGGGAGGAAAGGAGATTGTTATGAAGTATGGACGCTATGTATTTTTATATGATGGGATCAAAGAGACCCTTTTCCGGGAACCGGGAAATAAATACTTGTGTTTTGATACTGCGGCCAGCGGACCTCACTCGGGGAAAATATGGAGTGAGTCATCTTGTTTCTTTCAGTCGGTAAATCGTCATAGCAGTTTTCTTTGTAGCTGTTGGTAGTGGTGGTAGTGCTAGAAGTAGTTTTATTTCTGGTGTTTCAAGTTTTATTTCTCTTCGCTGGCAACCTCTATTCAATACGTTTTCAAGTAGTAGACGTTGTAATAGCTGAAATCGCTAGACTAGTAGAGCAGGAAAAAAATCCTTTTTTTTCACAGCAAATTTTCCAATTAAGTTCATGACTCTGTCCTTTTTTGTCAAAATTTACAGTTGTTAACAATAGCGTATAGTCTTGCCTGAACGTCAAAGGATTTTGAACTGTAACCACAGTTTCTGGACCCTCTGAACAACTTTCCAGAAGTTCATACGAAATGGATTCTCCAGTTTTCCCTAAGTTTATAGTTCCTGGAGAGATGACGAAAGCTAAAGCAATAAATAATTCCAATAAATCGTCATCAGTTAAATGGAAATTTAAAATGGCCATCGGGCACTTCTGGGTCAGCCCCCTCCAAAAGGGCAAGGGCACATATATATATATATATATATATATATATATATATATATATATATATATATATATATATATATATATATATATATATATGTACGTATGTATATACATATACATATAAATATACATATATATATATATATATATATATATATATATATATATATATATATATAAATATATATATATATATATATATATATATATATATATATATATATATATATATATGTGTGTGTGTGTGTGTGTGTGTGTACGTATGTGTGTGCTTATATGTTTGTGTGCTTGTGCACTTTGTACTTCTATACTCATCTGCTTGAGATGAAAGTTTTAAAAGTTACTGAGTAAAACATAGCTGATATCCAAACACCTCTTCAACTGGAATGTTTTTAGAACCTCGTCACAAAGCTGCAAAGCTTTACTCCTTTCCTGAATTCTCTAAAAACAAAGGTCAATAGTTAAAGGTGAACATTTGTGCGTTGGTTCTTTGAGTATTTGTGAACAGCAGCAATAAAAAAAACGTTTAGAATATTAATCTTGGCTTGAAAAATCAAGATCTTCGCAGCCACCCGGTATTATAATTGTTACTAGTAATAACAGCGACAACAGTAACAGCAGCATTAATTATAATAGTAATTATAATTATAATAATAATTATACTATGTAAAACCTTCCAGTAGTGATAGACAACAACCTGTTAATCGTCTAGTAATCAAATGGTAAGCAGAATGCAGAATCTTTGTAAAACCAATATTTGACTGATATTTATAAAGTGTGATCTCATTTGTCGATAACGGTCAGCAAACTTCTATTTGAAAAAGGAAATCACTTCACCTTTTGTTAATTCTAAATCGTTCTAAATGTAGCTGTATAACAAGATTTGGACATTCAGACCTACATCCCTATGCTTACATTCTGAAATGTGTATGTATGTATGTATATATATATATATATATATATATATATATATATATATATATATATATATATATATATATATATATATATATGTGTGTGTGTGTTTGTGTGTGTGTGTGTGTGTATTTATCATACTGTATGCATATTTACAGATACAGATGTGTGAATGTATATACATCTTTTTTTTATTGTCATTAGCTTCCTGGACGTAAATTTATTTACATTCGTCTCACAGCATTATGGAAAGTCTAAAATACTGATGGTGATAATATAAAACTTTCTATATCATACTATGGCCATACTAAAAATTTCTTTCGTAACTTGTCTAATACCTTAACCTCACATTGCTGGAGAATCCCTGTTAAATTGCTGACAATGAAATGACTGAAAAATGACACCCGCATAATTTACGGGCATGACGAAATTTTTCTTTTATATTTCCGTCATGTTTTTTCTATAAAAAGTTCATTTAGATTCCCTCTGATTCACTAATATTATTTTCTACCGGATATCACGAACCAATTGCCATTACTCCAACAAATCAGTTTGCAAGCCGTCAGCTTAGAATTAAGCGTATCCATCCGGCCATGGCTCTCCGACAGTGAACTGATAATGGCACTATAAATGCGAAACAGCCCCGTCTTAATGCATCTAAAGAGGACCTCCTTTGCAATATAGACGCTGTAAAGCAACTTGCAACCTAATTATCGCAGCGTAATGTGCTACTTAGACGATAACTGCGTATGAAACGTTACGTAGTTCAGATCTCCTTGCATATTCTGCAATCTGGAAGGTTTTAGTGTAAGAAAAAGAAATGGTCACATCTTCTTCAATCGTGTAGGCATATATCTTGTTCACTTTTTGTTATGTTATCAGCAAAAAGGAAAATTTTTAATGGCCGAATATCTCAGATATGAGGCAGAATAAATCTAATATAGTTAGAATCCGAACTCTTAGATGCAAACAGATTATTTACTACGTCAAGGATATGTCATCAAGAATATAAAAAAAACCAAATCCGTCAATTAAATTATGGCAAAAAATAAAAAAATAATAAAATAAAATAAAATCATTGTTTTGCGTCATAAAATATGCATGCTGAAAGGATCTAATTAACTGACGGAAGGGTAAAGAACTCTACGGAGATTGATACCCATGTTTCATTTATTGCCCTGCCTTCCTCCACTCTTTTCTATCCGTCGTCTGAGATTTTATTCAGAAAAAATATGTCCTCGTATCTTTCAAAGTAAATGGAGGATGGCAGACTCCTATTTCCACTCCATAAGTCGATTCTCTGAAAATATTCTAATATAATGACAGACTTAGGTAAAGTTATATAAATAAGCGTGTATGTGTTGAAAACTGACACATTTCATTGTGTTCTATTTCTTTGTTGTATTAAACCTGAAGCACTAACGAATATAAGCCTCCCATTGACTACGCTCATGTCTTTATTTGAGAGAGCAACTCCATAAAATACTAGCTAGCCCGTTAACTAACTAGAAAACAAATTGTATATATATGAATTATATATGCATATATATATATATATATATATATATATATATATATATATATATATATATATATATATATATATATATATTCCAAGTTTAATATTTTTTCAAAACTGATACATCTCCATTATTTTTGCATTTATACCATACGGAATCTGACGGACTCTATTAGATTTACTTATCAAAGGTTTATAACTTTTCTTACTTTTCTAAAGATTGCAACATTACAAAAAGATTATTTATTTTTTTCAAAAGACACTTGTGAATATATTTCTTAAGCCATGCAAGAACTGGGTAATTGCAGATACAATAAAGATGGGTTTCTGTCGTGTGAGAGCTAAAATTCAAGTATACCTTTTGTTTTTAGAGACTTAAGTGCAACCTTCCTAGTTACTGTATTCCAAAAATATTTTTTCTTTTCTTCCTATATTAGTTTTCACCTAAAGTAAGACTATTCACGACTATAAAAATATTTTGCAGCCTGTAAATATGTCGGTTTCCTCAGGATTACAGTTGTCATAACAATTTTTTATTACATATGAGATATTGTTTTTAAAGTTTAGTTGAAAGGTAGCTCTCGTTAGGTCATTATTTTAGTAGGAAAACTTTATCCCACTCAATTTCTAAAATTTATACTTAAACAAATTATTCTAAGGCAGATGTCTATAGCAACCTATTACAAAAAAAATCCCTAATTTTCCATTTCTGATTTTAGGTTGCAGTCCATATTATCAAATATTCCGGTTCCTCGACGTATAAACAATAGTACACCTTGCTAGTTTCAGCGTAAATTTTATCATGGTCAAGCTAAGAATAAAGAAAACTTCGTATATTCTAGATGTTCCATTAAGTTCGTTTTCATCCAAAGTTCTTAGAAATGACTGGAATGCGTAACAGTTACTGTAGAAATAGCTGAATAATTATTGCATGATAAAACTGATAAGAAGCCAACAAGTAAATAGGTCTCAATTGCGTTGTCTTCAAAAATGCAATTTCTGTTTAGAATTTCCATACAGAAATGCGATGCTGATTTAAAAATACAATCACTATTACTCATACCACAATTTCTTCCCGCGAATATCACAGGGAAAGACGACCTTTGGGATCTGCAGCATACATTATACGTGAGCAAAGAGCCTTTCGTGGCTACATACAAGAAATCAATATTTGAATGTCAACACAGGCCAGAGTCCCCTCGACATTTGTATATGAGATCATGCATATAGCAAGTAGCTAGTATAAGTTTGATATACGTGAATGGGTCAGCGTAGAGCATTATGCCAAAAGTCGTTTCCTGAATCATTCACAGCTATACGGGAAACGTCCAAGAATTTAAGTTGATCAGTTGGTAATGATGTCTGATTTTGTCCGAGTTCGATAAGTAGTACACTATAAATAACAGCACTTGCATTAGCTGGTAGATGCAATTTGATATCAGTGATTCTACACAAACATACCCACTAGTGCACGCACACAAATTGTATGTATGTGTATATATATATATATATATATATATATATATATATATATATATATATATATATGTATGTATATATATATATATATATAT
>JANJGK010000001.1:79172049-79177049 GCA_039081455.1 Macrobrachium rosenbergii
CATGAAATACATAAATTATGAATCAAATGTTATGTATAAAATAACGGTAGAGAAAATACGACAGCGATGAAATAAATCTAATGTAACATCAAAATATACGTAAAGTCAGAATATCATTTGGAAATATTATATCCAGGCGAATAACAATGTTGTTTATTCTCAAGGAAACATCACCGATGAATGAGTAATTGTCAAAAAGGGATAATGTCGGGTGTGGAGAGAGAGAGAGAGAGAGAGAGAGAGAGCATGAAATCTACACTCTCCCAGCCGTATACGAAGTATAATACCCAATGAAAATAAAGAAATCATCGTGCATTGGAAGATATTCGAAATTCAACGGCTATATCATGTCTGAAGACATAGTCGTCTATTTGAGGAAAACATGATAGTCCTTGCATACTGTTTTGGAATTCCCTTGAAACCATTTATCCTTTTGTTATTTATCAAAAATGATTTTATGTGAGACGAAGATACCTATTTATGCTATAGTTTGTCCAAGAACAAATGTTAATTAAATTGCGTAATCATCATATTTTCATTCTTTGGCAAGTTATCACAGAAACAAAGTTTGACTAAGTTATCCTAAATCCATAATGGAACAAGGATTCGTAGGAATTATATTAAACGTGCTCTCTTACTATCAATCTTCTTGAGCAAAGTCGCACTCATATATATATATATGTAATTTATATAAATATTATATATATATATATATATATATATATATATATATATATTTATATATATATATATATATATTATATATATATATATATATATATAATGTGTGTATTCATATATATACATATACATATGTACTGTATATATATAAATATATATTATATTTTTATATATACATATATATATGCATATATATATATATATATATATATATATATATATATATATATATATATATATATATATATATATATATATATATATATATATATATATATATATTTACGTTATATTCATGTGGGTCTGTGGAGAGGAGAAAGAAAATGCATGTGATACATTCCCGAGTTTTAGTCTTGATGGTAAGCTTTGCTTCGAAACGTCGGCAAAGAATAAAATATGATGCAGTTTATCACCTATTTTTGCCCGCGCTTCATATACCGTCTTTGATTTACCAGAATTCATCCTTTCCCATATTTTATATATATATATATATATATATATATATATATATATATATATATATATATATATATATATATATATACTGTATATATACACATATATATATATATATATATATATATATATATATATATATATATATATATATATATATATATATATATATATATATATACTTACATACTATATGCATATATACTGTATATATATATATATATATATATATATATATATATATATATATATATGTGTGTGTGTGTGTGTGTGTGTGTGTGTGTGTGTGTGTGTGTGTGTACACATATATATATGTATGTATGTATGTATGTGTGAATATATATACTGCCAAAAACCTTAGATTTTTAGAAGTTTTGAAATTTAGTATTATACTGATGCATGATAATTAACACGTTATCAAAATTAATATGACTTAAAATATTGCACTCCGTTCTTATGTTGCATAACCTCTCAAACCTAAGAAGAAAGTCTATATAACTACGACGAAAATCAGGCCCCAAGGATAAAACCTTTTCCTTATCTGACAGTGTCCTACTCAGGGGAATAAAGATGTCATTATTTGGACCTATTTTTTAACCAAGATCTATACCTAGCTTTTGAAGTTTTCTGTTAAGAATAATTAGATCTAAGTAAAATCATCAAAGTAATTCCAATATATCTTCTGGTTTACATTCCTGAATAAGATTACGCTTCACATTTATACATCTTCCTGTTTGACTTCACAGAAATACGCCGAATTATAAGCAGGCTCCTGGTGTAAGCTTAGGGTACCACTGCTCCCAAAAAGAGCCGGAAATAGTGCAGAATGCGCAAGAGGGCCGCCTTGGTTTGGTTATTTCTGGGAAGGTAATTAATATGTCTTAAGATTGTTGTATATGCATACTTGGCAACGCTGTTGGTTTTGCAACTATTTCTTGGGAACACAATTCAATCATGATCTTATTTCCGTCTCGTGAGATTTAAAGGCATTACTCTACTGCCTAGAGTATTTCATTTTAGTCTTGGTTTATATAAATGGTTTTCTTTATTTCTGAAATCGTTTAGAGATTATGATTTCAAGAAAATTGTCCTTTCAGGCTTACTACCTCTTCATTATAAGATACTTCGAAACCGTTAATTTTTAGTGTTATTGGTTTTATGCGCATGTGTTATAATAGCTTTTTTGTGTTTTTTTTTGTACTTTTGCAAAAACAGTTTAATAAACATGGTGGCTAAGTTGTATGAAAGAAGCGTATAAATCCAGGTAGTTCAAAGCAGCATTATACAATATAACCACCAATATAACCACCCAACTAACGGTTAGATAAAAATATCCTACAACTAGTCAGATACTGGATGATTAGTAAAAAAATATAAAGATGAATTTTATATTTTCAACAGCGAGACAGTCTCGCCTCCCTTCTCTCGTTCTTACCTTCTTTCTTCTTGAAAATAGTCACCCGCTTCTTTTTCTTGACAGCCGGATAAACGCAAATGCCGGGTAAGGGATCAATGGCTTCTTTCTTATTCTCTCCCGTTTCTCTCTCTCTCTCTCTCTCTCTCTCTCTCTCTCTCTCTCTCTCTCTCTCTCTTGCTTTTCCTCGACCGAGAAAAATAAGAGAGGGAAGGATTATGGGATTCCTTCTTGTCTCATGAATTATTGATGACTTGTAAATGGCTGTAACGACACTCGCGCTGAAAGCAGATCTGTTTAGACAGATCACAAAGTCTACCTCCTCCTCTTCTCGTTGTTGTCACTTTTCCATTGTCTCTGGGCTTCCCTGTATAACTGAGGGGCTTTCGAAGGGAATTCTTAATAACCCACCTAACACCCCCCTCTCTCTCTCTCTCTCTCTCTCTCTCTCTCTCTCTCTCTCTCTCTCTCTCTCTCTAGTTATTCATAGTTTGAAAAATATCCTATAGCCATAAGATAACAAGAGACGAAGGTAAATCTGCGATATTCAGACCAGACAGAACGCTCTGAGCAAGAAAGAGTAAATTAGCATTTCATCTTCGAAAGAAAGCTATCCAGCGAATCAGTTCTACATCCCTGATTGATGAATAGAAGATACCGGTTGATCTCTCTCTCTCTCTCTCTCTCTCTCTCTCTCTCTCTCTCTCTCTCTCTCTCTCTCTCTCTCTCTCTCTCTTCTGCCCTGTCTGTTTACTCACGTGGCTAACGGAATCTTTATACCTCTCAGTGAAACTGGTTCCTTAGTTTTTAGCCATTGCTCATTTTAAGAATTTGGACAAATAAATACGAACGATGTGTCTTACTGGACTGCGTACTACAACATAATTAAAGAGCAATATTTTCTTAAGACAATTTCACATCTAATTACTTCTTTCCTCTTGAACTATGAAATCATGTCCCGTCCAAGTATTTGCTTGGACCACTGACATATTGTTGGTTCATTGTGACAGTTGTAAAGCAGGAATTGATAAAATACAGGGAAGAGCTTGACCAGTTTCCTTAGAAGATAAAAATAATATTGAAGATATATACATGTGTACATATAATGGAAATAGAGAGGAACTTTTCTTGGTCATCATATGAAGAAAGAAACTTTACTTTTACAAACACTTCATTTAGAAAACACTGTACTTAACCAATCAGGAAATTAGCTTTTTTTTGTCCGTGGGTTACCTCCTTTCATTACAACGTACATAAATGGCTATTGGTTTGAATCACGCTATGAGTAGGTTTAAAGAATGGAAGAAAAGTGAGACTAAAATGATGAGACATAAAATGAATTATACAGTTACAAATATTTTTCAAATGTATTTGTCTACTGAGATCATACAAGATGTAGAAAAGAGCTTTCAACGCCACAGTGCTTTCAATGATAATAAGAAAACTAAATCAACATTATCTGTCAGCATTTAAAAGAACTATTTTCTTACAGCGTTATTTGAGAAGTTATCATCTAGTTATGTGGTCTGCTTTTTTTCGTACATTTATTTCACTATATTTCTAAAGCAATCTATTAACTGGCTAATGATTTTCCAGCTGACTACCTATAATTATCCCAACTTCAGTTGTACACACCTGTTCCAGTTAAGTACCACAAGAGAGAAAAAAAAAAAACTTAAAAGAAAAAATAGCACAAGAAGAAGGCACAGGATACCATCATTATTATTTCAGTCCCGTTGTGGCCACTCGTCCAAAGATTGAGTTAGGCTTGTCAACCATAAAATTGATGGTTAAATTCTCGCGTCAGGTCGGCCCTCGGGCGCCAACGCTCTCACCGGAACGAGCCCTGACCTGAATTTTTCTCCCGAAACAACCGACACATTGTTCCTCCTTCTCCAGCATTTTTTTTTTTTTTTTTTTTTAGATTTTTTTAGATTTCCTAAGAGGGCTTGTGAAGGGGAGACGAGGAGGAAGAGGAGGAAGAGGAGGAGGAGGAGGAAGAAGAAGAAGAAGAGGAAGAATGGAGAGAAAAGAGAGAAGATTCCCTATTCCCTCCCTCCCTACCCCTCTCCTTACCAAGGGTTAGTCAGCTAACCCTTTGTTAAGGAATCTATTTTTTCCCCTCCCTTAGCATTTCAACACTCGTCATGGTCCACCACAGAATTGGGGCGTGGATATATCAAAGCAGCTCTCAGGACGTCATTCTTTCGCTTCCCATTTTACATTTTCTCTCTGACAAAGGACTAACGCGTCAAACACATGCTGCATGCATCATTCTTCCATTCTCTTTCAGGTCTCATTCCTTTCCTTATTTTCTTCATCATTTTTTGCTGCAGTGTCATTTTTTTCTGCCTTACTTCCTTTGCTTTTAATTACTGAGAAATTTTTCAGTCTGATATTTTCATGAAAAATTGATGATTGATATTTATTTCTTCGCTTTTTCTTCTTA
>JANJGK010000001.1:79182049-79194549 GCA_039081455.1 Macrobrachium rosenbergii
CCAAGTTCAGCCCTGAGAGAGGGTGAAAAATAAAATGTCAAAAATGACAGATATTAGTGTCTAATCCATATTTTTGAGGTCGCTGAGATGAATAGTGACAGCTCCGAAGCCCTTTAAGTACAAGTTCAGCCCAGATAGGAATGGGGGCTGAAAAGGGATGGAGTATAAAATGTCAAAAATGTTGGGCAATGTAACTGAAGCAACTATCTTAGGAGAGAGAGAGAGAGAGAGAGAGAGAGAGAGAGAGAGAGAGAGAGAGAGAGAGATTGTCGGTTGTCATTCAGAGTTTTCCTGGGCTGTGCCAGGTTGGTCAGCAATTATATGTAAATATAAGCGTGTGTGTGTTTGTGTATATATGCATATATATATATATATATATATATATATATATATATATATATATATATATATATATATATATATATAGATAGATAGATAGATAGATAGATAGATAGATAGATATAGTTATTGAAATATATATATACAGTATGTATATATACTGTATATATATATGTGTGTGTATGTATATGTGTGTGCGCGTTTGCGCGTGTATGTATGCATGTATGTATGCATTTATGTAAGTATATAAGCAAGGTCTTAAAAGTCAAAAAGACTCATGGGAAATTGGATATATACACATTCAAGCAATACGCTCAATATGTCTGCAAATTATCCTGTATGTGCGTGTACATTATATACACGTAAAGCCATCACACTGGAACTACCAGGGTTAAGAGTGAAATCACTAGATACCAGTTGCCTGGACAACACGGTGAGGATACCAAACTTTTTTCCTACCTTCTTTAACGAAGCCTCCTTCGCTAATGAAGGTAGGCGAAAAGTCTGAGGAACTGGGAAAGTAACCATGGATTTTCGTTCCATTTGTATCACAGACTGAGGAGAAATGACTTACCGAGAGTACAAGAATCTTAATCATGAAATTCCAGCCTTTGGCAAGATGCCAATGGAAACCAGTTGAAAAGAAAATGAGCAAGTCAGTGAATGGAAGAGACAAAGAGGTAGCGTCCAGTAGATTTGGGGTTTCTTTGTGCTATCAGAAATCATTGACTGGACTACTGCAAATGGACTTTTGATACCCATGAACAGAGCTTACCTTGAATGCTCATTATGCTCTAGATGCTATTAACAACAGACGGAGTTGTCGAGATACTTTATAATCATGGTGCCCTCTAATCCAGAAACCTATTAAAAAAACATTAACATGCTAGGTACTATGCTTCTGTAAAGTGACATCGCTCAGGTGGACAGACCACGCATGTTTTCTTCAAGTCTACGAATACTGAAAGTTGTATACATTCCAAAAATAAACGTGGCGAGTTGAATGAGAGATTAAGCGTTTTCCACCATGAACAATATATATATATATATATATATATATATATATATATATATATATATATATATATACACACATTTATATATATATATATATATATATATATATATATATATATATATGTATATATATATATATATATGGATAACACAAATTTACCGTGACACCTAATTCCAAGTTAATTATCCTCGGAACAGTTACTGAGAAGTCATTGCAGTGTTAATCATCTTAGTTTTACTGTTAATTGCATGCTATTAATAAGATCACTCAGTTTAATCCTTATGTTTTAAAGACTTGGACATTTCTATGATCTTTGTTTAATCACTGTAAACTGCATATATAAGAAAATAAAATGAAAAAGATTAGTGCAAATTTGCCCTTGTTACTCAAATCGAGAAGAGAAGATACTTTTTAAACGTAAAAACTATTTCTTTTACACTTAACACCTTGTAAATTACTCATTACCGTCAAGTTAGCTTTCAGATATCTCCCCATTTACTAAAGTTTCGTTTACCTTCTGTAGAGGGTGGTCGAAAAATTAAGTCTGCCTTATGGCAAATAAACTGTCCAATATGGATTGAATATTACCCTATTTACTGGGGTGAATTCACGGGTTTTTTCTGTTATATACGTTATAAGCATATATCCGCTTTTATACACACACGTAAATATGTATACACACCCACATATATATATATGTATATATATATATATATATATATATATATATATATATATATATATATATATATATATATATATATATATATATATATATACCTGTATTTATATATGTGTGTGTATACATATATATATGTATATATATGTGTGTGTGTTTTTGTTATTTAGACAGATTTTTGCTAACGATGGTAAATATAAATGAATGTTGAGAAACATAGTAAGTTAGTATCTGTTTGTTTAACTGCCTTGCTTCACTACGTAAAGAATTTACCTGGAAGACGCTTCATCCAAACAGTTCGCAACAGGAGAATTGTATCCTGCATACCTTCGGGTACAATTTTCCTATTGCACCCTTAATCATTATTTATGATCTTCTATTCACCTCCCATCTCGGAAGTATAATCCTCATATTCCAGCCAGCCTCACCTTTTCCTTCCATCCCTCCGCATCAGAAAATGAATGAAGCAAAAAAAAAAAAAAAAAAAAGAAAAAAGCATTTCATATACTTCCCCTCTCTTATTTTGCACCTACGCTTCGTATCTTCATCTCTCTCTCTCTCGCTCTCTCTCTCTCTCTCTCTCTCTCTCTCTCTCTCTCTCTCTCTCTCTCTCTCTCTCTCTCTCTCTCTCTCTCCTTGCTATTTCCTTTATCTCGCCTTTGGAAAATCGTGCTTAGTCCGAGTCGTTTCCCCTCTCAAGAGGGGAAGAGGATAGCGGCTCCCCTCTGCTTACTTTTAACCTTAGGTTCCGCTTAGATAAAGGGGAAAAAAAGTAATCTCCTTTCTCTGGCCAGTTTATTTTCTCTGTACGAGAACCATACACGTCTTAAGAGCCTTTTTCTTCCGCTCAGTCCTTACTGTTTCGTCCTTAAGGCCTGACACGACATTGCTCCTCCTATCTTCTTCAGCAGACGCTGATTAGTCGGGTTTTATAAGTAAGCAGAGGCTAAAGGACTGGTATTATTATTATTATTATTATTATTATTATTATTATTATTATTATTATTATTAATTATGTTCTCGCAGCTATGGAAGCGTGAGTCAGTGTACATGTCTAATGTACACACACACACACACATATATATATATATATATATATATATATATATATATATATATATATATATATATATATATATATATATATGTGTGTGTGTGTGTGTGTGTGTGTATGTGTGTGTGTGCGCGCGCGCATGTGCATAGGTTTATAAAACACTTGGCATATATCATCCGTAATACTGACTTTAGTACGATAGAAAATTTCAGCAATTTAAGGTTCATCTGTGCACACTTAAAGGTATTAGACACAGAAAACTCAAGTTTTGGACATAAAAGTCGGGTTCACTGGTTCAAGTTACAGTAAAACAAAACAAAACTGACCAGTTTGTAAGTGAGAATACAGTCTTAAGAGCATTCAGCTTACTCTTTGAATATGTCCACAATGCGAGAAAATATTTTTTTTTATATATTCCTAATTGCATTGACAGTAGAAATCATCTACTTGAGTCTTGATTTTTAGTGATTACCTCTGTTAAGAATAAATTCCATAATTATCACTGCACTCTCTTTTCAGTATCTAGTTCCACAGAAAAAGTTCCCTCTTAATTGTGGAATCTTAGAAACAGAAATGTTAGTATTCTCAGATTTTTAATATTGAAGTTTTAGGTTCTTTTGCTGTAAAAGAACTGGAAAACTGTATATGAAATTAAAATATTTTTTAAACAAACAATATCTAATTAAAGAAATTAAAGCAAATCTTGCCGCCAGTATACAACTCTGTTATACTTCTCTCGGGATAATGATTTTTGACAGAAACAACTTTGGAAAGGAGAACACCTTTTCTTCTGAAAGTTTTGTGCTGGGGAAAAAGTCTTAAGAAACGTAACATATACAGAGGCGTTCTAACTTCCTCTCTAATTCACAGTTGCAGAACGTACCCAATTCTTTTTATAGCAGCAAAATGGATGCTTGTTTTTGTGAATATTTTTCACACCTTAGTGATCTACAAAATATAATAATCTAAGATTAAGTTATTTCTACAATGGGTTTCTTTTGGGGTGGTCAGTAAATTGTACGGGTACTGTTCTGTAAGTTTTATTTTTTAACATTTTTGTCTATACAAATTAAAGAAAATAAAATTTTAAAAAATACGTCAACTCCACTAATAACACAGTAGTTTAGGATACAACTGTTCTTCGGACAGAAAATATCTCATTGTTTGAAAGAGATATTTTCACTTGCCAAATTTTCTTTCAGCTTATCTACACACAAAATTATTAGTCCTTTTACTGTGTTATAATTTCTGTCCAATTAACTTCTCTTAGTGGTTTCTCTCTACACAAACGTAAAAGCTCCACCTACTCTCTTTCTTTGCGTATGAATAATTGATTTATCTTCCTATGCTTTCTCCACATACACCTAGTTACTTTATTTTACTTATTTTCTCTACATAACGCAATCAACTCCTCTTGCTTTTTTTTTTTATTTCACTCTACATAAAAGTAATTGAATCCTATTAATTTTTCATTCAACGTGGTCGTAATTAACTCATCCTACTTCATATTTTCTCTCCGCTTGGCTGTAATTAACTATTCTGCTATTATTTTCAAACTCAATATACATAATTAACTCTTGCTTTTTTTATTTCCTCTCTACATAAAACCAATCAACTGCTTTTACTTCTTTGTTTATTTTCCTGAACACGGTCGTAATGAAAGCCTCCTATTTCATTCTCTCTTCTTCTTTATAATTAACTGTCCTGAATCTCGGGGAAAATAAAAGAAAAACTTAGAAATCGTTTCTGGTGACACTGTCAGCTGACAAGGGGGATGACTATTCCTCGCGACAGATCTATCATAGGATGGCGCCATATGGGCTCCGCTTGACTTCCAAAGGCGAAATAATCGTACCTGAAAAGTCCCGCTGTGACAGATAAGCCTCCCGGAAGATTCTCAGTTTAGAAAAGAAAACACGCTGATGACCATATTTTGTATCAGATGATGAAGAAGAGCAAGGTTTCAATGGAGGTTCTGTGGAATGACTAAAATTTGTTATTTGGAAGTCGGAATATCAATCATGATGACAATAAACACAACAGAGTCATGACTAGATAAAAAAAAGTAAGATAATTAATCAAGCAAATGTATGAAAGCTTTTGTTATTCACTATTATTTTCGAATACAATACAAGCAACTAAATTTACTCCCAGAACGTGACAAATTTATAAAAACTGCTACTTATTACAAAAATTCATATGGATTTTTTCCCGAAATTTTTATTTTTGCATTTTCACGATCCTCATCTTCCAAAATATTAGGTAGGTTTCTGCTATAGCAGTCAGTCTTAAATTTTTAAAGCCCCACAGGACATGAGAAAAAGATGGTCCTACTTTTACGGATTACAAATAGCATACAAAACAACGAATGTAAAATGCACATTTTGTTAGTGGTAATCCCACCAGACTTCTGTAAAGAAAGCCAAAATGAAAAGGTGAAATCGGAAAATGTTTCGGCTGAAAGAAGTAGAGGAAGAAGAAGAAGAAAAAAAAGTAAAATAAGAGAAGAACCATTACTTTTTTCCATTTGACCAGAGAGCTTCGTCGACACCCCCCCCCCCCCCCCCCCCGGGAAAAACCTTTGACCGAGTCACAAGCCCTTTACTTTTTTTTTTTTTTTTTTTTTTTTTTTTTTTACCTTGTCAGGGGATTCCGGTACATTACAGAGAAATTGGGAAGTAGCGATGAGAGCCCTTCAAAAAGCATCAAGTCCCCGTCATTCGCGGATGAGTTAAACCTCCTAATCCCCTCCTCTTGATACCCGGCGCTAGAGGGGGGACCCCAATTCAATGGAGCACTGAACTGAACTATATATAGAAACCGATACGCTCTCTCTCTCTCTCTCTCTCTCTCTCTCTCTCTCTCTCTCTCTCTCTCTCTTTCCCTTTATTTCTTTCTCTCTCTCTCTCTCTCTCTTTCCCTTTATTTCTCTCTCTCTCTCTCTCTCTCTCTCTCTCTCTCTCTCTCTCTCTCTCTCTCTCCCCTTTCTTTCTCTCTCTCGATCTGCCCTGATCTCTCTCTCTCTCTCTCTCTCTCTCTCTCTCTCTCTCTCTCTCTCTCTCTCTCTCTCTCTATCTCTCTCTCTCTCTCTCTCTTCCTTCCCCTTGAAGCCACCTCACACCCTAATCTGGAGCCATGGAGCTGCTAACACCTGCAGTAAATGTCATGAGTCCCCTATTCAAAGAATTTTTATCTTTTTTTTTTTTTCTTTTAACCCTCTGCTTTCTTTCCCCCTCGTCTTTTCTGGACTGGGTTCGTCGCTCTGTGTTTCCTTTTATTACTTTCCACTGAAAATTGTTTTAGCTTCCATTATTTTTATTGTTATCACTATTATTATTATTCATTGCACTCTGTTAGTGCGTAAAATTTAACTTCCCTCTTAGTGTAATTTCGGTCATAGCAAAACTAATAAGATAATTATTTATTTATGATATTTTACATTTTATACCTTTCGTGTAACGATAACCTATGACTTTCTAACTAGACGACTTTCTAATTAATGAACTGTAGCATGAAATGCGCTTATTAAGAAAAGACAAAAACACAGAAAATTTATTCAACCAAAATAGAAATAACATACAATAATTTACGTAATTATGATGCATCTACAATTAGTGATATTGAGGGATTATAAAATTTAAATTAACCTAAGAAGCTTAACATTTTAAGCAACTACCAATTATTCAACCTTAGATTTGACATTAGATGTCGGATGTTCTAAGCATAAAAGGACAAAACAACAAAATAAGGTTCTTGCTTAAGTTATTATAAAAAAAAATTCTTATTTTAATACTGAACTTTATATATCTGCATTTTAATGAGCGCTCAGTAATATATCTTGTGAGACATCAAAATGAACAAAACTAGAGATTACCTCATGTTTCATAAGCTCATTTCTTCTAAAAGATTAGTGTAAATCATGGGATTTCAGTTCTTCAAGAAGACTAATTCTATATTTCACATACTGATGTACACAATTCATATGTTTAATCATTCACACATTATAAACTATACATATATATATATATATATATATATATATATATATATATATATATATATATATATATATATATATAACGACAAAATCCATGAAGGAAAGAGAAACAATGGCCTTCGTGGATTTTGTCTTTAAGTTAAGTATATCTTAGTTAAACCAGACCACTGAGCTGGTTAACAGCTCTCCTAGGGCTGGTCCGAAGGATTAGATTTATTTTTACGTGGCTAAGAACCAACTATCACGGTCCATATTTTCGTGATTCAGTTATACATACATACGTATATATATATATATATATATATATATATATATATATATATATATATATATATATATATATATATATATATATATATATATATATATAATGTACTGTATATATATATATATATTTATATGTATATATATATATATATATATATATATATATATATATACATATATATATATATATATATATATATATATATATATATATATATATATATATATATATATATATATATATGCAGTAAGCGAAACCCATTTGCTCCCTTTCTTTGTTAATGAAGATTTCCCATTATTCGTCGGTAGCGCCTGCGCAATCCTTTATCTGCTAAAATCTGTCCAGTCTAATGGAAAGAACGTTCGCTTAATCCTTTACCAGAAGGACTTTTTCCTAACCCAAAGAAAGCTTAGTTTCTACTGAATATATATATATATATATATATATATATATATATATATATATATATATATATATCTGTACATCTGCTAGAATCTACCTTGTTTACTGGAAAAAAAGGTTCGCTTAATCGTTTACTAGGAAGATATTTCCCTCACCCACGAAAAAAGGTTTAGTTTATATATATATATATATATATATATATATATATATATATATATATATATATATATATATATATATATATATATATATATATATATATATATATATATATTGCATATATATATTACATATATATATATATAATATATATATATATATATATATATATATATATATATATATATATATATATATAACTTTCACTTGGAAGTTAGGTTGTTAGAGACGTATTTTTTAAGAATAATAATTGTTATCCTTTGAACTTGTTCGACAGAATCAGTAAGGAATTTTTAGACAATATTTTTAAGCCAAAAACTGTAGTTTGCACCGTCCCCAAAAAAGATAATGTATGTTTCCCTACCCTTCACAAATCAAACGTAAGTTATTGTTGTTCTTGGGCCATCTGTATACATATTTTGACTTCAGATTTACTTTTAATAACCCTCATACCACTGGAAGACATTTTCACTTTAAAGACACCCTCCTAGAGTTGATGCGTTCCTGTGTAGTTTACAAGTTTAATTGCCCTAAATGCAATTTTGGGACTTATTGTGGGATGTACCAAGCACGTATTTAAGGTACGCATCGACTCTCATGGGGTTGTCAGCCATCGTACAAGTTTAACTTTGAGCAAAAAAGGAAATGGTGCCATTAAACTCCATGCCATATCCTGGCACCATCAAATAGTATACAGTGATTTCAAATACCTGGACAAACAGAAAACAGTCATTCGCTTCCCTTCTTAGGGTCCCCCCATATGAAACAACAATCACCAGCACTCAACAGCCAAACCACCTCAGTTCCACTGTACATTGCATAGTCGTTTTAACCAGTGCGAGAGGATGTGCCTATGTGCAGTTTTTAATTTTATGCTAATTCATTCGTCGTTGTACCGAATGATCTACTGAGTCCTAGCGCTTGGCCTCAGGCCTGGACCTAGTATTTTAATCTAATTCTTCGGGCCAGCCCTATGAGAGCTGAAAGTCAGCTCAGTGGTCTGGTTAAACTACTTTAATAATAAATAAAATAAACCCACACCACTTCGCCCTCTTCCATTCGCAGTCTTCTAACTCGCCCAGATATCATTTAACTACAGACATGAACAGTAGGTTTTCCGGTATTTTGTACTACATATCGTTATTATGATTTTGAATATTCATGTTTTTTCCCTCGGTATCTATCTGCTCAGTGATTTTATTTGACGATTTCCGTTTAGTACGCACATAATCTCTTCTTACTTGGTCATTGCTCTTTTGATTACTATCCTTTTTGTATACTATCATCGTATATTTTACTTTCCATTATTATGTATTTTAAAGTGTTGTCAATTATAGCTGTTTTAATACTTTTAGATCTAGTCATTCAGAATAGTTTTCTTAGTGATTTTTTTTATTTTATGTCATTCTATAGATAAGTGACAATGATGATGGGAAAAGTTATGTTTTCCCGAAAGCTCAGCTGTGCTTCTGTCATAATTTTAAGAAATAATAATGTCTGCAATGCTACCACGTCTTCTGCCTATCCTGTTCCTCCTTAAATTGAAGTTTTCTAGAAACGACAACATAACCAGTAATATATATATATATATATATATATATATATATATATATATATATATATATATATATATATATATATATATATATATATATATAAGCTTTATGTGGGTGAGGAAAATGTCTTCCTACTAAAGGATTAAGCGAACCTTTTTTCCAGTAAGCAGTGTAGATTTTAGCAGATAAGGGATTGCGTAGGCTTTACCGACGAATAAAGGCAAGTCCTCATTAACAGGGAAAAAACAAAGAAAAAAATGGCCTGAGCTTACGAGGCGAGACATTGGTGAAGAGCTCAAAGAAAACATCTTGAGGGAAAGGGAGTAAATATTAGTCCTCTTCAGCGAGGAGAAGTCTCCGTAATGATCCGGATGTTCTCTTTACTCTTGGTCACACACACACACACAAACACACACACACACACGCACACACACCCATTCACCTCCTGGGATTACACACCATGGGGGAACTTCTATGCGATCTCAAGTCGAGGAGGGGCAGCAGAAGGCTGCGTCCCCCGCCCGCCATTATGGAGGATTATTAAATATGGGAGCCATATTAAGCAAGAGAGAGAGAGAGAGAGAGAGAGAGAGAGAGAGGCTCTGATATGAGGGGTAAGTAATCCTCGAGGGAGGACCTGAATGAGACAGGAACGGATAACCTCTGCACAAGGAGAAGCATAAGAAAAATAGCTGACAGAACGTCGATGGAGAGAGAGAGAGAGAGAGAGAGAGAGAGAGAGAGAGAGAGAGAGAGAGAGAGGATAATAACTGCTAAAGAAGGGAGCAGGTGGCTGAGAAGGACGAAGAGGGTAAGAAGGGAAAAAAGGGAGAGTAATACGTACAGGAGGAATGTTCACTCATATGTATGCAAATGACTGTTTTCCTTGCTACAGTTATGCGTACATGTGACTGCATTTATGCATACGCATCGGTGTTTTGTGTATATTTGAATATTTTTTGTTATATATTTTGCATCTTTTTAGAGTAAAATATTTATATATATTCTGTCCGTTAAGGTTACTGAACACAGTTTTTGCTTTTCATAGAAATACGCCTCCATCAATTGTATATATATATGTATATATACTGTATATATATATATATATATATATATATATATATATATATATATATATATATATATATATATATATATATATATATACAGTATATATACATATATATATATATATATATACATACGTATTCACGAATATTGCGCCACGAATATCGCTTAATTTCAAGTTCGCCATACCTTGGCAATAACTTCAACTCAAGAGGAATTGTAGTTGATAATCAATTATAGGTCCCCTAGGGTGTAAGTTATTCCCAAAGTATAGTGAATGGGACATTAAACGATATTTGTAGCATAATATTCGTTGAAATAAAAATGTCAAGCGTGTATAAGTGACACACACACACACACACACACACACACACACACACATATATATATATATATATATATATATATATATATATATATATATATATATATATATGTTTGTGGAGGGGTGGACTACTTTATGCAAAAATATTTTTAAAAACTTGGCAAATTTTATATTACTGTACTTTATCGATTCTTATATTTTGAACTTACATTGACGGCATAATAGGGCACAGATATACATGAAGTAAAATAAGCATAGCTGCTATTATCTTTCATCCACCAAGAATCCACAATCCTGGACTGTTATAACAATTTATATGTTATGTATACAATAAATAAATGTAAATTTAACAATGCTACTAATTTTGATAGAATCTGTTAAAGGTGGATCTGTAAGACAGCGAAATCTAGTTAAACAACGCCTAAGGACTTATTAATGGTAGTAAAATGAGCATCTCAAATTCCTATTTCAGTTCCCACATTCCCATTGGCCATCTCACTGACAACTTTGTATTTTATTTGGCGATACATGAATACATATATACATACACACACACACCTAATTTCTCCCTGACATTTATAAAAACACTGACTTTTCTACAGGAAAAATATGGGTTTTTTCGTCAGGAATTGTAAACAGTGGAGGTTAACTGGGCGTAAAAAATTAAGCAGAGGAGCATTCACCTATGAACATCATTTTAATTTGTGAAAAGTCTGTTTCGTTCTGTAATTGGCGTGAAATGATTACCTTGCTGATGTAAAAGGTGATGAACGTGGGAGCAAAGGTAAAAATTCAGTCCAACTAAGTAAACATAATCGTCATAACATGAAATTGTTGTAAAAGAATAAAAACAAATTAGGGGTTGTACGAACATTATAATATTGACAGAATTTTTTTTGCTTCTGTTTTCATATTCCATTATCTAATTTTTTAAAAGCTCGGACATATATTTAGAGATCTTATGCAGTGGCTTTGTGGGACGCCAAAACTAATAAAGATAAAACGCTCTTAATGTTTTTGACCAAGAATGCAAAACTGTAAACTCATGTTTTTAGATGAATTTTCGCTTCTTGAACTCATGTCAGAATTCGGGTATTTAGTGTTTTGAGAATGAATTAGTAGCAGATCAAAGGAGAAAATTTAATATACGTTGCTGAAATCCATATAAGGTTTCTATAGGTGCTGTAATCTATATAAAAGTATCTATAGGTGCTGAAATCCATACAAGTTTATATAGGTGTTATAATCTTTATAAGTTTCTATTCGTGCTGAAATCCATACAAGTTTCTGTAGGTGCTAAAATCCATACAAGTTTCTATAGGTGCTGAGCTCCATACAAGTTTATATAGGTACTGAAAACCATACAAGTTTTAATAGGTGGTGAAATCCATACAAGTTTTGTATAGGTGCTGAAATCCATACAAGTTTCTATATGTGCTGAAATCCATACAAGTTTCTATATGTGCTGAAATACATACAAGTTTTTATTGGTGCTAAAATCCATACAATTTTCTATAGGTGCTAAAATCCATACAAGTGTTTATAGGTACTGAAATCCTTACAAGTTTTAATAGGTGTTGCAATCCGTATTAGTATCTACTGATGCTGAAATCCACAAAAGTTTCTAGAGGTGCT
>JANJGK010000001.1:79204549-79212049 GCA_039081455.1 Macrobrachium rosenbergii
TGATGGTCTTTTTTCTCATTTCTGTTTCGTGATTTTATAAAAAAAAAAGAAAAAAAAGTTAAGTATACCTTAGTTTTACCAGACCACTGAGCTGATTAACAGCTCTCCTAGGGCTGGCCAGAAGGATTAGACTTATTTTACGTGGCTAAGAACCAATTGGTTACTTAGCAACGGGACCTACAGCTTATTGTGGAATCCGAACCACATTATAGCGAGAAATGAATTTCTATCACCAGAAATAAATTCCTCTAACTCTTCATCAGCCGGCCGGGGGAATTGAACTCCGGCCCATCGAGTGACAGAGGTATTGAGATGAGTAAGGATAACCATCCAGTTTCTATATGCCTTCATGACTCAGGAAAGGAGTGTTGATAAAGTGTGGGATTCTTTAACACATTAAACAGATGAACATCGTTTGCGTTAGATTCAGGATGTCTTCAAGGCACTAAATAGCCCTTTATGATAAAGCGCCGGGCTCTTCAAGAATAGCTCCGTAATCTTCTCGTTCGAATAAAATATAAAAGTCTCGAAAACTTTCAAACCTCAGATTAAAGTAGCCAGAATTATGAGCAGAATGGTGAGACGGAAGATGTAATGGACTGCCTGAAAATATGTTTAGAAAAAAAAAAACAAAAAAAAAAACAACAAACAAAAGAGATACTCTGATATGAGATTACGCCTAGAGAAACAAATGCATACAGTAGGCCTACCCTCAGTACATACAGTATCCGGTTTACTGAATTGCCTAGAATTCACTGACGTATAAAACAAGAATTATAAACTCCCTTGCAGGATCCCACGAAACCCTCTGACATTCACGCAACTATATCGATAAAAAAAAGAAGGGAATACAGAAGTAAAGAAGACAAATAACTATTTGGTTTTAGTAACGGTAATTAATTCGTTCGTTAAAATGTAAGATACAAGGGAACCTCTGAAAATGCCATTTCTTTATTTTTATAACACTTAAGCTCTTTGTTGGCCTAGCCGGTTAGCTTCAGACTGTCACTCGATGGGCCGGAGTTCAATTCCCCCGGCCGGCTGATGAAGAGTTAGAGGAATTTATTTCTGGTGATAGAAATTCATTTCTCGCTATAGTGTGGTTCGGATTCCACAATAAGCTGTAGGTCCCGTTGCTAAGTAACCAATTGGTTCTTAGCCACGTAAAATAAGTCTAATCCTTCGGGCCAGCCCTAGGAGAGCTGTTAATCAGCTCAGTGGTCTGGTAAAACTAAGGTATAGATCATCTATAACACTTAATGGAGCTAACCCAGTTAGTAACAACAATATTTTATATAGTCCGAGTTTTGTAGTTACGACCAGGTAATAAATTGTATTTGTTATTTGTAAATTATCTTTCGTCCTTTTTCTTTTAACAACCAATCAAAATTCAAGTTGTTTTTATAGAGGTAAAACAATCTCTTGCTTCTTTCCCGACTGGCATGCCCTATCTCCGTCGTAAAATACATAGACAACTCTTTATATAACAGACTTGCATAGTTATGTTGTAGCCAGATTAGATTATTAATTTACAGTTGAATACACCGGTAGACACACACACGCATATGTATATATATATACACACACACACATATATATATATATGTATGTATATGTATATGTATATATATGTATATATACTTACGTATATTTATATATGCGTGTGTGTGTGTATGTGTATATTTATTATATCCAAAGCTTATTATAAATCGATGGACTGTGCTGAGAAGATATGGCATAGCTGATACAATACTGGATATGATTAAATGTTTTTACGATGGAACCAAGACGGAAAAATGAACGGTTTTGTGTAAAAGTGGGTCTGAGGCTAAGACGTGTTATTTCTACGTGTTTTAGTCATTGAAGCCGATTAATTGTAGCAGACAATTTAAATAGAAACACTGGTTTGCTTCTCGAAAAGTGTCGATGGCCCATAACCCAAAATACCAACCAAAAGGTACTTTCCGCCAGATATTCCTTTATGAATTTGAATCGACCAAGTTTTAGATTGTCTCCCTCCTAAGAATAAAAAGCTGGTTTGCCTTCCAAAAAGGCTCCAAAAGACCCCCACTCCCCCAACCCCACCCCACCTACAAAGAAGAAAATCGAATAAATAAGTAAACGAAATGAATAATTAGATTAAAAAGAAAAGCTTGTTTGTCTCTCAAAAAGACTCAAGTGCCCATAATCCGAAAGACTTAGCTCTTGAAACGATAGTCTCTGCTGCTCATAAATTATCGCACTCATGTCTTTCATGGAAACATCAACTTATTGGTTAATTTACTCTGTGGCTGCCCTGAAAGCTTTTTTCAAACAATATAGAATATGTTTGATGTGTGAATATCAATTTCAAATTGCAATTTGATATAAAAAAGTTTCTTTAATTTTTTGCTCCGCTTGATTTTATGCTTTCCAAGTGAACTATTTCCTCACAAGGTAAAGTTTTCCTTTAAATATTTGTTCACCTCTATATGACATAGAGAGCGTTGTTCTCCCAGCACTCTCACAGTAGTTTTAAGATTATGTTGTGTCTTTGTAACGTTTGTGAACATGCATCATTGTCGTACCTACAATGAGGTGGTACTTCCTTTCCCAAAAGGGCCCGCAGCTTGTTACCCAGCACCTCCCTGTGGTCGGGTACTAAGAAAGCCATGAATGACCCAAACCATTATGCTGAAGTGCCCATCTTATTCTTAGATAAGAGACAATCTAAAACTTGGTCGATTCAAATTCGTAAAGGAATATCTGGCGGAAAGTACCTTTAATGACCGCAGCATTAATTCCTTTCTCTCTCTCTCTCTCTCTCTCTCTCTCTCTCTCTCTCTCTCTCTCTCTCTCTCTGTGACTGTCTATCCGTCTGGGTGCTATGATAAACTAACAAGGCCCTTTTACTTATTTACCATCCTCTTTAAGCGGCCGTTGAAACGAATAGAAGTTTTAATGTTGTAATCAAAACTTCATCACAAAATAAGAAAAAAAAAACCTTTTCTTTTTTCAGGCCAGAGTTTTAATGAAACTGGAAGGAGAGAGAGAGAGAGAGAGAGAGAGAGAGAGAGAGAGAGAGAGAGAGAGAGAGAGAGAGAGAGAGAGAGAGAGAGCATAAGGAAGCAATTTAGCTATTTCTTCACAGAATCACAGTCTAACGGATGCAATTTTCATTATGAATTTTATTGGCAGGTAATGCTGTCGTTGCAAAATTTCAATTGGCGTGAAGAGAACGTAGTTGTGCAGATATTCCAATGAAAAGCTACGTAGTTATTAAAAGCAGACAAACCTCGTTTTATGAATACATCTTTTTAAAGCGGAAGGTGGAAGTTCTCCTTTCGTTTGGATCAAAAGATTGATTAGGGATGTTTATTTCTGCTGCTGAAACGGATTATATTTTACACTGAAATCCCCTCAGGCAAAATAGTTGAAATTCTGTATTATTATTATTATTATTATTATTATTATTATTATTATTATTATTACAATGAGCATCTTTGCATGGAAAAATGCTGGCGGTTCATCGACTAGCTTAACAAGCTTTCAAGAATTAAAATGTTCACACGAGTTAAAAAAAAAAAAAAAAAAGAGAAATGAACATCAGAAAAAAATATCAGCAAATTACATGAAACGTAATCACATGAGGAATGAGAAAAACAAAACACATTAAGACAGTATTAATCAAGTAGACGCACAGCACCGTACGACCATCAGTATCAATAACTGGAAAGAAAGATCCCGGTTACTGGGCGACGTCACAGAAGTTTGTTCGTGCGCAAATGGCAATAGAAAAACAAACGCACTTATGTATATTCGATTTACGGATGCGAATCAGCACCACACGCGATGTGATGTTTTGGTAATGGTGAGCTCAGAATGGAAGTAGTAGTGATTGAAAAGGGATTTATAACGGCACTCTGCTGTTGCGCTGAAATATTAGATATTAAAACTGACAAAAAGGTTTACCTCTGTGGACATTTTCCCTTCGCTCTGATGGATAGGACTGATATGACGGCAAACGCACCGATGTTGAACTTGGGGATTTTTTTGAATTATATCTTGAATGGTTTGTGGGATAGACAGTAAAATAACGAAACATTTGCGTTACATATACCTTCTTTTACACATGCAGGTGTGATCACTTGTTAACACATAAAGCTTCGCATGTATACACTTAGACAAAGAAAAATTACATCGTTATTAGAATATGAAAAACCGGGCTGAATCACTTTTAGACCCAATTCTTACTTTTTCTCTTTTTAAAGGAGTTAATAAGCAATATGTTATCAGTTTGTTCACTTCCATAAACTCCGCTTTCAGAACACCTGGAAAACAGAAGAAATGTCATGTTCCCATCAGTTAAAGCTCCGTCTTATTCAAGAGTCTTAGATGATCCTTTGAATAATAAAGATGGACATATCTTTACCATCCCTGAAGAAGAAATAAACGCTCTTGCCAACACAGAGGTCATTCTGGTGGTATTACAGACCTAGGGATTATCTTAATGCTACTGGGTCAACAAACAAAAGCTCTTAATGTCTGTTTATCATTTAGATTCTCTCGTGTTGAACATCGCCAATGTTTTCCTTCCTCTTAAGACGAACGCTTTCGTTCTGGTTTGGACAAGTGCGTTAGCTTGTCTGTCCAGCTGGCATTTTAATAAAAAAAAAACAAGTAAAAAATACGTGGAGACTTTCTTTGACGCAATCGAGTTTTCTGTACAGCGTATAATACTATATGAAACTTTCAGCCACGGCCCATGAAACTTGCAGCCACAGCCCGGTGGTAGCCTGTGTTGTTGGCACCTACAGCGGTGCCAGACGCACTATCATGGCTAATTTTAACATCAAATAAAATTTAAAACACTACTGAGGTTGGAGGGCTGCAATTTGGTATGTTTAATGATTGGAGGATGGATGATCAACATACCAATTTGCAGCCCTCTAGCCTCAGTAGTCTTTAAGATCTGAGGGCGACAGAAAAAGCCATCTCAATAGCTTTGTTTTATAGAAAACTAAAAAAAAAAATACAACAAAGTCCTAATTAATTCCACCATCCTAGTTTGACGCACAAGCATATTCTGGAAAATGTAGGTTTTTGGCCCATTAGACTAAATTGTCTTTGAGCTTTCTAAAGAATTTCTCATAATACTCAGCAATTGTGGTCTTGATACGCATGCAAGAATTGTACTTTTATGGAATAAGGTTTTAAGTCAAAATTATGAATATATAACTATCTTTTTTCGTAAATACTACATGTCAGCACCTGAATCTAAGGATAGCTCTTAGCCCATATAAAATTAAAAATGTAGAGTGAGGGTGGGGAGGGGTGTGGGTGTGGAGGAGGAAGGAGGGGAAGTTGCTTGACAAATTAATGACATCAATTTGTTTTTATTATTATTATTATTATTATTATTATTATTATTATTATTATTATTATTATTATTATTATTATTTTAATAGACAGCTTCACCATAACCAAGAAGTAACCTATAACGATAATGCATTTAAATGGATTGAAGCTGTCGTAATCCCACCCGATGAAACTATAACAACAAAATCCGAGTGGATCTTGTTTGTCCTCCCCGGGTGACAGTAGGGGAGACATGACACAGCAACCCTCCCCATGCAAACCGGACCCGGGCGGGCTTGATAGGGGACTGGGAGGGTAGGGGAGACAGTCATCCTTTTCCTGCAAACCTGCTTGTCACCCCCGGGTGGGGGTGGGGTAGGTGGGGGAATGGGAGGGTAGGGATGACATCCATCCTTCTCCTGCAAACCTGTTTGTCCGCCCTGGTTGGGTTCGGGGTAGGCAGGGGATCGGGAGGATATGGGAGACATGACACATCCACCCTCCTGCCCCGCCATTAAGATCGTAAAACAAAATAAGCCGGCAAATCAAAGCTGAGAATAACTTTAATCAGATTCAGGAAAGTTTTCTCGGTTACTCAGTTCAAATATGTCTAATATTTTTCCAGTGTATATACTGTATATATATATATATATACTGTATATATATATACATATATATACTGTATATATATAAATATATAATATATATATATATATATATATATATATATATATATATATATATATATATATATATATATATATATATATATATATATATATATATATATATATATATATATATATATATATGTGTGTGTGTGTGTGTGTGTGTGTGCGCGCGTGTGCATGTATGCACACAGATATGAATATAATAGCATTAACACGTGATTCTTTTATCACACATCAGCACAGGTGAGAAAATAAGAGGCTGAGTGTAGGTTCTGACCGGTTTTGACTTAATCTTCAAGACTTTGATGGGGAACTAATGGCTTGGAAGTAAAGCCGAAACCGGTCAGGAACTACACCCGTTCTCTTATTTTTTAGATGCATGATATATATATATATATATATATATATATATATATATATATATATATATATATATATATATATATATATATATATATGCATATGTACACAAAAGTATACCTTAGTTTTACCAGACCACTGAGCTGATTAACAGCTCTCCTAGGGCTGGCCCGAAGGCTTAGACTTATTCAACGTGGCTAAGAACCAATTGGTTACTTAGCAACGGGACCTACAGCTAATTGTGGAATCCGAACCACACTATAGCGAGAAATGAATTTCCATCACCAGAAATAAATTCCTCTAACTCTTCATTAGCCGGCCGGAGAATCGAACTCGGTCCTAACGAGTGCAAGGACACAACTCTACCGACTCGCCCAAGGAAGAGAGCATATGTATACACATGCGTATGTGTATATGCGTATATAATTATGCATATATATATACATATATATATATATATATATATATATATATATATATATATATATATATATTCAGTATATATACATATATATATGTGTGTGTGTGTCTGTATGTTCTGTATGTAACTTTAATTCCTTCTTATTTCTTATGGTTGACACCTAAAGCTTACAGGCTGGAAGTTGAACACAGCTGTCTATTGCTTCCAGTATATAACTTGCTGGCTATACTTTCCTTACGCAATACATCATAGCCTAGTTCCTCATTGGACGGGTTGGTATCGTTCTCGGCTGGCACTCTGCTGGGCCCGAGTTCGATTCTCCGACCGGTCAATGAAGAATTAGAGAAATTGACTTCTGGTGATAGAAATACATTTCTCGGTATAATGTGGTTCGGATTCCACGATAAGCTGTAGGTCCCGTTGCTAGGTAACCAATTGGTTTTTAGCCACGTAAAATAAATCTAATCTTTCGGGCCAGCCCTAAGGGAGCTGTTAATCAGCTCAGTGGTCTGGTTAAACTAAGGTATACTTAACTTAACATCATACCCTTCAAAGACCGAACGGGTAAAATATGTTTACAGAGCTATTCATTTGGTATGCTTGATGATTGGATGGTGGATGATCAACATACCAATTTGCAGTCTCTTAGTCGCGTTCAGCAGGTTCATATGAACCTTAACATGCTTTTGGACGCGTTCATAGACTGCCTAT
>JANJGK010000001.1:79222049-79262049 GCA_039081455.1 Macrobrachium rosenbergii
TTTTCTAAATATCAGCCTTTTTCAGGTTTCTTGTGATGAAAGGAAAATTAAATCATAGCCTTCCATGACACTGATACTTTACATAAAACCTAGGGAATGTCTAGAACTGAAATAATAATAATAATAATAATAATAATAATAATAATAATAATAATAATAATAATAATAATAATAATAATAATAATAATAATAACAATCTTTATTGCGGCTCCGGGCCATATACATGGAAGATACAAATACAATACACACAATCTAGATACATAAGGTAACATGACAAAAATAATTATCGGCATATCCACACAGTTGCTGAAGAAGTAGAAAAAATAGAATTCATAATAATGGCAATGACAGTAATTATATGGGGAATGATAGAAAAAAAATGATAACAATAAAAATACAGATTGCAGACGATTAATTTCCATCAGGGGACCTTAGGTGGTTACAGAAGTCAGATCCAGAAGGCTAAATACGAGTATTGAAGATTGCAAAACTCTATAATCATATTAAACACAGTGATAATAAGAAGTAAAAATACCAAAAATAACAAGAAACGTAGAAATATAATAATAATAAATAATAATAATAATAATAATAATAATAATAATAATAATAATAATAATAATAATAATAATAATAATAATAATAATAATGTCACGTAAAAGTAACAAAAATGTAAAGAAAATCATAACCAAGATTGACTCTCCGAACATTCTTAAATAAAGGTGTTGCAAAAATATCATTTCACGATGTTTTATTCAATGATGAGTTTGGACGCTACGTGTTTTCATTTATGTAAAGCAAATCCGACATAAAAACTTATATTCTCATCTGCATCAACATATTGTCGTGTGATACGGAAAGTGGAGGTCAGCAAAAAATAGTTTAATTAAACACAGTTTTACCTAAAGTGAAACGCCAAATATTTATTTCTTTCGCCTTTTCGCTCTGGCTAATTATTTTGCACCTGCCGATGGCGTTGGCATAAATTCTACAATAATATGTTCAAGTGGGTTTTTATTTACTTATTCAATCAACAAATAACTGAATAAATGACAGGAACCGCATGGAAAAATGTATGAATGAAGTAGAGTAAAAGAGGAAATAATGAAGAAGTGATGAATAAGGAAGAAACGAAATGAGACAAAAAATGCTAAAAAGATGACAGAAGTGTGATCAAATAAATGAATAAATGTAATAAAAAAAAAACAAAGTTATAGGAACAAGGTGTGACTAAAAGGTGAACAAGGAAATAAGTACCAGGTTAACACTGTCGACGAGATAGCTATTCAGATCTGACTTTTATAGAAAGAAATAACTTATATTAATTTCAATATTCATATTACCGAAATTGTCTGACGTTTAAAGTAACTTGCAGTAATCGAAAAAGATGATATCAAACTAACTTTTGAAACCGGTATTCTTGGTTGGTTGGTCAGAGGAAGCACAATGTAAAGCGAAAGTTATTAAAAGTTGGAACAGTCGTAAAACGGAGTAAATTTTAAAAAAATAATACGCACTGACTCAAAAAAATTCGCTGTCTATTAATCTATATATATATATATATACATATATATATATATATATATATATATATATATATATATATATATATATATATATATATATATATATATATATGTATATATATATATATATATGTATATATATATATATATATATATATATATATATATATATATATATATATATATATATATATATATATATATATATATATATATGTATATATATGCGTATATATACTGTATATATACATAACTTTTTTTATCACATCACCGTGATTCATATTCAATCAGTAAGCTACAAACGTCCTTTAATATCCAATTCGCTCTACCTCGGAAATAATATATTTTCATATATGTTACAGAAGGGGAATTTTTTAGTTGATAATAAGTTCGTCGTCTCGTGGGCTCGAACCAGCGAAGACAAGAACTCAGGACTACAGTGGACGCATTTTAACCCACGCGGCCACGTGGGTTAAAATGCGTCCACTATAGTCCTGAGTTCTTGTCTTCGCTGGTTCGAGCCCACGAGACGACGAACTTATTATCAACTAAAAAATTCCCCTTCGGTAACATATATGAAAATATATTATTTCCGAGGTAGAGCGAATTGGATATTAAAGGACGTTTGTAGCTTACTGATTGAATATATATACATATATGATGATTATTATCACTTTTGTAAATGATTCATTTATCACACATCACCACATTTCCAAGCCATTGACGAAGGACTGATACAGAGTATAAGAACTCACAAACTTACTTGTACTGCCTTATAATAATAATATGAAAGATATCCCCATCTTTTTAAGAATTTTGGTGTTAATGTTCCATTTAAGAACAATAAAATAATGAAAAATGTACTTATCAAGAACTCCCCTGACAATACAAAAGGTGTGTATATAAAATTCCATGTAAGTCTTGTGACAACTTTTATATTGGCCAAACGGGCAAAGCACTGGAAAAAAGAACTGAACAGCATAAGAAATGTGTGAGATATGCACAGGAGAACAGTGGTATTTTTGTACATATTAGTGAAAACAATCATGCTATCAACTGGGAAGGGGCAAAAAGGATTGTATATTGTAATAATGCACTGCAAAGGAATATCATTGAATCTAGCTTTATAAAAGAAAGTTACAACCATAAAATGAATATCAGTCAAGGGATGTATAAACTTGATCCTTTAATATCAAAAGAAATTTGTAAGTTGTTTAAATTTTAAGGCAGGCAGTAGAGATGTATGAAAATAGGATTATCATATTTATAAACGCAGTACAGGGGCCCAAGTGCTAATGAGTTTCCAAACTCCGCCTCCCTGACACCTGTCAGGTGTGGATCTGAGGTCGCCTATGGTCGGTGTGTTTATCAGTATTATCCCCTGAGAGTATATTATGATTTTTAGCCAAATGAGTTTTGAAGGCCACTCCTACCTCGTCACCGGCCTGTGGTTGGATATGTAGTCTCTAACGGTTGTGTATGTTCTTCAGCACTGTTCCTGTAGTATATATATTTGTGACTTCTTATACTCTGTATCAGTCCTTCGTCAATGACTTGGAAATAAAGTCGAAACTGGTCAGGACCTACACCCCGTCTCTTATTTTTCACCTGTGGTAATGTGTGATATACATATATATATATATATATATATATATATATATATATATATATATATATATATATATGTTATATATATATATATAAATATATATATATATATATATATATATATATATATATATATATATTCAAATCCTACTAGTGTTAGGCTTCAATATAATGGGATGGCTTAGATTCTAGATTCTTTTATTTCCATAGTATAGTAAAAAGCTTTCAAATACAAACAGTCTTCTTCATCAGGAATCCGATGCATCGGTACCTCATGAAGATGTCTATATGTCAGTGAATGTTTGTACTATAGAAATTAAAGGATCTGGCATCAAAACCATCCCTTTCATACTGAAGCCTAATACCAGCAGTATGGCTATATATACACAGTGAATTTGTGTGGCTATTTGGTGATTATATATATATATATATATATATATATATATATATATATATATATATATATATATATATATATATATATATATATATATATATATATATATATATATATAGAATCTACTGGTCGCTTTTACCAGACACATATGTAACTCTAATAGCCACAATGCCCTCTTAACTTCTCGAATTCTTCGCGCTTTTTTGGATATGCTTGCAACTACGAAGCCGTGAGATCCAAACGCAAGAAATTGAAGAGACTGTGATGGCCGGTCGCGGGAAACGAACCCACGTTGCCATAATCACAAGGAGGTCGCGTTGCCGACCTGACCACGAGAAGTTAAGAGGGCATTGTGACTATTAGAATTACATATATATACATATATATTATATATATATATATATATATATATATATATATATATATATATATATATATATGTAGATATATATGTATATATATATAAAGTAAACCGTTTCTCCCAACAGGCGGTGGCTCGGAGAAGTACATAACAAAACGGGCTATGACGCATTCATACATAAACGGACTCTTCCACCGCAACAGCCCGGTCATATACCTGCTCCTGAGCAGCACGTTGAACACCCCTACACAACTACGCAGTTACTAGAGAGTAAGTCCCACATGCCAGTCCATATTTTGAGAGATTTCTAAGTGTTGCTTTTCTATTCCCTACGAATTCATTACAGTGTAAACTTAGTTTTACTAATGTATTCATAAAAGCAGGAGTGAAAAACGAGTATTACATGGAATAACATAGAAACAAAATGCTCCTCACAATGCCAGGCGTCATAAAGGTTAAATAGCTAAAATGAAAAAAAAAAGTAGATATCACGTTGTAATGAGAAATTCTTAATTAATGTTCAAAAACATCATAGCTGAACGAGAGTGCGAATGGCGAAATTTGTCAACATCCATCTCTGCTCCTGTAATAAAAACGTAGAATGTTTGCTTTCATTAATCACTCATTTTCTCTGAATCACTGATAACATTTTTTTCGAGAGGAAGCTTTGTTTTTGAAGAGTTTTTTCTTTAGTTTTTTTTTCTGAACCACTGCTGAGCTGGTTTCACTCTGCTACAGATGAAAAAGTTGAGTAAAAAAAAACTCTAGTAATGATCACGATAGTTAAATGTCAAGATATCTGTCTGATACAAAAGAGACAACGGACAGGTGTTCAGTATTACTGTTTTTTTCTTCAGACTATTATTTATAATTTCTCAAGTTACCTAATTAGTGTACATCTGGTGTTAAGTGGTAATAAGTCTCCCTTCTAAATGATCATTAGGTTGGTTGATTTATTTAAGTTTTCTTCTTGCGTCTCAGTTAACAGCACTATAAATATTATAGAATGTACATAAGTTCATATTCCAGATCTACCGCCTAACATTGGAACATGCGAATAGAGTAGTCTAAAATATGATAAAAGGCTTCATCACAACGTAAATAAACTTCCCGAGTTATATTTTTTTTCTTTTGCGGAAAAAAAAGACAAGGTTTTATCTCCCGTAGGGAGTTAGTGCCGTCAGTGCACCTCATGCGGTGTACTGTTGGCATTACTTAAGGTTCTTTGCAGCGTGCCCTCTGTCCCTAGCTGCAACCCCTTTCGTTCCTTTTACTGTACCCCCTTTTATATTCTCTTTCTGCCATCTTACTTCCCACCCTTTCCCAACAATTGATTCATAGTGCAGCTGTGAGGTTTTCCTCCTGTTATACCTTTCAAACCTTTTGCTGTCAATTTCCGTTTCAGCGCTGAGTGACCTCATAGGTCCCAGTGCTTGGCCTTTGGCCTAAATTCTATTTTCAATTCAATTCAACAAGGGTTTATCATAAAGCTAGGTATATGCTAGATTACTGATAAGGGGAATATTTCATTAGACTGAGAGCAGTTTTTAGTAAAAGCAAATATGAAATAATGATAGAATTACATCTGTTTTTCGTCATCCTACGGGATCAGCAATGTTACGAAAAAAAATATACAAATATGTAACAAAATCCACCCGTTTGTCTTTACTGGGTTTCTTTCCTTTTAAGTAAAAGTTCACAGGACTCACCTAGGCGTGATTCAGCTACCTTTTTTGGTTGCGGGTGCAAAGATGCAAAATTAATAAAGTAACACTACACTTATTTTTTTCATATAGAGGAAATTATTCTAGAAAGATAAGCAATATCGAATAAATAAAATTGATTCTTCTTTCTATTTTTTTTATTCATTGTTTATTTACCTACTTATCTATTGAGAGGTTCATTAACGTGTTCATCTCTTTGTTTATCTATTATTTATTCAGCTTAACATTAGAAACACAGTCACTTAATTACAAGCAATGATAAAAGGGGCAAAGACTTATATTTTCAATAAAGAAAAATAACGACACACTTTAATATCTAAATGAGCTGAAAATAATCATAGGTAAACATATTTAACTAAAGCTTACCTTTCAACACATTCTTATATACGAGTATACAGTATATATATATATATATATATATATATATATATATATATATATATATATATATATATATATATATATATATATGTACCCTGGATAGAACATGAGCATAACTAATCATGACTCTTAAACATTAATTGAATCAAGAAGATTAGGTTTTTACGATACTTTCAAAATAGGAAAATTTATTTGCTCCCTAAATAAAGAAATGAGAGAATAACCTTAAAATAAACATTAATTGACTTTTATGAAAGTTTCACTTCGAAACCAGAAAGATGCGAAAGTCAGTGTTGTGATATGCTGAGTATTTTTTTTTACGGATTCCTGCAAAGCTAGCAAGGTTTTTAAATGATGTTTTTTTGTTGTGATTTTATTTATGATTAAATTTCGTCAGTTTCAGAAAAGATAAACAAAATATGTGAATACAATATACATACACACATATACAGTATATATATATAGGTATGTATGTATGTATATGCATATTCAAATATTTGCATATACATACAAATAAATATATATGCTTCCTTATTTCTCATCCTTTTCCTTTACATAATAATTAATCCTTCATCTTGAAATTTATTTATTTATCTATTCTCCCCGTATACATCACTACGTCGCATTGCCGCGCTCCTATACACTCTATTTTTTACCTAAGTTAGCCATATTAAAAAAACAGGTAATTTCGAGCTTAAAAAACGCTTCAGTGTTCTCGCTGACAAATCTCAAGCCTTCACACTCTGGCGACAGACTGCAAAACAATTCTCACTGATGAAGCGTGAAGCAATTTCCTCGTCTGTTGCCAGGGAGAAGCAAATTGCAGTTTTCGGAGAGAAAAATAAATAAAACATGAAAGGCGAATTCCGAGTCTAAAAATTTAATGAGGAAAAACAAGCATGTCATCAAAACGCTCGCGACGGAAATTGGCATCTCGGTACACTTAATGAGCTTTAATTATAAACACACGTACGTACGGACACTTATAAATAGATGTCCATATAAGTTTCAGAGAAGTCAAATATTACACAGAGAACTAATAACCCATCTGACAGTTTAAACACTTTCTTTTGTGGAAAGGGATTCTAGCTATGTTGCATTGCATTTCGCGCGTTTTATTGATCATAGACTTCATATGTTTCATTTTTTACGTGGACCCATTTCATTATTCTGTAAATCACTCAGGAAATGTTCCATTCACGACATCAAGTATGAGGTTTTTTTTTATACTGGTAGGTAAGCGCTTCATATATAACGAATTGCCATTGAATATCTGTAACATTTTGCTATTCTTTTTCTGGTCTGGTCTGTTGTAAGGAAAAAAAATTATTTTACATTACCTTAACTGCAGAGGATGGTCTCCATAAGTGAAGCTACGAACACAGATGTTCATTAGTGCGCAGACTTTGTATGCACATGTACAAACACACACGCACACACACAGACACACACACACATATATATATACTGTATATATATATATATATATATGCAAACACACACACATATATATATATATATATATATATATATATATATATATATATATATATTCATATTACTCGTGTTAGGCTTCATTAGGACGGGATGGTTTAGATTCTAGAAGGCAGCATATCTTCGGAGGCTTATACTGTGTAAAGTATTAGAAATCTAAACTATACCGTCTTACTGAAGCCTAGCAAGATCAGCATGAATATACACAGTGAAGTTGTGTGGCTATCTGGTGATTGCACACACACACACCCACACACACACACACATAAAGAAAAAAAAATATATATATGAGTGAGTTCTTCAATGGGCATAATAGCAACACGCAGATGTCCTCAATTAAATGTCAGGGAATAATGCAGGTACAGTATTTACTAATCCATGTCGCTCACCGTTTTCAGTATGAACCCTATGTATATAGAAAGTATATAGGATATATATATATATATATATATATATATATATATATATATATATATATATAGTATATATATACATACATATATATACATATATATACATACATACATATATATATATATATATATATATATATGTGTGTGTGTGTGTGTGTGTGTGTGTGTATGTATCATCACACATTACCGCAGGTGAAAAATAAGAGACGGGGTATAGGTCCTGACCGGTTTCGACTTTATTTCCAAGCCACTGACGAAGGTCTGATATAGAGTATTAGAAGTCACAAATATATATACTACAGGAACAGTACTGACGAACATACACAACCGTTAGAGACTACTTATCCACCCACAGACCGGTGTCAAGGTAGGAGTGATTTTTAGCCAAATGAGTTTTGAAGACCACTCCTTCCTTGAAACCGGCCTGTGGGTGGATATCTAGTTTCTAACGGTTGTGTATGTTCGTCAGTACTGTTCCTGTAGTATATATATTTGTGACGTCTAATACTCTGTATCAGTCCTTCGTCAGTGGCTTGGAAATAAAGTCGAAACCGGTCAGGACCTACACCCCGTCTCTTATTTTTCACCTGTGGTAATGTGTGATAATTGAATCACGTGCAAAAAGTGATTTTAATCATATACTATATATATATATATATATATATATATATATATATATATATATATATATATATATATATATATTATATTATATTATATATATATATATATATATATATATATATATATATTATATATATATATACATACATGTATATATACAGTACATATATATATATGTATATATATGGATGTATATATTTAATTCAAGTGGAGTGGCATAGCCGTTATATACAACACGTATGATGAAGGGCACCTAAGATTCACATCTCTTCTTCATATATATTCCCGACGTTTCGTAATTCTAGAATAATTAAATTTTCCAGGACTCTAAAATAGATAAAAAAAACACACAATTACCATAAAACTCAAATATAAAATTTGGACACTTAAAATTATGCTAATTTTTTCATCAAAATACATTAAAATTCACCAGGTAGTACACCATATTGGCAACTGTTTGTTGTTTTAATCTTTTTAAGAGTCCTTGTAACTATTCGAGAATGACGAAACATCGGAAAAAAATATGAAGAAGAGAAGTGAATATTAATTGCCCATCATCATTTATATATATATATATATATATATATATATATATATATATATATATATATACATATATATATATATATATATATATATATATATATATAATGATGATGGACAATTAATATTCACGTCTCTTCTTCATATTTTTTCCGATGTTTCGTAATTCTCGAATAGTTACAAGGACTCTAAAAAAGATAAAAATAACAAACAATTTGACCGCTTATTTCAGTTAACTGTTTTGTGTAACTGCTTACGCATATACATACATAAATACATACATGCACAAACACACACACGCACACACATACACACACAGATACGTTTAAATATACGGTACATATATATATATATATATATATATATATATATATATATATATATATATATATATATATATATATATATATATATATATGTATATATATATATATATATATATATATATATATATATATATATATATATATATATATATATATATATATATATATATATATATATATATATATATATATATATATATATATATATATATGTCTATATGTAATATATACACACACACACACACACACATATATATATATATATATATATATATATATATATATATATATATAATATGTACCGTATATTTATATGTATTTATATGTGTGTGTATGTGTGTGCGTTTGTGTGTATGTGCATGTATGTATTTATGTATGTATATGTGTAAGCAGCTGCACAAAACAGTTAACTGAAATAAGCGGTCAAATTTTCTTTCAGTATTTTCGGAAGCAAAAGTCGAAGTAAACAGCTGACTTGAGGAGGATCAATGAAAAATTCAACCTCTTCATTCCTTTCTTGCTTTCCGCATTAATCATTCATCTCCAGGTTTAAGAATGCGTCCTTCCTGTATTACTGCCTCTTTAGGTCAAAGATTATTTGCTATAGATAAGATTATTTGCTATAGTTCCTTTATTATTTCATTGTTTCTTGAAAGTTTTTCTGAAATATCACCGACTTGAGAGTGCATGTTAATATGCCCATGAGCATTAGTCCGTTATTAAAGATATTGTTGTGAATTTAGTTTTTGCCATCTAACAACCTTCTTCTCATACAATCACTGGAATTTCTAAATTCTGCCCACGGGCCTTAATTTAAATCTTAAACATTTACAGTGATACCTTTAATCATGACGACTAGACGCAACTGAAATCTATAAAATTACAAAGAACATATTTCAACAGAAAGGATGATATCTAAAGGCTGGTCTTTCTTCCATTATTTTTAAGAAAGGTTACTTGTCTCCCAGGCTTGAGATGTCACAATCAGCTGTTATGAGTGGCACCGTTGACGGCAAAATTATTTCAAGATTTCTGACTCCGTCTCTGTCCATTAGCGTTAACGTTTGAGCGTACTTTTGTCTGTCTTTTTGTAAATGTCTATTTCTTCGGAAGTGACATTTTCAGACCTTTGAGCTTTCGAGGTTTTTGTTAATTTGTAATATTTGTTTCTGGGATTGGTAAAGTTGGTTATTATCTTTATCCCTAGCATTTACTATTTTTGTATTCGGTGAATATAAACCTGAATCGTTTATTTGAGAGATATTAGGACATCTGGATTGCAGAAAAAATTACACAGTAATTTGGCCGACTCTACTAATGCCTTAGATGGCCTACTTTGCTCTAATAGGCGAAGTCATTATAGTATTCCAGGAGTCGGTTACATACTGATTACTCCGATTTGCTGAAACCCCACAAGCTGGCTTTAACGTTCTACCCATTTTATCTAATAAGTGGTGGTAAAAATACTAAATCTCAGAAAGGATTTATGTGGTATCTCTTCCTTGAATGGAGAGTCCCGCAAGATCTATGTGGCTGGCTTTCTTCGTCTAAAGATGTGGGCACTATACATAACTTTCCCTTAGAAAATATTACAACCTTTTTTCTCTTTTTACGCTTCAAAAGAAATTTCAGTAGACTTCAAGCTCTTAGTAAATTATTATTTCTCCGGCTCCAACGCAAGTTCTCAAGATGGTGTTTATTGAAAATGATTCACAAGAATTCCATATTTATGGCTTCATGTGCAGTATTACTTGTAGCATTAGAGTTGTTTTCAAGGAATTTTCGAGGCAGTCATCTTATCGTTGCTCTCCTATTTCATTTCTCTGTACTTTTCCGAGTTCTGAGGTTATTGTGAGCTGTTAGAGGCAGGAAAATTGATGCTTATAATTTTCTAAGAGTTCCGTTTCTTATCTTTCTCTGTACATTACGATATCATTAAATCGAAGCAAATTTTAAAATGGTCAGATAATTCTTTTTTTTTTTATGATGAAGGGTTATTTTCCTTATCTGTTCAAAATACCAAACTTATTTTTAGTTTTCTGTAAAAGAAAACTATTGAGATGGCTATTTGTCTGTCCGTCCGCACATTTTCTGTCCGCCCTCAGATCTTAAAAACAACCGAGGCTATAGGGCTGCAAATTGGGATGTTGACCACCCTCCAGTCATCAAACATACCAAATTGCAGCCCTCTAGCCTCAGTAGTTGTATTTTATTTAAGGTTAAAGTTAGCCATGGTCGTGCGTATGGCACCGCTATAGGTGAGAACAACAACACAGACCACCAACGGGCCGTGGCTGAAAGTTTCGTGGGCCGCGGCTCGTACAGCATTATACGCTGTACATAAAACTCGATTGTGCCGGAGAAAATTCGGCGCATTTTTTACTTGTTTAAAATGTGACGTGAATTGACGTTCCATTTCTTTCCTGAATTTTCTTCCCAGTCAGGTTGTGGCATTCGTACTCAGTCTGGAATCGTCCATATTTGATCTGTCAATTCTTATTTCAGGAGAACACCTGGATGGGGTGACCCCATTATTTAGTCCTGTTTGGTACCTCAGAGCTCGAGATCTCTCTCCCACTGTCTCTCTCTCGCTCTCTGTCTCTCTGTCTCTCTCTCTGTCTGTCTGTCTCTCTCTCTCTCTCTCTCTCTGCTTGCCAGTCATACATACATACGCATAGTATACTGTATATGTTTTTCTTCTGTGTGGTTATTCGTGCTTTAGAAAAATAAGGTGAGTGGTTGTTTGCCTGGTGTCACAATTTCAAAGGCCATCGACGTCCTCAGAAAAATAAAGATAATATAAATAAGAACGCTAAATTTGCACCCAGGATTTTTATCACTTCCCTTCCTTGCATTCGCAACTGATCCCTGACCCTCTTTTCCCGCTGTGAGCAACCAGATTTCCTAAACAGCAGGCCCAGTATTTAATGCATGCGCCTCGCTGTCGAACTTCACAGTTCCGGAGGTCCTTTATTCCTCACACCTCTGGCCTGTGGAAGTCTCCATGAGGATGTTTTGTGGTTGGAACCTCAAAAATTCAAGCGGAGATGCAATGCATTACTGCCTTAAAACAATTCTCCTTATAATAATTTATTAGATTCGCATCTGTTTCCTGTCTTAGCGAAAAATTCTTTCATATTATCTACCGAAAAATTCTTATTCTCTCTTGTGTCACCCTTTTTAGTTTTCTGTAAAAGAAAACTTTTGAGATGGCTATTTTCTTCTGTCTGTCCGCACTTTTTCTGTCCGCCTTTAAATCTTAAAAACTACTGAGGCTAGAGGGCTGCAAACTGGTATGTTGATCATCCATCCTCCAATCATCAAACATACCAAATTGCAGCCCTCTAGCCTCAGTAGTTTTGATTTTATTTAAGGTTAAATTTAGCCATGATCGTGCGTATGGCACCGATATAGGTGCCAACAACACAGGCCACCACCGGGCCGCGGCTAAGAGTTTCATGGGCCGTGACTGAGAGTTTCATACAGCATTATACCCTGTACAGAAAACTCGATTGCGCCGAAGAAACTTCGGGGCATTTTTTACTTGTTTATATAAAGAGGCAGTTGTTCCTTAGGAAGGTTACTTAATCCTATCACGTTAACACATTTCCTAGACAGCCACTCAGTTTTAGTTGAGTAGCAAGAAGCACATTACTCAGCTTCTCTCTCCTTAACCACTGTTTACCTTTTCGTTCTAAAGTATTTTTACGACCTTCCTCATGCCTTCAGAAGCTACTCCAGCTTCGCCTCCAAATATTCTCTGAACTTGATTAGTCAGTCCACTGCAACTGATTTCTATTCACAAGTCATTTGTCTCCTTGACTTTTTCCTTGACTCTTCCTTACAAACAGGAATATGACGCGTTTTAGTTGAAAGTGTTCCCTCTGAGCACAGATATTTTTCCACCAATAATAAAACTTATTATTGTTACCGTATTTCGTCATAAAGCACATCGTGTTTCCAAAAGTATTCATGATTAATCTTCCTTAGTTAGTTTATATATATTTTTAGATTTCGTAATTTTCTTTATGAACCAACAAAATGGCATAATCTTTGCCGCCTCTAACGCTGAAATTTTATATTTATATCCATATGTCATATTTCATATCAATACTAACAGAGGCACGATTATAATCAGGATAATGGAGTCTTATTACTATTTTTAGCAATAGAGATATGAGCTTTAGAGATATAACAACAATGGGACAAAGAAAACCTCCGCACAAAGCTCTTTCAAGGGTCATTGTTATCAGGATTTAGAACAGCAGCAACTGTGGCCCATAGTAAGCCCAGATTGCCATTGTGAGGACGTCTACTGAGATGTAATAACAGCGTGTGACTGTTGTTCGAAAGCTCCGTCAACAATGGAAGAGACAGAGGCCAGGGTGAGCCGGGGAGCCGGTGCTGCTGACGTCGCCCAAGCAAGCACAAACTTCGTATAAAGTCTACGGAAGTCCGACGCCAAGTTTCAATGACTTCTCGAGTGCAAGTGACATGTTTGCATTTACTTGATTCGATCTGTTAACTAAATTTGCTTTCTCGCAGCGTTCTGCCTTTACAAGTGGACCCGCTTTTAGGTGTATTTCATGGCCGTTTTGGCAAATCGTTTTAGAATTCGTGGCACAATGAATTCGTTCGAATGTGTGTTTGTAATTATCGCGTTTCTCTTTCTAAGACGACGGAATTGCAGTATTTTTCATAATGAATATGGTGATTTCAAGGTTAATGCATTTATTTTTAGGATTCTATTATTTTATCCTCGTCATCTAATGCACTAATTCCAATTTTATTTTAAGGAAGAACGTATACTGAATAACTGTGATTAACACTGAACAGATAGTATAATAAATAGAAAACAGAAAAAGCTAAATTAACTGTGACGATCAACAAATTACAAATGATATTAAAAACTTGCTGTTATGTGAATAGAATATGAAATTGAGCTATTTGCATGTCTTTTGTACAGAAAAACTGATGTTGTTGTATTTAGGCCTGATAATGTTATAACCAGAAAAGACTTAAAACTGTAAAGAGGAAAGGAATATATATATATATATATATATATATATATATATATATATATATATATATATATATATATATATATATATAAAATTATATATATATATATACATATATGCACATACATATGCATAAAATCTGTGTTTACGTGTAATGGCACGTATATATATATATATATATACATACATGTATATATATATATATATATATATATATATATATATATATATATATATATATATATATATATACTGTATATATATATTCTTTTAACATTAGCAAAATCATTAAAAATTTATAACTGTATCAAAGAACGTAATTTTATCTGCAAATAATAGAAAAAGATTTTTTTTATAATCAAAAAGACTTAGGATTTCCCAAAACTATTATCAAAAACCCATCCGGGAACAAACGGAAATTAGAATATCTAAGTCCAGCTAAGCTCTCTCGTCCTGTAATTCCGGAGTGGAAAATTAAAGAGAGAAAATAATGTTTAGGTTTTTCAGTACAAGTTTGATGCCAAGTATTCAGCGTAAGATATTAATACAGGAATAAAATTTGAAAGAGAATTTCTAAATCAGAATAGTTGCCTTGGAAATATGAAAATTTTAAACAATTCCAGTTTAATTAAACAGGATTTCCTTACTTTTCAGTAAGAGAAAAATTAAAAGGCAGAGTTGTTACCCCTTTTATTTCGAAATTCCCAAAACACCTACGATAGCCGATTACATTTCGGAAAGAAAAATGTATTTCAAAGGTCGAGTCGCCAAGTTTTAGTACAAAGTTTTGCAGATCTGAAGAAAGGAGAGGACGCAGTTTTTAGATCAACGGTGTTGTGTCGCCTTTGATAAAAAAAATTTTGTGTCCATTATGAAAAAAATGGTACATTTTTTCTGAAGTTATATGCGACGCCAGTTATATAAAATAATCAATCGATCTTCTCTAAAGATGTTGTGGAGTGTCTGAAGATTCACGGTGGGTGATCAAGATAATTACAATTCAATTAGCAATTTAAGAAGAGTTTTGACAAATGAACCTTAATTAATGTTCGGAGTCTGTGTTATATAGTTAGAAAGGTAGGCTGAATGAAAATTTACTGCAGGTTCCTTCACCAGTGCCGTGAAAATCACATAAAAAATATAGCTTTAGAGAATGAAGAAAAATTGTTTTCATTTTCCTCTCTATAAGACAGGTTTAGTTAGTTTGAGTCCAGGGATGCCGTTCTGGTCTTATATTTAAACTGAGCATAAGAAGAAACATTAATGAAAGGCTGTTTAAATATAAGAGTATTATTCTGCACGATTACATACTAACTGAAGAGAATTCGTCATGGGTATGTTTAAAAGCTGTAGCTTTGCCATACGGCTATCATCAGTGTCACCATTACTGCTGCGATTTGTTACTTTACCATTACTGCTGCGATTTGTTACTTTACCATTACTGCTGCATTTGTTACTTTACCATTACTGCTGCGATTTGTTACTTTACCATTACTGCTGCATTTGTTACTTTACCATTACTGCTGCGATTTGTTACTTTACCATTACTGCTGCATTTGTTACTTTATCATTACTGCTGCGATTTGTTACTTTACCATTACTGCTGCGATTTGTTACTTTACCATTACTGCTGCGATTTGTTACTTTACCATTACTGCTGCATTTGTTACTTTACCATTACTGCTGCGATTTGTTACTTTACCATTACTGCTGCATTTGTTACTTTATCATTACTGCTGCGATTTGTTACTTTACCATTACTGCTGCATTTGTTACTTTACCATTACTGCTGCGATTTGTTACTTGCGATTTTCGGCTGTCAAACAACATATTAGAACAGCTTCATTTGTTTATAATTCTTGGCATACATGAAATGTTGTGTAACCTGTCTCAGTTCCTTTGTCTTTATTTGAGGGTACTTGGTCAAATCCAGAACACCTGTTTTGCTAAACGGACCTTCTTATCCCTGTTAGTCTGATTGAGTGGCGTATTGGGATATATTTTGAGACATTTATTCTTCACGGCTGAAACAGATGATTGAATTTAATTCGTGAATTCAGTTAAAGAAGCCACTCTCTGCTGGGAGGTTACTGGATCTTAAAACTATGAATTTTCTTCCGAGTTATATTCAGTTACTTCTGCCTTGACCTATCCTGACAAATTTACATGTAGAAATATGTACATCACCAAAGAATGAAATGATTACTAAGATATATTATAACTCAATTCGAGTGGGAGGTCAGCTGGAATGGTATTGGCTTTAATCTTATAAAGTAGACCATATCCTAACAATAAAAAGGCGAAGAAGTATTTAACTTCAGCGCAAAAGCCGGGAATGAAAGTCTGCCAAAGGCTGTGTCATAAGCAAGGCGAAGGAAATGCATGAATAATATATCATAGATAATGATCTTGGTTCTCAGATCATAAGAATGCGAGTCAAGAATCTTTGTGATAAGCGAAATTTAGTTTCGTTCTCAATGAAAGTGCAACGCGCTGTCGCGGTGTAATTAGGGAAATTACTTTTTGAGGTACGAATCTCAGAAGGATAACGATGCATGGCGTCACGTACGCATGCACGTAAAGTTTCATCATTCATCATTACGTACCTTCTTATAAGCGACAGTTAACTCTTACTCTGTAATAAAATCAGCAGCAATACCCCATTGCTTAGGAATGGAAGCAATCAAAAAGAGCAGAAGATATGGGACTGCAACGCTTTAAAACGGATTAGTTCTCTTTTTAGACTGAACAATGATACCCCTTTCTTTTCTCAATCTTTTTTTTTTTCGCGGGCAGGCCCTCCACTGGCTTGTGTTCCGATCCCTTGCCCCATGGCCAGATAGAAAAGAATAGCCGTCATAGAGTCTCGGACTCAGGGGACTCATTTGCAGTAATTTTTTTTTATTCTTTTTTCCCCTTCCCCGTCCGTTCATGATTTATGCATTCAGGACAAATTCTCTCCAACTGTTGCTGTTTTGAAGGAGAGAGTCAGCCGGGACGTTTCGAGGGGACACTTGGAGTGATGGCCATTGATCGTATTCCGAAGTCACTGGTCTGCCTGGCACAGATAGACTTTCAGTTTGATCTTTATTTTTGATGCCATATCGGTGCCATGGCATCCCCAACCTACGAAAGTTAAATGTTTTTTATTTCTTTTTTATTGTTTTGTGTTCTTTCTTACATCGGCACTTATTGTATATAAGAAAAGATGTCATAATAAATTTCCAAATATAGACCAGGGATGCAGATTTATAGCGATTTTTATAAAAGCTCGTTTTCCTCGCATCGCCCTTACTGCGTACAATAGATACGTAGCACAATGAATATCGAGCTATATATAAAAGACACATTTTTACATGTTTAGTAGACTGTAAAATGATTTTTATAATTCATCCCTTCTAAACAGGATTCATCGTGCAGTAAACATTCCATAGGCAATATTCATAAGGAAGGTTCATGTATACGACTACTGTATCTGAATGGTTAATCGAGTGACTGGCTAAACAAGGGCCGAGTAGCAAGACCCAGTCAAAGCATTTCTTTCAAGAGGCTTCCTTTCCTTCTAAGAGTAAAAAAGTATACCTTAGTTTTACCAGACCACTGAGCTGATTAACAGCTCTCCTAGAGAGGGCTGGCCCGAAGGATAAGACTTATTTTACGCGGCTAAGAACCAATTGGTTACCTAGCAACGGGACCTACAGCTTATTGTGGAATCCGAACCACATTATAGAGAGAAATGAATTTCTATCACCAGAAGTAAATTCCCCTAATTCTTCATTAGCCGGCAGGAGACTCGAACTCGGGCCTAGCGAGTGCTAGCCGACAACTCTACCGACTCTCCCAACGAGGAACTTCCTTCTAAGAGGGAACAGAAATTCTTATTATAGGATTCTCTTATTCATTTGTTGTAAGGAAACCGTACCTAGGAATATTTGCAAATAAAAAAAAAAGAGAAAGGGTATATTGCGGCACACACGTTTTATTTATTCAGAAGAGGGACGAAGTTCCTCTCGAAATATTCAGTCCTCAGAGTTTTATGACTGGAACAGTTGTTTGATCCACACCGAGTCTCCTGAAAAGAAAATTAAATCAGCTACAAAAACAAAAAAAATATCACATCTTGTGTCGATCAACTTCGTTAAAAAAACAAGTAAAAAATGCGCCGAAGTTTCTTTGGCACAATCTAGTTTTCTGTACAGCGTATAATGCTGTATGAAACTCAGCCACGCCCCATGAAACTCTTATCCGCGGCCCATGAGACTTTCAGCTGCGGCCCGATGGCGGCCTGTGTTGTTGACACCTATAGCGGTGCCATTCGCACGATCATGGGTAAATTTAACTTTAAATAAAATAAAGACTACTGAGGCTAGAGGGCTGCCATATAGTATGTTTGATGATTGGAGGGTGGATGATTAACATACCAATTTCCAGCCCTCTAGCCTCAGTAGTTTTTAAGATCTGAGGTCGGACAGAAAACGTGCGGACAAATAGCCATCTCAATAGTTTTCGTTTACAGAAAATAAAAAAATGTGACTGGCATTGCAAGAATCTTTTTTGTGATTCATGAACTTTTATTCGAATTTTTCTTTCGCGAACGACTCTTAACAGTCTGACGATAAAGTAGCAACAGAACCGACCGGGTTCGTCTAAGGAATGTTTGATTATTCATCGTTACCTGCATCTGGCACACGTGGCCTGACTGAACAAAAGTTCGCCGAAGCTGTCTTGACCCCTCCTGAATTGCAGCTGGATGAGGACACGTTATTCTTAACATTTCACGTATCGGTAGAAAACCCACTGATGTCAGAGTTACCTTAGCTTACGCTATCGATGGCCCTTTTTTGCATGTAGAAAGCCGGAACACTTTTGCAAAACAATCGTTATTTTAAAGATATAAAACTAAATTTATCCCCACAGCACGTTATTTAATGCCACTTTCATTCTGGGTGTCGACTGAAGTGCCAGTTTCTTGTCACACAGCTATATTGATGGACACTGTCCCGTAACTATTAAATTAGCAAATATTTGTCTTGTAATGATCCTGGGTATTTTGTGTTTATTCTAGGTAAAGATATGCCATTGTGTTTTTTTCGCTCTTGCTTTTTTAATAAGCATTTTCAAAACAATTTCTCTCTCAATGTTTTCCTGTTTTCCCCTCAGTCATTAAATGCATTCTTTAACGCTGTTTAATCTGGTGAATGCAAAAAAAAAATAAATAAGTAAATAAAACTGACGGGATAATCCGGCGCTGGTAATAAATGAAAGTAGTGACCAGATAATTAACCTTGTTGGACAGCTACTCATTTTGCTCGTTTCCAATAATCAAGTAATTAGAGCGATGTAATTCGCTCCCCTAATCAGTCGTTGCAATTTGACCTCCGAAATGGAACAGAGATTGGGCAATGTTTTCTCTTTTTTTGGTGGGGGGGGGAGCGGCCAGAGGTGCATTGTGGGGGGGTGGGGGGTTGAGGGGGTTGGCGGGGATGTTTAGGGGGGTGATGGAGAGGGGAGGGGCCTTGGGGGCTATTTAGTGATGATCAACGTGAACGGACGTATGAGTATACAATCCGCCGAGAACGTATGTCGATTTGTTAATTGGTTGCGTGACTTGCCAACGAATGATTTGTTAAAATGAGGGTTAAACTTACATGAGCTGTGTCATTTGCATAATTGGAACACGTAATGAGTGTTTGTTCAGCTTCATCAGTATGAACAGTTTTTTTTTTTTTCAAACTAACTAAGCTTCTATTCAATAAAAGTAAATTGCCTAAAAGATTAACGTACTTGATAATTGATTGGATTCATAACTGTCCGATCGAGTAATTGAAAGTTGTGAATGGCTCTAAAAAGCTTAAATTTATCAACAAGTTACATTTAACTATTCAGAACAAAATTAATTTATTTAGTCCCAAAAATGAGACCTATCGAAATTCAAACAATAGTCATTACATAAAGGAAAGTAAATCCAGAAAATAAAACCACAAAAAATCCCGAGAGGGAAATTAACTAAATATAACCCTTTTTAAACCATCCAAATTTAAGCATGAGTCATTTTCAAATAAAAAATCATCAAAATTCGAACGAACATTAGTTATCATAAAAAATATCAATCAGAAGTCTCATTTTTCATACCTAAAATTAATTAACACAATGTTTTGTAACAGTAATATATAGTAGTTTGGTTAAATTATCTAATTTAAAAAAATATTGATTAGCTAGGGAAAAAATTGAAGGAGAGTACAAGTTTATCGCAATTTAAATGAGTATTCAAAATATTTATTTTTATATCTTTGGTTTATTCTGCTCAACCATAAAATTGTCAGATGGACAAGTAAACTATAATTTGGGCAATGAGCGTCAAATGATAAAATACAATTACGAATTATTTTCAGATTTTGTGATAATGTGTAGTTATCATGAAGAAAATCCATGTATTATTTCATTTTATCTTGAAATAATCATGGAAGAGCCAATAATTACTCTTCGAGAGGATTATCTCTCACTCACGAAAATCATTTGCATAACTGAGCTAGACTGCTTTGAGAAAAAAAGTGGTGTTCATTATATATATATACATATATATATATATATATATATATATATATATATATATATATATATATATATATATATATATCTATATATATATATATATATATATATATATATATATATATATATATATATATATATGACTATTTATCACATCACCGTGATTCATATACAATCAGAAAGCTACAAACGTCCTTTAATATCCAATTCACTCTACCTCGGAAATAATATATTTTCATATATGTTACCGAAGGGGAATTTTTAGTTGATAATAAGTCCACCGTCCCGTGGGGTCGAACCAGCGACGGACGAGGAATCAGGACTACAGTGACGCACTAACGAAATATATATATATACACATACATACATACATATTTATATGTATATATATGAATATACGTATACATGCGTGTGTGTATATATATATATGTGTGTATAAGCCATGTATTTTCACAGTAAATAATATTTTATTCACACGTATTAATTCTACACTATCGATTTTATCTTTTGAACTTTTTCCATTTCACACCAGAGACAGAGCTCCATTATAACTGAAGCAATAACGGAACACATAGACACTTTTCAAGGGTTGTTCGAGTCCTTTGCTTCCGGCTTCGACTGAGAGACAATATCCGCTTTTGGAAGGGGAACGTCCCTGTATTCTGACCTCTCTCTCTCTCTCTCTCTCTCTCTCTCTCTCTCTCTCTCTCTCTCTCTTTAAAATATGTTGATATAGAAACAGTGTATTAATATTAGTTTTCCTTATCTTAAGCCAACAGCTCGTGAGTCTATTTTCATTTCATCATGATTGTTCCTATGTTGTAAAAAAAATCATGGTAATAAACGAGAGGGTCGAGACGTTGAGATAGGTTAGCTTCTGACTGGACGACGGAAAATGTAAATATAGAGTTCACTATCCTTAGGCTAACGTTGCTACAGAGAAAAAATAAGTATATAAATGCACATTGCATTGTATTATATAAATAGTCAGATACACTCTGGCTGAAACCATATGTGATATGTTAATTCCGACTATGTAAGATACTGAAGCTTGGTTCCAACATTAATCTGGCGTGGTCCTGAACGAGGCAATTGGATAATGGCTGAAATAGTTGTTGGCATGGAAATAAATAAATATTTTAGGAAATGTTGGAGTTTAAGACATTAGAAGTGAGTCATACAAACGTACATTAACACATTATATATATAAATATATATGTATATATGTATATATACATATATATATATTGTGTATGTATGTGTTGTGTGTATATATATACATACATACATATATATATATATATATATATATATATATATATATATATATATATATATATATATATATATATATAATGTGGACTGTTTGTCCAAGAAAGCTTGTAACCTTTTCTGAATAAAAAACTCCGTTAGATACCATCCAGTTTGAATGAGGTCCTTTTAGTAATATGTACATATATATATATATATATATATATATATATATATATGTAAGTTCATTATTAACATGCTTTATTCCTTGATTGCCTCCAGTCAAGAACGTTCTGAGCTCGGAAGCATAATAATGATATAACCAATGATAGTAAAACTCCAAATTGATTGTGGAATTATAATACAAAAAATAATGATAATAACAGCTGTGCGTACAGTGCATACACTGTCAATCCCTCTTCTGCTTGACTTTCTTTACGAACACTTTTGTTTACATGTATTTTTATTCTTTTTTTTTCAGCGAAAAATCAGGTGGGGAAATCACACGTTTTCTATTCTGTTCCCGTTTCCTCTTTCACTCCAGCCGAAAGTATTTCCATTTTCCCTCTGCAATGAATATTGAACTTTTTATCCCCCTGTTCATCACAACTTTCTCCTCTCTCCTCTTCTGATTCATTTTTTTTCCAGGTTTCTCTTTTCATTTCAAAACAATCTTTACTTCGCTGTTCCACAACTGTGTTCTGGTGCAACTTTACTGGGATGATTTCTTTTATATATATTAATTATTGATTTAATTTCTTGGCTTTTTAGCTGAATACTTTTTTTTAGCCTGTTTACTCTACACACACACACTCTCTTTCTCTCTCTTGTCAAATGAGTCAGTATTTACTCATCCTTATTTTTTTCTTTACAATCATATTTAGTTTTTTAATATCACAATATCCATGTGTTGATACGATTACAGCGAATTGCATCCGAGATTGATTAACAACCCTCGGCAGGTGTTGAAAAAAACAAATTTCTAACGCTTTTTTGCGTCATTTTTCTATTGTTAATCTATACCTCATCATAATATTGGACGTTTCTTTTAGTTTTTACGTGAAATTCAATTTTCTTACAAGTTTTCGGCTCAGTAAATAACGGTGATAGAATAGCTCTTGAAAGCCCTAGATACCTTCAAGAATCAAAACCGTCTCGAATGACATAATTGGCATTTAGCGTAAAGGAGAAACCTACTGGTAAAGCAGCTTTGTGACATTCTGGTTGCATAGGATTCAAGATACGATCACATCTAAGGATGTTAACTGTGTCTCCTCATCGAGAATTCAGTATTTTTGAATACTTTCGTTACATTACAGTTATCCGCAGCACCACCCACATTAAAAATAGATAAATAAGTAAACAACACAACTGCGACGAAAGCTTTCCATCTCGCTACTCTAGGTCAATGCATCAACACCAAAGCATTCGATACGCTGTTCTGCAATGCGATATGCGGCAGATCTCCATATGATATGTGTAATTGGCAATTAAATGATAGAAACAATGAAATGGATATCGGGTATCTTTGAATTCATGTCAGCCTCGTGAATGAATACGTGCAACCACTTCATACCTATGGCTCACGAAACGGGAATGAGTATGCCTAGGTGAACAGTCCACTATACTGTGCAGTTGGGCGCACAGAGTGGAATGTGACCATTCATTTTCTCCCACTAATACAAGAAAACAAAGGTGAGATAAGCATGCACTGTGATTGCAATGAAGGTGCCTATATTTTTCCACTGATTATGTGAGAGCCTTCAGTGGAATAGAATTATAGATGGTAGGTAAGATATGACAGCAGCTAGCAAGAATTTTGGTGAATAAAGTAGCTTTCTGGTGAAAATGTGTCCCATCACGAAGAACTCGCCAGTTTCAGTTTGAAAGAATACTTCCAAAATGTTGAGGGAGTAAGTGAATCATTTGATACTCTACAAATTTTTCATATAACATTTTAATCGATATTTAGGCTTCTGATGAATTCACTAAAAATAAATTACTTAAATTGTATATTTTTGCTACTCTTTTATTGATATTAGTCTTTATGATTAAACAAAACTCCACTGGAACAATTATTCCAAGGAGATATAATCATAAATTGTCGCGAAAAACACTGATTAATTTTTCCTCCAAATCCTGAATTGAAATCGACTTTCTAGAACAACCTTTTCTGCGTGAAGAAAAAATACTCAGTAAATAAAAAATATAACGTGCGTAATATCAAATTTCAATTAAGAACTTCTATTCTCTTTCTAAACGTTTGTTTCATGATTTTCATCAGAACTTTCCTATCCTTAATTTCCTGTTATGATAATTTTACGTCTATTACTTTTCTTTTCCTTTACATCTTTGTTTAAGAGAATAATGTTCTGGTGTGGTCAATATCTTCTAACTTAAAGATTTTATTGATGCCTGAAGTTCAGTTATCAGTTACTGTTTATAATTTTCCCTTGCATTATTCTCTTTCTTTCTGTGTTTGCGAGGATATATACGTGTGAGTTTGGCCGTCTCTATGCACGTAAGAATTTAACCTTTCTCTTGATAGTGCACTGCAAGGTATCTTCACCCTGCCTTGATCGGTTTATGAACGTTTGTCGGTGCCAAGTGTACGTTTTGGTGTGAACTCCTGTCTGATTTTGGCCAATTCTCGTTCCTCTCAACTTGATCTAATCCCCCACTTACCAGTCCCAAGCGCAGTAAGTCGAGTAATGACGCTGGGAAAGTGTGTTAAGGCCACAACTCTTTCAGTCACCTGCTGTCAACCTAACTTGATTATATTTTGGACGCGCCAAGTCCGTATGAATGCGTAAAGCAGACGGGAGTTCACAAAAAAACGTAACCTTGACACAGATAAGCTTATATAAACCGATTAAGATATGCTGAGAACACCTGACGGCACACGATCAAAGGGCAGGTTAAATTCCTATGTGCCTAGATAATGCCACATGAATTTCGTATTTAAAGACTATTGCAGGTTTCATGTACCTTTTCATTAAGAGCTGAAATAGATACACCTTTCCGTTCTTCATAAATCTTTAGGTAAACTGTAAGTTACGTGAGTTTTTTGGGTTTTTTTTCCGTGCTTGTGGTTTTCTTTCCTTCATGGCTGTGATTTGATGTGATGGAACATACAGACATACTCAATATCCACTAAGTGATTAGCTCTTCGTTGGGGGAGTCGGTAGAGTTGTGGGCTAGCACTCGCTATGCCCGAGTTCGAGTCTCCGGCCGGCTAATGAAGAGTTAGAGGAATTTATTTCTGGTGATAGAAATTCATTTCTCGCTATAATGTGGTTCAGATTCCACAATAAGCTGTAGGTCTCGTTGCTAAGTAACCAGTTGGTTCTTAGCCACGTTAAATAAGTCTAATCCTTCTGGCCAGCCCTAGGAGAGCTGTTAATCAGCTCAGTGGTCTGGTAAAACTAAGGTATACTTACCTTTTTCCACTAAGTGATTAAATATAGGTATACAGTCATTTTGGGTATTTTTTTAAAACGCTAATATCTGAATCAGCGATCAAAATTGAGGAAATATTCCCCAGTAAATGAATAGCAGCCTGTCCCTCTGAATGTCTATTTATCACCCTACTGCATTTCTTTCTCAATTTCTCTGTATCCCCTGAAAGGGAAATGGATCCAATAAAAAAAAAATGTGGTCGTTCGATGAGTCTCAATAACAAGAGGTTGATTTTTAATTTCATAAATAAACCAGAATATTATCAAACCACCAATTATTTGGTTTTCATTGGCAAACAACCCCGGAGGTACAAATTACGGAAAACTTCTAAATATTTACGTATTTATGAAATGTATTTATATATGCTAACATTCAGGAACGAAATTTCATTAAAAATTACAGGTAACGGAACATCTGTCAATAAATACATTGAACAAGAAAAGGCAACTGAAATAGCAGAGCGTTCTTTGTAATGGGAGAACTAAAAAAAAAAAAGAGAAAAAATGACGTGGTAATCCCAGTCCTGGTCATAAATGGAAGTGGTGATCACGTAATTAACCTAGTTGGACAGCTACTCATTTCGCCCGTTTGCAATAATCAAGTAATTAGAGCGATGTAATTCGCCCCCCTAATCAGTCGTTGCAATTTGACCTCCAAAATACAAGAGATTGGTCAAGTTTTTTTTTTTTCCTTTTTTTTTGGTATAAATCGATAATTAATGTTAAGGGGTATTTTTCCATATATTCCGTGAAAACGAATTGCAATCAGTTAATTAGTTGCGTGACTTAACAAAGAATAGCTTGTTACAGCAATGGTTAAGCTCATCATCAGCCTTGCCATTTGCATATCAGATCATAATGATGCACCTATTAACCTCGTCAATAGGAGTCTTGTTTAAAAAAAAAAACTAAACATCAACTCAGTAATAATCACTTGTTTAACATTAATTTGTTTGTTGATTAAATAGGCTTATAACTGTCTAATCGGGAAATTGATTTCGGCGAGTGGCAAAAAAAGATTTTAAATTAATCAACAGGCTACACACAAAGCTCAAACATATTTAAATCCAAATATTAATTGTCCCTTAGTAACAAAACATCATGAATCTTCGATAATGAAAAAAAATTATTTTCATTTATTTTAGTTGTTTCAAATCAGAAAAATACGATAAACACAAGATAAGTTTAATTGCATCTAGCAAAATCATAAGGAAGGCTAACCCGTATATGGTACTGTTGACGAATGTGTATTACGGATGGAAGTAAAATCATGTGAAGTAAACATGCTTATAAAAAGAACAAAAGAGAGATACGTTAAATTAAAACTAAGAACTTTAATTTATATTCTTTCACTTCTACTTCAATTTTTTTCCCTTTGCAGACATAGCCTCAGTGAGCTAGACAATACAGCGGAAAAAAAGCCGACAATCAAAATAAGAATTGTGTAGTTTACACCTCTGATGAAGGTAAGAGAAATGAACTCTTCAGCAACATGTCTTTTTCTTTTTCACATCAGAGCAGATCTCCGTTACAAATGAAGTGATAATGAACACATAGACACCTGCCAGGAGTTGCCCATCCGGCTTCGACTGAGAAAAAATATTTTCTCTCTCTCTCTCTCTCTCTCTCTCTCTCTCTCTCTCTCTCTCTCTCTCTCTCTCTCTCTCTCTCTCTCTGTAAGTGTTTAAACACTGTAGACAGATATTGTAAATTTTTAAAATACAGTTTTTTGAAAATTAAGAAGAATTACATTACAGGAATGAATGTTGAAGGTGTAGGAGATACAAAAACAATACATTTATGGTAAAATTAACATAAAATGGGAAAGACGGATAATAAAGACGTCTAAACAGCAAACCAGTAGATGTAGAAGAAATAACTCTGTAACAAATTCTGTTATCACAAAAAAGCAATGCAAAACGAGGACAATCACTGACGGAGTGGGAAAAATACGAGGTAATATTATAAGAATCTTTATACACCAAAAATGCCGAAATATTTCAAATAAATGTCAGTGAAATAGAAGATGAGGAAAACGATACTTGTTCACAAGACAATTTAAAAGAGAAAATATAAAATCACGTTGTTCAAAGAGTATTTTATGAATATTTGGATATATTTCCGGGAACCTCACACGATGCTTGAGAAAAAGTGAAAATGCGTCATCATTATATGGCTAAATGGTGTCACTGAAATAATATAAAACAAACAATTAGAAAATTATTTAGAATTTAAAGAATAACATAGACAAGGGTACGTCATTTTTAATAAGTAATATGCTCATTTTAGAAAACAGTATAAGAAACAGTAACAGTTCGACTATCAGTTTCAACTGAGAATCGAATTGACAAAAACCCCGGGGGTTTAATAGGATAAAGGCACCTTCTAAATGTGTACACATTTATAAAATGTGTTTATTAATACACACACGTTTGGAAGCAAAATTGAAATAGAAATTGTAGGCAACAGATTATTTGTCAGCAAGTCCAGTGGACAAGAAACAACTGAAATAAGGACAGAATGGCAAATACTGTTTATTCTGACAAAACTAAAAAAAGAACGAATGACGTGATAATCCCAGTCCTGGTCATAAATGACAGTGGTAATCAGATAATTAACCCAGTTGGACAGCTACTCATTTCGCTTGTTTGCAATAATAAAGCAATTACAGCGATGTAATTCGCTCCCCCTAATCAGTCGTTGCAATTTGACCTCCGAAATGCAAGAGATTGGGTAAGGTTTTTTTTTTGTTTGTTCCCTTTTACTTTTTGCTATAAAGTGATGATCGATATTAACGGGTATTTATGTATGCATTCTGTGAAAACGAGTTGCCATCTGTTAATGAGGTGCATGACTTAACAACGAATGGCTTCTTACAACAATGGTTAAGCCCTTCATTAGCTTTGTCATTTGCATATCAGATCATAATGATGTATCTATCTAACCTCATCAGTAGGATTCTTGGTTTACAAAAAAAAAAAGCTATGCATCAACTCAATATCAATTAGTTGTTTAACATTAATTTGCTTGTTGATTAATCCGATTCATTATTGTCTGATCGAGTAATTGATTTTAGGCGAGTAGCAAAAAATATTTAAAATTAATCAAGCTACACACAGCAGTGCAAACATTTAAATTCAAATGTTAATTTATTCTTTAATACCAAAGTATCAGAACTCTTAGACAAAGAAAGATATATATAATAATTAATAATACAAGATACTTCTCTGGAAAATAGAATGAATATAAGTTTAATTACATCTAACAAAAGTGATATGAATTTTCACTGTTTACGAAAGAGAAATTAGAATAAGATTACAATCGTGTAACGTAAACTAGCTCATAAAAAATAAAAAAGAGAGATGCGTTAGATTAAAATTAAGAATTTACATATTTTACTCATATTTTATTTTCCTTTTCAGATGTAGTAGATGAACTAGAGAAACCTCAGTGAACTAAATGCTACAGCAAAGGGTCTCAAAAGAAAGTGTGTAAACTCTAAATTCAAAACAAGTGATGAATGGTTTCCATCTCCGATGAAGGTAAGAGAAATTAACGCTTCAGTAATATGCCTTTTTTCCTTGTTCACACCAGGACAGAGCTCCATTACAAATGAAGTAATAATGAACTCGTAGACACCTGTCAGGAGTTGTCCATCCGTCTTCCATGTGTCATATTACTTTAGACATCTGAATCGCTTCGTGTAGTTTTGGCAACGTCAGCATTTTGTTGTGAGGAAGTCTCTTCCCCTTCCCCCTCTACACAACCCCGCCCCCCACCCCCGCTCCCAAATCAGATCCAGTCCGCCAATTACCAGTTTCACGGCCGATGAGTTGAGTCATTACGTAGGGGAAGTGTGTTAAGGTCACACAGCCCTCCCCAGCACCTGCGATCACCTGCTTTGCTTTTATTTTGGATCCGTCAAACCAGCTTATAGAGATTTGTTTGTGCGGATTTGTTGTTACATGTTTTTTGTCAGGTTGGTTTTGCCATTCTTTACGTTTAGAAAAAGATACACTTTTATAATTGCAAATCCCATCACTGAATAATACTAGTAGATGATTGGAATACCGTGTTGTTTGCTCGTTCTTGTTCATTTAAACCGGAAGTATAGCTGGAAAGGGAGTAAAAGATATGACGTAACTTATTTCAAGAAATTACTACATTCACACACGCACACACATATACAATATATATATATATATATATATATATATATATATATATATATATATATATATATATATATATATATATGTGTGTGTGTGTGTGTGTATATGTATATGTATATGTATATATATATATATATATATATATATATATATATGTGTGTGTGTGTGTGTGTGTGTGTATATATATATATATATATATATATATATATATATATATATATATATATATATATATATATATATGACTGTGCAATATTTTCTGTTAAAACAGAATTCCGTGAAATATAAAGAGCCCATAAAAATGCCAAAATGTGGAAAGTGAATACTATATTTCAGAGACCAACTGTCTCCTCAGGCAAGTAATGAATGAATGAGAAAGAGTTACAGAAAAGCAGTATTCACACCAGAATGTCCAGTTGTTACTTCACTCCAGTTGACAATTTTTCTTTAATCTTCTTAATCGATGGTTAGAGGAAGATTTTCTCTATAATATTTGAGTCCCAGGCTCCTTTTGAAAAGTTCATTGTATTTCTTTGTTTAATCAAAGCTGATTCCACCATCTGGCTTTTGAACCGACAATTGCTGCTATCAATTATACGTGACAAATTCCAGTTTATTCGGTGATTTTGGTTATTTATGTGGTTAAAAATAGCTGAGCTATGTTTTCAGTACCTAACTGAACGTTTATGTTGTATTAACCTCTGGGGGGAGTGATTTACCAGTAAAACTGATATAAGTTTGGTCACAGTCGAGGCAAGGGATTTCGTAAACTCATGTGTCTTTGGGTATTGGCTATTGTTGGACGTTAATCAGGGATTTGGCTAAGGTACTTGGGTAGGTAAAAGCAAAAGGGTTAGAGTTTCTAAGTGTCTGTGTCAACGTCTTAATCCTGTCCAGATGTTGCATTTTTATTTTATAGTTGGGCATCTCTCTAGTCTTGTTTTGAGGCGGACAGTAGAAGATTATGTTAGCTTTGTGGATCGCTTTCTCAGTTATATGGTCAGGGTACTTTAAAGGTGACAGCTGCTTACGGATTAGTTCAATTTCCTTTTCCAGGAAATCTGGGGAGCTTGGGAACTCTTAGGAATAAATTGCTGGCTATGCCAGTCTTGATAGAAATGTCATGATAGCTAAAAAAAATTGAATGTATGAAAGTAAAAATGTTGACTTTCTGTATATGGTAAAGTTGTATTCTGTTGTGTCTCTAATTATTAAAACGTCAAGAAAAGTTTTGTTGCCTGTTTCTCATTCAACTTTAAATTTGATGCTAGACACTAATGCATTAAATTTTGAAAGAAATTCATTGAAACTGCCCCACCTATTATCCCAAAATGTTAGGATATCATCTACATATCTCATCCAGCAATTTATTCCTAGGAGTCTTACGAATTTGCTCCCCAGATTTCCTGGAAAAGGAAATTGAACTAATCCTTAACCAGCTGTCATCTTTAAAGTACCCTGACCATACAACTGAGAAAGATCCACGAAGCTAACATAATCTTCTACTGTCCCCCTCTAAACAAGACTAGAGACTAGGGGGAAGAAGGGAGAAGGGGAGGAGAGGGGATGGGAAAGGGGACGGGGATGGGGACGGGGAGGGGGAGGGGAGTGGGAGGGGGAGGGGATGGAAGAGAGGAGGGAAAAGGGAGAGGGGAGGGGGAAGGGTAAGTGGGAAGGGGAAAGGGGAAAGAGGGAGGGGAGAGGGACGGGGGAAGGGAGGGACACCCACATACACACAACAAAGCTAAGGAAAATAATATAATAGATTTGTGTGTGTGTGTGTGTGTGTGTGTGATATACTACCTATGTATAGAATTTAATAATTTTATACATATAACTACAAGCAGATAGCCTATGTACTTATTGATATGCATACATGCGCACGCGCACACACACATAGATAGATAGATAGATAGATAGATAGATAGATAGATAGATAGATAGATAGATAGACGTAAACTGAAGTTAGCTGTTATGTCACACTTCACATCAATGCCATGTTGAAAAATATTCACCCCAGTTATACTGAGAATCTATTCATAAAAACAATAAGGGATGTTCAGTACGTAAAGGGAAGATATACCCTTCTGTTTTTAAGTAATCTCTATATAAAAAAAAAATAGTTTTTCACAGCCAAAGAATGACATTAATAGCATCCAGTGATATTCATGTTGACTGTTTTCACTCAGACTTAAAACAATTTCGCTTGTTTCCAGAAAATACCATCCAGTATAAACTCCGAAGGAATGACTACATTAGTTGCGTTGTTCTAGTAACAATTATACTTTTTTAATTCCTCAGAAGTAAAGATAATATCCCATGTTTGAAGAAAATTCAAATACCATCCATTTACAGTATTAACTAATTTCTGTGGAATGATTATACTCCTGTTACTCCTCAAAAGTGAAGATAATGTCTCTTGTTTTAGGAAAATTCTACCCAGTGTCGTTAACAATAGCTGTTTTTCTACTCTTGTAGAGTCAAGGAAATGGTTGTCATAGTAAGGAAATACCATTTATGCACGGGAACAATAAAATTATTTCCTTTTTCTTTCTTTGAAGATTAAGAAAATATTCCTTGTTGAATTATCCAATAAAGAATGCTAGACAGTACATATTATTTTAAGAATAGCCCATCTATTCATAGTACGAATGAGTTTCCCGACTCCTCAGGAAAGAACATAACATCCTCGTCAGAATAAAAAAAAAAGCTATCTGCTGAAATTAACAGTAATAACAGGGAGTTAAAAATTCATGTTTATTGGTATCCGAGCACATAGCACAGATTAAAATGTAAAACATCATAAACAATAGAGCGCGATATATTTTTTTCCGTTTCATAATTTAATTAAAAGGTTTGAACTCACTCACTGGATTAAAATGTTATATTGAGTTTTAATTAACATTGAACTACACTCTATACCTAATATTCGAAAGTGATTAATTTATCTGAAAAGAAATTAAAACGGTCTATTTTCCTTTCATATTTCAATGAAAATTCAAATAACTTTTAAAGAAGGCATTGTGCTTACATCAGTCTAATAAAAAATTTGAATTCAAACATTTGATTGAGTTACTTGCTGCATTAGATAAGTCAAAATGACTCCTTTTCGTAGATTCTTTGAAATGGTAAACAGCATGAACCTATCAGTTTGCCGTACTAAATGAATGCTATTTACTGATAAGAGAGAGAGAGAGAAAGAGAGAGAGAGAGAGAGGGGGGGGGGTTCGAAATATGTGCTGATCGATAGCGATTCCCACGTAAAAGCGGATATTGTTTCAGTCGAAGCCGGAGTACAGGGAATCGAACAAACACTCACTTAGTTATGTGTACTGTGTTATTGACAGCAGCATAATGAAGTTTTATTTTCGCTGATTCGTTTCGGTGAAATAACTCTGTATGTATGCTCACAGTTCAATCTTGTTTTATTCCTATTTATGAGATCATTTATATTTCAGCTCGCATGTTGGTTAGGCTACGCGCTTGGTTAAAAAAAACATCAGTACATGGCTATGATGCACGGGTGATGCTCTGGGATTATTCGCATATTCCTCTCTTTTTTTAGTTAATTCTTTTGATTTTATTTAGATATTTTTCCATAATGATTTGTGGCTGATTTCTTGGTCATTTATTCACACATATATACACACACGCATACTCTCTCTCTCTCACACACAAACAAACACACACACATATATACGAGTATATATGTGTGTGTGTGTGTGTGTGTATATAATTCAATGAAAAGTACACTCTACGCGGAAACATTTTAGGGCATCATTGGCAACGGTACTCAAAGCGTAATGATGAATAACTCAGCGTAGTGGAACACAAAAGGTAGTTTTATTTTTTCTCCCTTGTACTTACAATTCTCTCTCTCTCTCTCTCTCTCTCTCTCTCTCTCTCTCTCTCTCTCCTTCAGGGAAGGAGCTTATCCAAAGCTTATCATTATTTTTCAAAAATGCCAAATTATTGACATTGTTAAGAATAATTTAGCGGAAATTTAATATTGTTATGCAGTATTCATATATTTTGTATGCATTCATATTTATATAACCATGATTATTCATATACTTACCCATGAGGGGACTGAAAGGATCAGCAGAGCTTCCATCATTTAATTATTTTATTTTGCTTTAATCATCATATTTTGCAAAAAAAAAAGGAAATCAAATAACAGAGAGTTTTTTTTAGAGAGCATAAAAATGAGCAACCTGCTAAATCATTATACATATATGGAGCGTGGTGAATGCCTATTCATGGAGATATATGGAAGAGAGAGAGAGAGAGAGAGAGAGAGAGAGAGAGAGAGAGAGAGAGAGAGAGAGAGAGAGAGAGAGAGAGAGAGGGGCAGACTGACAGAGGAAGGGAGGATTACCTGGTATGAATTGTTAACGCCTGAAAGAGGAATGAATATTTCAGTCCTTTACTTAAAATTATTAATCTAGGCAACGCCTTTTTAATCCCCCTAAAGGGGAACCAACAATGAACAAAGAAGGAGGACTGAATTGTTCTAGAAAATGTTTTGTTCAAATGAGGTGAGATACTGACAGGTAGATTTAAGGTCTCCCTCCTCCCTCCTCATATTCCTCCTCCTCCTCCTCCTCCTCCTCCTCCTCCTCCTCCTCCTCCTTCTCCTCCTCCTCCTCCTCCTTCACACTGCTAATCAACACGATATGCCAACAACCTTAATGATTATAACTCTCAGTGCGGAAGTATTGAGTAGGAGGGTGTTGCCTCACCTTGCAGTCCCTATAGCAGTTGGAACCTCAAAAGTTCACGCGAAGATGCAATGCATTACTACCCTAAAACGATTCTCCTTGTATTTTAATAATTTACTCATCCTTTCAATCCATGTATTTATTAATCCACTAATTAATTTTTTTTCTAACAAGTGAACTCATCTTTCTGTATTTCCTATTACCTTCTGTAATTTCTTTCAAAAAACACCATATTCTTTGGAAGCTTGAAATTCAAGTCAGTGGCCCCTGTGGGCTTGTTCCATATGAATAAGGTTCATCTTCTGAATAATAATAATAATAATAATAATAATAATAATAATAATAATAATAATAATAATAATAATAATAATAATAATAATAATAATATCCTATACACTAAAAGGTAACGGATCCGTTCGTATTTGTTTTCCATCTAATAATGAATTAAAATTTGATACAGTTTTGTCGCTTTTGATGTTTACCTTAATTACATAGGTGGATATTTGGGAATATGAGCCGGGCATTATATTAGCATACCTATAATATAAACCCAATAAGTTACCAGTTACTAAATTGTTGGAGGAATTAGTTAAGTTTTTTCGTAGGGGAGGCCAATCTCAATTACGCTTCATCTTTCGTTTGAAAATATTTCTTGTCCTATGTAACAACCTACAAATTTAATTCATGTCTGTTATTAACCAGAGGAAACTAAATGAATAACACCTTTTGGGTTAGGCATGACTGATCTAGGTTGTTATATGAATGTAAGTTTCCTTTACGTGGTCATAAATACAAGATTTAGTTTTTGTTTAAATAGTCTACCATAAGGCATTTCCAGATATTAAAGCTGATATAATATATATATATATATATATATATATATATATATATATATATATATATATATATATATATATATATATATATATATATATGACTTTTTATCACATCACCGTGATTCATATACAATCAGTAAGCTACAAACGTCCTTTAATATCCAATTCGCTCTACCTCGGAAATAATATATTTTCATATATGTTACTGAAGGGGAATTTTTTAGTTGATAATAAGTACGCCGTCCCGTGGGCTCGACCCAGCGAAGGACAGGAACTCAGGACTACAGTGGACGCATTAACCCAATCGGCCACAAGTGAGGTATAAGTGGATATCGGCTCCCATGTACAAATCACCCGTCGAACTCAGGTGTTTGTATTTGGAGACGATATCCACCCACCTCTGCCATGTTGACCGTGTAATGCGTTTGTCGCATGCAGTCATATTATGACTTTTTATCACATCACCATGATTCATATACAATCAGTAAGCTACAAACGTCCTTTAATATCCAATTCGCTCTACCTCGGAAATAATATATTTTCATATATGTTACCGAAGGGGAATTTTTTAGTTGATAATAAGTACGCCGTCCCGTGGGCTCGACCCAGCGAAGGACAGGAACTCAGGACTACAGTGGATGCATTAACCCAATCGGCCACAAGTGAGGTATAAGTGGATATCGGCTCCCATGTAAAAATCACCCATCGAACTCAGGTGTTTGTATTTGGAGACGATATCCACCCACCTCTGCAATGTTGACCGTGTAATGCGTTTGTCGCATGCAGCCATATTATGACTTTTTATCACATCACCATGATTCATATACAATCAGTAAGCTACAAACGTCCTTTAATATCCAATTCGCTCTACCTCGGAAATAATATATTTTCATATATGTTACCGAAGGGGAATTTTTTAGTTGATAATAAGTACGCCGTCCCGTGGGCTCGACCCAGCGAAGGACAGGAACTCAGGACTACACTGGATGCATTAACCCAATCGGCCACAAGTGAGGTATAAGTGGATATCGGCTCCCATGTAAAAATCACCCATCGAACTCAGGTGTTTGTATTTGGAGACGATATCCACCCACCTCTGCCATGTTGACCGTGTAATGCATTTGTCGCATGCAGCCATATTATGACTTTTTATCACATCACCATGATTCATATACAATCAGTAAGCTACAAACGTCCTTTAATATCCAATTCGCTCTACCTCGGAAATAATGTATTTTCATATATGTTACCGAAGGGGAATTTTTTAGTTGATAATAAGTACGCCGTCCTGTGGGCTCGACCCATCGAAGGACAGGAACTCAGGACTACAGTGGACACATTAACCCAATCGGCCACAAGTGAGGTATAAGTGGATATCGGCTCCCATGTACAAATCACCCATCGAACTCAGGTGTTTGTATTTGGAGACGATATCCACCCACCTCTGCCATGTTGACCGTGTAATGCGTTTGTCGCATGCAGTCATATTATGACTTTTTATCACATCACCGTGATTCATATACAGTCAGTAAGCTACAAACGTCCTTTAATATCCAATTCACTCTACCTCGGAAATAATATATTTTCATATATGTTACCGAAGGGGAATTTTTTAGTTGATAATAAGTACGCCGTCCCGTGGGCTCGACCCAGCGAAGGACAGGAACTCAGGACTACAGTGGATGCATTAACCCAATCGGCCACAAGTGAGGTATAAGTGGATATCGGCTCCCATGTAAAAATCACCCATCGAACTCAGGTGTTTGTATTTGGAGACGATATCCACCCACCTCTGCCATGTTGACCGTGTAATGCGTTTTTCGCATGCAGCCATATTATGACTTTTTATCACATCACCATGATTCATATACAATCAGTAAGCTACAAACGTCCTTTAATATCCAATTCGCTCTACCTCGGAAATAATATTTTTTCATATATGTTACCGAAGGGGAATTTTTTAGTTGATAATAAGTACGCCGTCCCGTGGGCTCGACCCAGCGAAGGACAGGAACTCAGGACTACAGTGGATGCATTAACCCAATCGGCCACAAGTGAGGTATAAGTGGATATCGGCTCCCATGTAAAAATCACCCATCGAACTCAGGTGTTTGTATTTGGAGACGATATCCACCCACCTCTGCCATGTTGACCGTGTAATGCATTTGTCGCATGCAGCCATATTATGACTTTTTATCACATCACTATGATTCATATACAATCAGTAAGCTACAAACGTCCTTTAATATCCAATTCGCTCTACCTCGGAAATAATATATTTTCATATATGTTACCGAAGGGGAATTTTTTAGTTGATAATAAGTACGCCGTCCTGTGGGCTCGACCCAGCGAAGGACAGGAACTCAGGACTACAGTGGACACATTAACCCAATCGGCCACAAGTGAGGTATAAGTGGATATCGGCTCCCATGTACTGTGCAAATCACCCATCGAACTCAGGTGTTTGTATTTGGAGACGATATCCACCCACCTCTGCCATGTTGACCGTGTAATGCGTTTGTCGCATGCAGTCATATTATGACTTTTTATCACATCACCGTGATTCATATACAGTCAGTAAGCTACAAACGTCCTTTAATATCCAATTCGCTCTACCTCGGAAATAATATATTTTCATATATGTTACCGAAGGGGAATTTTTTAGTTGATGATAAGTACGCCGTCCCGTGGGCTCGACCCAGCGAAGGACAGGAACTCAGGACTGCAGTGGACGCATTAACCCAATCGGCCACAAGTGAGGTATAAGTGGATATCGGCTCCCATGTACAAATCACCCGTCGAACTCAGGTGTTTGTATTTGGAGACGATATCCACCCACCTCTGCCATGTTGACCGTGTAATGCGTTTGTCGCACGCAGCCATATTATGACTTTTTATCACATCACCGTGATTCATATACAATCAGTGAGCTACAAACGTCCTTTAATATCCAATTCGCTCTACCTCGGAAATAATATATTTTCATATATGTTACCGAAGGGGAATTTTTTAACTGATAATAAGTACGCCGTCCCGTGGGCTCGACCCAGCGAAGGACAGGAACTCAGGACTACAGTGGACGCATTAACCCAATCGGCCACAAGTGAGGTATAAGTGGATATCGGCTCCCATGTACAAATCACCCGTCGAACTCAGGTGTTTGTATTTGGAGACGATATCTACCCACCTCTGCCATGTTGACCGTGTAATGCGTTTGTCACACCCAGCCATATTATGACTTTTTATCACATCACCGTGATTCATATACAGTCAGTAAGCTACATACGTCCTTTAATATTAAATTCGCGCTACCTCAGAAATAATATATTTTCATATATGTTACCGAAGGGGAATTTTTTAGTTGATAATAAGTACGCCGTCCTGTGGGCTCGACCCATCGAAGGACAGGAACTCAGGACTACAGTGGACGCATTAACCCAATCGGCCACAAGTAAGGTATAAGTGGATATCGGCTCCCATGTACAAATCACCCGACGAACTCAGGTGTCTGTATTTGGAGACGATATCCACCCACCTCTGCCATGTTGACCGTGTAATGCGTTTGTCGCACGCAGCCATACTATGACGGTCAACATGGCAGAGGTGGGTGGATATCGTCTCCAAATACAAACACCTGAGTTCGACGGGAGATTTGTACAAGGGAGCCGATATCCACTTATGCCTCACTTGTGGCCGATTGGGTTAATGCGTCCACTGTAGTCCTGAGTTCCTGTCCTTCGCTGGGTCGAGCCCACGGGAGGGCGTACTTATTATCAACTAAAAAATTCCCCTTCGGTAACATATATGAAAATATATTATTTCCGAGGTAGAGCGAATTGGATATTAAAGGACGTTTGTAGCCTACTGATTATATATATATATATGTATATATATATATATGTATATATATATGTATGTATATGTATGTATATATATATATATATATATATATATATATATATATATATTTATATATATATATATATATATATATATATATATATATATATATATATATATATATATATATATATATATCTATATATATATATCTATATATATATATATATATATATATATATATATATATATATATATATATATATATATATATATAATCAGCTCAGTGGTCTGGTCAAACTAAGTTATACATTTTACTCATTGTGTCAAACGGCCTAAATAATGAGTTATGTGCATGGTAGTTAGCCGACTGTGCTGAATGCTATCAAGCCTAAAAATGGCTAACGACAGCATCCTGAAAGATCTGTTGAGAATCGGGAGGACACACGATTTAAAGCTAATCTAAAGAGGCTGATAGAAAGGATAATGTTTATATATATATATATATATATATATTATATATATATATATATATATATATATATATATATATATATATATATGATTGTGAAATTTTTTCTGTTAAAACAGAATTCCATCAAATATAAGAAGCCCATGAAAACGGCAAAATGTGGAAAATAAAGGCTATATTTCAGAGACCAAACTGTCTCTCTCCTCGGGCAAGAGAGACAGTTTAGTATCTGAAATATAGCCTTTGTATTCCACTTTTTGGCGTTTTTATCGGCTCTTTA
>JANJGK010000001.1:79267049-79269549 GCA_039081455.1 Macrobrachium rosenbergii
TTGGAGACGATATCCACCCACCTCTGCCATGTTGACCGTGTAGTGCGTTTGTCGCACGTAGCCATATTATGACTATTTATCACATCACCGTGATTCATATACAATCAGAAAGCTACAAACGTCCTTTAATATCCAATTCACTCTACCTCGGAAGTAATATATTTTCATATATGTTACCGAAGGGGAATTTTTAGTTGATAATAAGTCCACCGTCCCGTGGGATCGAACCAGCGACGGACGAGGAATCAGGACTACAGTGACACACTAACCAGTCGGCCACAAGAGAGGGTATAAATGAATACCATCTCCCATCAACCCACCCGTCGAACTCAGGTGTTTTGCGTTTGGAGACGATATCCACCCACCTCTGCCATGTTGACCGTGTAGTGCGTTTGTCGCACGTAGCCATATTATGACTATTTATCACATCACCGTGATTCATATACAATCAGAAAGCTACAAACGTCCTTTAATATCCAATTCACTCTACCTCGGAAGTAATATATTTTCATATATGTTACCGAAGGGGAATTTTTAGTTGATAATAAGTCCACCGTCCCGTGGGATCGAACCAGCGACGGACGAGGAATCAGGACTACAGTGACACACTAACCAGTCGGCCACAAGAGAGGGTATAAATGAATACCATCTCCCATCAACCCACCCGTCGAACTCAGGTGTTTTGCGTTTGGAGACGATATCCACCCACCTCTGCCATGTTGACCGTGTAGTGCATTTGTCGCACGTAGCCATATTATGACTATTTATCACATCACCGTGATTCATATACAATCAGAAAGCTACAAACGTCCTTTAATATCCAATTCACTCTACCTCGGAAGTAATATATTTTCATATATGTTACCGAAGGGGAATTTTTAGTTGATAATAAGTCCACCGTCCCGTGGGATCGAACCAGCGACGGACGAGGAATCAGGACTACAGTGACACACTAACCAGTCGGCCACAAGAGAGGGTATAAATGAATACCATCTCCCATCAACCCACCCGTCGAACTCAGGTGTTTGGCGTTTGGAGACGATATCCACCAACCTCTGCCATGTTGACCGTGTAGTGCGTTTGTCGCACGTAGCCATATTATGACTATTTATCACATCACCGTGATTCATATACAATCAGAAAGCTACAAACGTCCTTTAATATCCAATTCACTCTACCTCGGAAGTAATATATTTTCATATATGTTACCGAAGGGGAATTTTTAGTTGATAATAAGTCCACCGTCCCGTGGGATCGAACCAGCGACGGACGAGGAATCAGGACTACAGTGACACACTAACCAGTCGGCCACAAGAGAGGGTATAAATGAATACCATCTCCCATCAACCCACCCGTCGAACTCTGGTGTTTTGCGTTTGGAGACGATATCCACCCACCTCTGGTTCGATCCCACGGGACGGTGGACTTATTATCAACTAAAAATTCCCCTTCGGTAACATATATGAAAATATATTACTTCCGAGGTAGAGTGAATTGGATATTAAAGGACGTTTGTAGCTTTCTGATTGTATATGAATCACGGTGATGTGATAAATAGTCTTAATATGGCTACGTGCGACAAACGCACTACACGGTCAACATGGCAGAGGTGGGTGGATATCGTCTCCAAACGCAAAACACCTGAGTTCGACGGGTGGGTTGATGGGAGATGGTATTCATTTATACCCTCTCTTGTGGCCGACTGGTTAGTGTGTCACTGTAGTCCTGATTCCTCGTCCGTCGCTGGTTCGATCCCACGGGACGGTGGACTTATTATCAACTAAAAATTCCCCTTCGGTAACATATATGAATATATATTACTTCCGAGGTAGAGTGAATTGGATATTAAAGGACGTTTGTAGCTTTCTGATTGTATATGAATCACGGTGATGTGATAAATAGTCATAATATGGCTACGTGCGACAAACGCACTACACGGTCAACATGGCAGAGGTGGGTGGATATCGTCTCCAAACGCAAAACACCTGAGTTCGACGGGTGGGTTGATGGGAGATGGTATTCATTTATACCCTCTCTTGTGGCCGACTGGTTAGTGTGTCACTGTAGTCCTGATTCCTCGTCCGTCGCTGGTTCGATCCCACGGGACGGTGGACTTATTATCAACTAAAAATTCCCCTTCGGTAACATATATGAAAATATATTACTTCCGAGGTAGAGTGAATTGGATATTAAAGGACGTTTGTAGCTTTCTGATTGTATATGAATCACGGTGATGTGATAAATAGTCATAATATGGCTACGTGCGACAAACGCACTACACGGTCAACATGGCAGAGGTGGGTGGATATCGTCTCCAAACGCAAAACACCTGAGTTCGACAGGTGGGTTGATGGGAGATGGTATTCATTTATACCCTCTCTTGTGGCCGACTGGTTAGTGTGTCACTGTAGTCCTGATTCCTCGTCCGTCGCTGGTTCGATCCCACAGGACGGTGGACTTATTATCAACTAAAAATTCCCCTTCGGTAACATATATGAAA
>JANJGK010000001.1:79274549-79277049 GCA_039081455.1 Macrobrachium rosenbergii
GCTTATAATCAAGGCCACCGAAAATAGATCTAACTTTCGGTGGTCTCGGTATAATGCTGAATGAGCCGCGGCCCATGAACCTTTGAGCCAGGTGCACGATTATAGCTAACTTTAACCTTGAATAAAATAAAAACTACTGAGGCTAGAGGGCTGCAATTTGATATATTTGATGATTGGAGGATGGATGATCAACTTATCAATTTGCAGCCCTCTAGCCTCAGTAGTTTTTAAGATCTGCGGGCGGGACGGACGGGCAAAGCCGGCGCAATAGTTTTCATTAACAGAAAACTAACTGGTCGTGTTATAGAAAAAAGAGAGTGGGATATGTCAAAAGAGATATGAGATATTAATTTCAGCTGAATTATTTTTAACAGCTCTCTTGGCTTCAGAATTATAAATGTGAAGCAGTTAGTCAGAATGATACAATGGGTTCTTTGACCTAATACTGTTATTGTCTTATGTCACATACGAACAGCTTCCTGAAATTGATGGCTACTTTTCTTTGAAAATGAAAACTGGAAGCCCTAAAAGACATTTGCCATATCAAATCAGTCCTGTTTTATGCGATGTGAGAAATGTTAAAATAAAAAGAAAACTGACAACTTTCCGCTATTCAACATCGCTTTGTTTAAGGGCACAGAAATATTAAGTAATAAAATATGTCTCATTATAACAAAACGGATAAACTAAGACGTTTAAAATAGCATATCAAAAATCATATTTTGACACAAAATTCATATGAATGGTAAATAGTAGCAGCCTGATGTTTTCAAAATGGACACATATGGCTTAGGTTTTCAAAAATAATCATAATCGAATGGTTTAAGAAATCTGGGGCCTTAAAGACAAAATTAAAAAATCATTTAAAAGAAGCAACACAGCGATAAAGCTGCCAGAAATGAGAAGACTTATAAATTTATCTAAGAAACACATAATCTAAGTGGCAATTAGTTTCCCGAAAGGTTGAAGTAATTAGTAAGTAATTATCTGAAAGCTTAAACCTAATCGCAATAGGTTATTTCTGTATGAAATCTTAGTAGCATAAAGTTACATGATGCATAATATCAAGAGACAAAGTTTTTATCAGTGCAGCTCAATAGCATACTTTTATCTAAAGTCAGATCGAAGTATTATGAAATTGTCCTCAAGGCATTACTAACCTCAAAAGGCATTTGAGCCGGATAAAATTCCGCATATAAAAGTATATGAAAGATTTCCCACATTTTTATTACACGATTTGAATGATGCAACCTAGTTCTATAAGTTATTGGTCTAAAAGATAAAGACCAGAGACAAAAAAAATTGAAATAGACTAACTAGGGAACTCGAAGGTCATTTTAGAGAGGTCGTGGAAATGTGAAATCTTTTTATTATGAAATAATTGAAACGAAAAGCAAGTGCATGAAGTTATCTAAAGGCCAAAGTCTAATGACACAGAGTTATCGGGGAGCTGTAACCAAGAACTTTAACCTATTTCGGAACAACAACGAAATGTCAACAAATGATTTATTATATCCTGGGTGGTGACACAGAAATAATGAATCGAGCTTTCCGGAGACGAACTTGTTAAGTCCAGCGTTGATTTTAAAAGCATTTAAAATGATAGAAAATGGGCCCATGTTTCTATAAATTAACCAATCAATCACTCAGTCAATCACTGAATCCATTGCTACCCCCGCCCCCCCTTCATCTTCATCCTGATCATGCTCATCCTCATTCCAATCGACAAACTTATTCTCTTCGTCAGCGTCTCTTACGTCCCCCTTGTACCTCGTCCTCGTGCCCCGCCTCCGAAACGAGGAACGTCCAAGTGGAGGCGTCCAGTGGGGCAAATAACATTAAGGAATGAGCCAAGGCCTTTACCGCTTGATTACAAAGGTGACAGGTGGACGTGAGCTGTTTCAGAGCGTCAGGCTTCCCAGTTGACCAACCTTACCTTGATAGACGACAGATCCAGGACGGGAATACAAATGCGCCCCAGAGACAAAGAAGGAAAAGGAAAATCTCGGATCCTCCACCCCAACCCCCTTTTTTTTTTTTTTGTATGCGATTCCCAATGATAATTCTTTCGGCGCAAACTTCCCCACAGCTTCTCTCTCTCTCTCTCTCTCTCTCTCTCTCTCTCTCTCTCTCTCTCTCTCTCCAAGATATTCCTGTGTTCTTATAAATAACAACTATTCAGTACAGACTTCCTTCCTCTCTCTCTCTCTCTCTCTCTCTCTCTCTCTCTCTCTCTCTCTCTCTCTCTCTCTCCCTCCCCCCAAAAAAATTTTCCTTATAAAGAACAACTGTTCAGTACAGACTTCCTTCCTCTCTCTCTGTCTCTCTCTCTCTCTCCCCCCCCCCAATTTTCCTTATAAAGAACAACTGTTCTCTCTCTCTCTCTCCCCCCCCCCTAAATTTTCCTTATAAAGAACAACTGTTCAGTACAGACTTCCTTCGCCTCTCTCTCTCTCTCTCTCTCTCTCTCTCTCTCTCTCTCTCTCTCTCTCTCTCTCTC
>JANJGK010000001.1:79282049-79294549 GCA_039081455.1 Macrobrachium rosenbergii
TATATATATATATATATATATATATATATATATAATACATATATATGTATATATATATATGTATATATATAACACATTAGTCATTCATTTTCTTCAATACAGTCAAATGGAAATGAAAATTTAGTGTTCTCAAAATCTTTTAAAAAAAGAATCCTGGGTGAAGTCCTCTAGACATTTCGATATTCATTTTCATTAAGTACTTTTTCTCAAGAAAAGATGAATCTGAAATTTAATCACTTTTAATTTCCTCAATATTTCCGCAGTTTCTTCTTTAGTTTTCGTCAGTATAACAGTCCTAAGTTGGAAACACCAGTTATAAAACAGCATTCAAGAAGTTCGGAATGCTTACAGTAGAATTCTCGATATTATCTGTATAACGAATTTAGATACATAAGATTGGCTTATACAGTAATTATGGCGTTTCACTTCGAAATCCATTATAACAGCCAAATAGTATGGTACTCGTTCGAAGGATATATTTTCAATAACAGCCACGGTATGGTACTCGTACGAAGGACATAGTTTCAAAAACATGTTTAATGATAATATCACTGTATAAGCGCAACCTTCTCTCATATTTGACTCCACCCTCTGCGATGTATACGAAAGCTCTATAAAAATGCTGTATGAATTATAGCTTCACAAAAAATGTCTCTCACAAGAGAACGCTTCCAGAAACCTCTTGGCAATAATTCCGAAGAGGAAAATTAAAACCTGCACAAGAAGAAAAAATATCTTAACAAGAAGAAAAAATTCCCACTCTCGCTTTAGTCGACAGATTAGCGACCATTTGACACGTGGCAACGACTCTCGGTTCGAAATAATTATAAAAGAAATAAAGACGTTTAGAGTGAGAGCGAATCTAACTCAGTTTAATCATTGACCTTTTTCGTAGTCAAAGCAGATCATGCTACCGTCCACAGAGAGGGGTGATCAAATATCGTCGGCAAAGTAACTCCCTCAAAAATATGACGCGATTGCTTTGAACGCGGTCTAATGTTGTCTCCTCATCGCCTGTTCAGGATACGGTGTTTGTGAAAGTGTCTGTGAAAGAGCAGGTGAAAGTAGCTCTGAACTTCGTTTTTATCTTCCTCTGAACTTGAATTTTTTTAGCACTTTTATTTGCAAACGTTCAGAGCTACTGGATGAGTAACATTCAGAAAGAGTAGTTCTGAGAATGCCTGTTAATGATTAGACTGCAAACACGAAAATTATTTCAGAGTTATTTGTGGCATTGCAATAAAAATGAAGACGAAGTTATTCTTCTCCCCTTTTCTATCTCTTTGTGCATCAGTTTGTAGCTGCAGCATATTCACAATCTGCAAAAGACCAGAATTTTACAGGTAAATTAGGAAATATTTTCCACATGTGGGAAAATCATGCTGATGTCTTACCGCAGTGAAAAGGTCAAAATGCGGTCATCGCATTGACGTTGACGTCAAAAGGTCGTGAGGTCGATTTTATGTATTTCTAAAAAATGCTCTCTTTTGCGGACATCTGTGTACTTTAGCTGTGTTTATGTGATTTACTATTCCTATATGTGGACGAAGCCAAAAAATGAAAGATTTAAAAATCTGGAGATATTAGGAAAAAATTTTTAATGAATTGTGTTAAATTAATGGAAAAGTGAAATCTGATAAAGTGATACAAGATCTATAATTAGAAAAATGAGGGCCATGCCATGTATGAGAGATTACAAATATTAATGAACGAATAAAGAAAGCAGAAGGGTTTAGAAAGAAAAAAGGGATCCATTGCAAACACTCTTGCAGCTTGAATGAACCCGATTTCTTCATGAACTTTAAAGAAGCCTCTTATTTACTGGCAGCTGTTGGAAATATCATTTTCAAGTCTACCCAAATTTCTGACGGTGACTAACTGAACGCAGTATCTGAATCAAAGTGTGACTGAAAGCTTAAAAAAATGCTGCTTTCGGTGAGGGAGATATAATTTCGGAAACAAATTAGAATTCTAATTCTTATAATCTGTACCTCTTAAATTCTAATCTCTGTTGTAAAGTCCCACAGACCTTTAAAAATCCTGCACTTCCTTATTTCTCTTGGAATATAAACTGGCATCTTGTCTTGAGCAAAAATTAGTACCCCAATCCATAACGTTATAATGCAGTTGGTTTAAACAAACTCTGGCTTTCTTAAACTTCCAAAAACTAGCTCTCCTTTTAGTTCGTCACTAAAGTTTCAAAATAGTTATTCTGAAAGACGGAATGAGATACGAAAATATCTACTTTGTAGAACAATATCACTTCTAATCTCTTCTTATGAAAACTAAATATATTTTTAAATATAATAATTACATAATGCATTTTAGGTAGATTACATCTCCCTATTATTCAGCACTCTACCTTCCTTTCTGAAACCTGTGTTATTGTAAGGAGCATGACCAAATGATGAAAAGCTGACAGGTAAACAGAAGCTGATGTTTTCGGCTATCACACCTGCAGAAACTGCAGTCATTTTTTTCACCAACTATAGGACATTGACACTGAATTTAGCACTCACTACCGTGACCTAGCCGCCATATCATTTTGACTTTAATTATATAGTAGTATTCTTAGAGTAATACAGGGTGCGGTACTGAGAGGAAAGGAGGTTGTTTTCAAAACTGCCACGGTGCTACCAATAGCTGCCATATGCGATCCTTCCTTTTTGTCGAAGTAAGCATTATCCATTTTAATCTTATATACGTCAAAGAGTAATTAAGTTGGCCAATCTTTCCATTTTTCGCTATCTTTTTGTCATTTCTGCTGAGCGAACGAGTCTGTGGATTTCATGGCTTCAGGTTGAGCGATGCATTCCAAATGACTTTTGTCCTTTTGTCAAAACTGCAAATCCCTATTTCTTTCCCACTAACATTTTGTCAAAGTAGGTTTTGCCCGTTATTCACTTCGAAACTGATTGCACTAATTTTCAATCAGCATGCGGCAGAGTGAGATACAACTGCAATTTATATGCAGAACAAATCTAGTTTGTTTTTATGAATAACAGATTTCCAGAAAGAGGTGTAATGCGCTGGAAAGGTCTTAGAATAATCCTGACCTTTTCTTGAAATTAAACGGAACAGATTCTTATAAGGCCTTTTTTAAAACCAAGTTTAAGCAAGTTTCTCAGAACAGCAGATGAAAGACGAACTTGAATGTTGCTCAGATGTGACAAACGAAATTAAAGTAAAATATCCCACAGCACTTGATGAAAATATCACGTAAGATAGACAGAAATAAGAAACAAAGCACATATAAACTGAAAGAAGTCACGGTAATTATAGAGATAAAAGTGGCTGGGATAACAAGAAAGCTAAACACCGGTGGGACTGGTCATAAGTTGTCAATTAATTGTCATGATTTGCAGCAAATACCCAACAGGATGCCCAGGGGACAAGAGGTCTTGGGAATTAAAGGGAAACCTATATTAGAAAATTCATTGTGAATAGGTAATAATAACCGTGAGTGACCAATCTGGCAATGATAGCGCTGTACCTTTGCCAAGCCCTCTCTCTCTCTCTCTCTCTCTCTCTCTCTCTCTCTCTCTCTCTCTCTCTCTCTCTCTCTCTCTCTTCAGAGTAGATTTCTGTGTACCTAATTCTGCTGGAGTCACTATTGTCCCTTGGCGAACATGCAGTTAAAACATCCTCTTTCCCCAAGAATGTACTGCGAAGGTCTCCGCCATTTATGAAAATCCTATAATAAGATATTGCATTTTCCTGTGCCCCGAGAATTAGCGCGTGCTATTCGCTCCGCAGAGCATCAGCTTCCCAATTCACTTGAAGTGGTACGATGCTATACCGCACAGCCGCTGATACCTGGAACAGTCCTCTTGGCAGTGAGGAACGAGCTCGTTAGGTAATCTAGCTGTAATGTCCTCCAAACTATTTTTACAGAAGCAGCTACCATAGCAGTTCGTAGGATTTATTCCACCTCGTATGATACACGACTTTCCTATCTTAGGATGCTCTCCCATTACTTCTTTCTCGCAGGATGTGGATTAGACCTTAGCCAGCAGCGGCTGCAAGATTGCATCTCATCCTTTGCTGCCTATAAAGCTTGTCCGTTCCTGAGGCCTTCTATCTAGAGGAGACCAACTATGGGTAAGTCGAAAATAAGAAATATGTTAGCTCGGTTTATTTTTTCTCTTCCGTTCTTTTTTATAAGTACACGTTTAAATATTAGTTTCGTTGTCTAGAATACATATCTAATTTCGTCTTAACAGCTGAAACACAGTTATGAGTTTTGCCCCACAGTATCACTGGTACAGTCGTTGTTTATTAACTCACAGATTACTGTAAAAAGTTAAAAAGGAAGGGAAGCGCTATGTCACCTCTAATAAAAACCTGACGTTAATCACAGGAAATTTTGCTCAGGAAAATAATGAAACACCGGTTTTCTTCCTGTGCAAAGCGCCTAAGAGAGAGAGAGAGAGAGAGAGAGAGAGAGAGAAGAAAACGAGGGTAAATTTTGAGAAAACAAGTCCAATATAGGAAGTACGAGAGGTGATATAAATTTCGGGGCAAAAAAAAAAAGAAAAAAACCATGATTAATGTGGCAATTTCAGAGGTGATATCCCCACTGCATATGATAGCGGCAGCCAGGGCATAAACCGGAACAAGTGACGGGTCTCATGTAACGGAGTGACGCGTAACTTATAGATGGAATAAAAATGTTAATGAAAGAAGTATAAATCACGTAACGTAGAGCCCCGTAACGCTTCGGTTTTTAGAACGAATTTTATACGGCGGGTGTTTGGCGGTTTGGGGATGGGAGGGGAGGGGGAGGGGTTCAAGGTGGAGTGAGGTGGAGGGTAGTATGGCCGGGTATGTGGAACGATATTGAGGTCTGATATATTCGAGAAATTTCAGGGCCGTCGTTATACAGCATAGGAATATGCAAAGCTTGGAGAACAATGGCCGAACGTCTCAATAGATTACTTTATCCCATCTGCACAAAACAAACTTCCCACTAACACCCCGCCCCAACCCCGAATCCTGCCGGCCAACCCCCCCCCCCCCTTCCCCCGCCCTGCCAACCTCTCCAAAACAAACCCCAACCTCTTAAAAAAAAAAAACTCAGACTGAATGGCTTATTTCCAGGAAGGAACAGACAAGACACCACTGATAAAAATGACAAACGTAGGAAATTTACCATAATAAAACACCTGAAAATATAAAGAAACAGGTAATTAATTCCTGAATTATAACGAAGCAGACACATAGACAGGCATAGAAAAGAAAAAGCAGTCCTGCGAAAGATCTTCGATGAAAGGAGATCGACTCAGACTAATTAAAAGTTCAGAGGAGTGTTTATGGAGTCAGTTTTACTGCAGGACGCGATAACGGGGTGTTATTCTTGTCTGTGATTAATGAATCATCCTACTTTTCAGTAGTTTACAATATCAAGCAATAAAGTAAGGCATTTCCGACTTACTTTACATCGATTTTTAATTATCCCTCTTTTGTAAATATATTTCTTTACTTTTAATTTTGACTTATTATCTTAGGGATACAGCTTTCTAACTAGAAATGGCCGTAAAAAGGATTCATCGAGTCAGGTATGCAATAAGAAAACAAAAGCATTTTAAACGGCTGTAAGGCGAGTATAAAATAGAGGCAGACATATATAATATATATGTGTGTGTGTATATGTGCATATATATATATATATATATATGTGTGTGTGTGTGTGTGTATGCATATATATATATATATATATATATATATATATATATATATATATATATATATATATATATATATATATATATATATATATATATATATACATAAATATACTGTATATACACACGCACATATATAATATATATGTAACGGTTGGAAATGCCATAGAAAATGAGACCTATCCCTCTGCCAGTTACCAAAATTAAAACATTGCCGTGATGGTAGTGTGTGGCCAAATCTTGAATGTCCGAATAGTTCACATTCAATAAAAAGACAGAAATACTAGTTTGATATTCACTAATATCCTGGGAATCTTTTGACCTTTAATATGTCTAACGTTTATTCCGTTGCGAACTTCTCTTTTGGAAAAAATGTCTGTATCACAAAATTTCTGGAATCTAATATGTGGAAATCCACTTCTGAAATATGTGAAGCTATATCGTTCCTCGACCATTTAAAAAAACTGCTCACAGCTAATTTCTTTGCAAATAGCTGAATTAAGATTCCTTTGCCAATAGTCATTGTTGAACTATCTTTAGAGGTGTCACCCAGCTTCAGTTTTCAAAGGAGTTTCCAGAGTTCCTTGAAGTCCTGAACCATTCATAAATGACTCAATAATTCTTTGATCACCTTCTTTTTCTACCAACTTTGTCAAAGCCTGACAAACGTAACGAAACGCTCAAATAACGTCATTCATAATAAAAAAAACCAGTGACTATATCCAAATTTTCTCCTAAAAGAACGTAATGAATTCCCTTTCCCTCTGAATCAAAGCCTTGATGAAAGCTGCTAATGAATCGAGGCTTTTACAGCCGCCAAGAAACATTATCGCTCCTCGCAAGAAATCGGATTAATTACTTGCACTTTTAATTTCCACTGGTTTGCAAACCCTTCTTTTCTCTCGTCAGAAACTTGTTCCTGATATGAATCAGCAATAATTTCAAGGTGGGGTTTTACAATAGTCCCCAAGATCAGTAAGAGTACCAAGAATAGCTCAGTTTTCAGGAGTACAAAAGGTTGGCAACAATAGTAAATTAAAAAATAAAGATGAAGTGAAGAACAGTCTTCTCGAGGAGCTTTGTCATCTTGTCCAGAGTTTAAAAAGAATTGATTATGTAAGGTAATCAAGTACGTTTATTCATCTCTTTTTTATCCAAAAATACTTCAGTTGCTCGAAAGCTAATTAACTTTAAATTTTTAAAATATGCTCGTTATAATTCTTGGACATTTACCTGTTACTATATGTTGCGCTATCCCTAAAAAAAGAAGAAATCATTCCGTTCCCAGCCAGTAGGAGGAGCCCCTCTCCCCCACCCCAGCCTCGACAGTGAACCATAAATCGACTAAAATTCCTTTAGGCCCGCTTGCGGGCATAAATATGGCCTAATAATAATAATCATCATCATCATCATCATCATCAAGTTTAATTTTTGGAAGTAGCTCGGTCTCTTACGATAAGTATAGCCCTTACGCTGAACTTTTTCACTTGTTCAGTATCGTTCCTCTAGTCTTCTACAAAAGAAAAAATGCGTTAATCAGCACCTGTAAATGCAACGTCTCATTCGCTTGTGACCACAAAACAAAACAAAACAAAAACCCACACATACTCTTCTTCCTCTGGCACCGAAGTGGAGGAAACACATCGCGAGATATCTTCCGCATCGGCCAATGAAATAAAGAAGAAAGTCGTCTATGAGATTTCGTGGAAAGTTAGAGAGGAGCCGATCACGCCGTCTCTCGGACAAACTTCGAATTCCCGGAGGCTTCTCCTAAAGATCTGCGATGAGGAGAGACGACGAACGCGTCTTCTGACGCTGCTGCGGGCATGATGCTGCACAGAGCTTACTGTAGGTCGATCTCTGCCGTTGTTTCTCAAGGCAGTGGATGCTTATGAAGCTCGTGTTGATGGTAATGCTGAAATAGTTCTTATTATTGTTGTTTTTGCCAATAGTGCGCCTTAGTTTAGTTAGCTTGTTAACGTATATATAAATGAAAGGAAGCTGATGCAGATGCTCTTGAAATACAATATAAAATACTGTAATGAATTACTCTGAAAATTGATACTAGTGACAAGACGTGTTGTGGTAGAAGTTAAAAGTGGCAATCATTTTTATACGTGATCGCCTGATAAATTTATGAGCGCACATACACACGCACACGCTTACGTAATGAGCCTCCGACTTAGGTATATTAAGCGACTAAAATTGTCTTAGTTCAGTGGTTAAAAGATGAATGTTTCTTGATTTTTCTCTGGTTAATGGCAACTAAGATAGTACTAGCAGCAGCAGCAGTAGTAGTAGTAGTAGTAGTAGTAGTAGTAGTAGTAGTAGTAGTAGTACTAAGAGTTTGGATGAAATTTTCGTTTGCCTAAAAACTGTTTGTGGAGTATAAATACATATACATTTAGTAAATAACAGAAAAACAACTCTTACGCACACAAGTAGCCCTGACAAACCAACAATAGGCACATTCGCCAGATATTTGATGTTGCTGGCTTTCTATTAACCACACTTTAATTTCTTATCAGTCTAAATTGCTTTCTTATTGTAACCTTTATCTATTCATTCTATCTAAGTATCGTTCCCATGTCTTACACTAAAAAAAAAAAACAGTCTAGGGTACCCTTGTATGCCGTACATACGTCATCAACATACAATGGATGAAGGGAACTCACTTAGATTTCAAACTTTTGCTCGATAAGTTATTTGGTAAAACGGTCCAGATATTCCGCAATCACTGAGCTGTTATAACGATTTGAATGTTCAATAAAATTTTTTATAAATATGCAAAGTATTCAGAAAAGAAAACCGCAATACCACTGCCTCACATAAACTGAAAATTCCCGCCCTCTCGCCCATGTTATTGTAGCTGTTCCTTTCACCTACTCCAGGCAGCTTCACAGACAACAATATTTCATGCCGTTCCGAATATTAACTTTACTCATGTAATTTACAAGCAGAAAATTATTAAAGTGCCTTCTATGCGTACTCGCATAGTCAGACGTCTGTTTTTAGTTTTCTGTAAAACTAAACTATTGAGATGGCTTTGTCTGTCTGTCCGCACCTTTTCTGTCCGGCCTTTTGTTGTCCATACTTTTCTGTCCGCCCTCAGATCTTACAACCTACTGAGGCTAAAGGCTGCAAATTGGTACGTTGATCATCCATCCTTCAGTCATCAAACATAACAAATTGCAGCCCTCTAGCCTCAGTGGTTTTTATTTTAGTTAAGGTTAAATTTAGCCATGATCGTGCGCTACAGGACAGGCCACCACCCGGCTGTGGCTGAAAGTTTAATGGACCGCGGCTCATACAGCACTATAAGCTGTACAGAAACCTCATTACGCCGAAGAAACTTCGGCTCATTTCTAACTTGTTATTTATCCACAATAAGATAAAAAAAAATAATTTAAAACCCATTGTTTGCGTATGATCTACGTAAGCTGCATGATACAAGTTCGTCTTTCGTGTGCTTGTATTGTTATGTTATCGATATAAACCGGCATTTTTATGACCTATATAAGAAGGCGTGAGGGTTATATACAAAAGCATTTAGATGTATTACTGCAGATATAGTTTGCATCTTTATCACAGTAAGCCTACAATATCGGAAACTCTGATTTTCAGCCAAACGAGAAGGAGCTATGCGGTGCCACATCTGCCCCAGAGCTCCGTTGGTCAATGGACAGATGGAATGAAACAGACTATAGTTATTCCCACGTAAACTACCGAAGGGGTACCAATTATGAGTTCGAGCACCGGTGCCCCTTTTCCAAAAAAAACAATAAAACTTCCTTTTTATTCAAATGTTATGAAAAATTATACAAGCGTGCAGCTATCAACCAAGCCTGTTACAGAAGTTCTTGAGTTATACAGATAAAGCCGCGATCACTATTCAGATGGAAACGATGTCGGCTGTACGCTAGTATATACTGATGGAATAATTTTCTGCATGTCTGAAGACGCTGATAGCGGCGGCCTTAACAATATGAAAGTTATATGAATAAATGATGCAATGTTGCCATTCTAGAGTTGGTGTCCAGATCAATTTCAGATAATTTAAATGATGGCTAAGACAGCATTCTTCACAATGCAAATGAATATAGAACTCTACTGGCTGTAATTATGTGAATATAAATTCAATTTCATAGCAATATAGCGCCTTATGAAAATATAATACTTGTAAGTTCCCTTGATTTTTTACATCTACATGCGTAAATAGAAATCTCCGTAAATCTAAGGACAAAATCGAATTAAAACAGCCATTAAATTTATGTACGCCTAATCCTCAAGTCAAAGAAAATATGATGTGCATATATATATATATATATATATATATATATATATATATATATATATATATATATATAAATATGTCTATATGTATATGTATATATATGCATGCGTGTATGTATATATATATATATATATATATATATATATATATATATATATATATATATATATATATATATATATATATATACATATATATATATATATATATATATATATATATATGTAAATATATATATATATATATATATATATATATATATATATATATATATATATATATATATATATATATATATATATATATATATATATATAAAGGCAAATGCCACGAAGGAAAATTTAAACAACGGAGTGGTTGCTAGGCCTTTCGACACAACAGTCGTTTACTAGCAGACTGATGAAAAATATAAAAATAAGTTTACAAGAAAGCTCGTATAATTGACAGTAAAGGACCGTCGCGTCGAAGGGTCTACTACCAGCCACTCCGTTGTTTCAATTTTCCTTCGTGTCATTTGCCTTTATTTATACATGCATCACGTTCCATAGCTTCGTGAATCAGTTATATATATATATATATATATATATATATATATATATATATATATATATATATATATATATATATATATATACTAATATATATGCATATAGATAGATAGATAACTGTTTAGAGTAAAGGAAAAGAATATTCCCACCATCAGCCATTTGCTTAATTCCATGGTTTTAACGCATATTCAGAGGATAAAGCGAACAAACGCCGTGAAAAAAGAACAAAGGAAAATGGGAAACTATAAAAAACAAAATATAGAATGAAAATATAATTGAATGAAGATCAAAGGCCGACAAAAAATATGGAAAAGGATTAAAAGGGGTGATCAGAAAAAAAAAAAAAACAACAGAACACCGCAGAGCAAAATTATGAAATATATACAATCACCTTTCTACACGCGTCATTTCTCCGGATACGTCCACAATAAGAAACAAGTGAAAAATGCGCCGAAGTTTCTTCTGCGCAATCGAGTTTTCTGTACATTGTATGATGCTGTATGAAATTCTCAGCTACGGCCCATGAAACCCTCAGCCAAGGCCCATGAAACTTTCAGCCACGGCCCGGTGGTGGCCTGTGTTGTTGGCACCTATATTGGTGCAACACGCATGATCATGGGTAACTTTAACCTTAAATAAAATAAAAACTACTGAGGCTAGAGGGCTCCAATTTGTTATGTTTTACAGTACACTAAAAAAAAAAAAATTTTTATTGAAGTAAATACTTTACAGATATTATTCAGTTCTCCACTAGTATTTTTAATATAGACAAACAACACTAGTTTTAATTTTCTGTAAAAGAAAACTATTGAGATGGCTTTGTCTGTCCGTCCGCACTTTTTCTGTCCGCCCTCAGATCTCAAAAACTACTGAGGCTAGAGGGTTGCAAATTGTTATATTGATTATCCACCCTCCAGTTATCAAACATACTAAATTGCAGCCCTCTAGCCTCAGTAGGTTTTATCTTATTTAAAGTTAAAGTTAGCCATGATCATGCGTCTGGCACCGTAACAACACAGGCCACCACGGCCGGCTGAGAGTTTCATGGGCCGTGGCTGAGAGTTTCATGCAGCATTATGTGCTGTACAGAAAACTCGATTACGTCGAAGAAACTTCTGCGGATTTTTTACTTTTTTTTTATCACCATTCTCGCTATTTCAACTCCTCCCCCCTTCCCGCCCCCTCCCTCGCTCTCTCTCTCTCTCTCTCTCTCTCTCTCTCTCTCTCTCTCTCTCTCTCTCAAGGTAAATCTTCCGCAAAATTTCGCAAAATAATAAATATATATACATATATATAAACATATATATTATGCATGTATATCTGGCTGTATATGTATGTACGAGTGTATATGTAAACAACTGTTTAACGTGTCCAAAACTAACCTAAATTGCTCAAAAACGTACTTGCATGCAATCGAACTGCAGACACATACTCCTACATAACAGCTCGAAGGTTTTTAAGCTCCCGAAGGCAAACAACAACTCTTTGAACCTTCTCCCTCCTATACTTCTTCTGCTTTAGGAAATTCGTGAGAGATCATTCTGTCGATAGCAACAGAACTTCGGATGAATTGATGTCTGGTCTGGTGTTCTTGCACATAACTCATTCTGTTCTCACGTCATTTATGACAGGAACTTATCCGTTTCCTTTCTGCCTTTGACAGCATAATCAAAATTACTCTGCTTCGGTAACGATCCTGTCAAACGGTGTATTCAATCTTTTTTTTTTTTTATCTTTTCTGGGTAATTTTTCTCATTTCGCCAGATTTAGAGACTGATTCTTGATCGTTCCAGGTTGAAACATTCATTGTACGAAATACAATTCCACTTCATTACTAATAGCCTTAGATGTAAAGTCAATACAAAACTCTGCAGAATATAATTGTTAACTTGAGTGAATACGCACACACCACCATATACATACTCTCAGACACACACATAAATATATATACAGAAGAGTATATATATATATATA
>JANJGK010000001.1:79299549-79304549 GCA_039081455.1 Macrobrachium rosenbergii
CTTATTCTTTTTACCTTCAGAGCCTGTGACAAAAAGAAAGAAGGAATGGAGTCTGGAACAGAAAAGGAACAGAGCCTTTGACATAAAAAACAGGCATTCGCGGATAAAAATGAATAAAGCGTAGAGCCTATACAAGGCTAGACACAGAGGATGGGGTAGCGAACAAATAAGAACTTGGAAAAGTCATTTAGAATGGAATAGAAATGTAATAGGCCCCAATGGCTGAAATAAGTATAAATGAATAAGAACACACATGCACTGTTCATCTACCTTTTAACCAACTTTCCCTGGTTTTGTCGTCTACCTTTTAACCAACTTTCCCTGGTTTTGTCGTCTACAATGGCGATTAATTCTTAAATATAAAAAAATAAAATGATAAATTTTACATTTGATATTGCAGACTTTATATTCTCATTTTCCTCGCATTTTAAATCTGTCCGTGAGTCGACTCGCCATAAAAAAAGGGGGTATTACAGAAAAATATTTGAATTATTAACTTCTGACTAACAGTCGCTCAAGGGAAAAACCTCATTCATTTTACTTATGTCTGCTAATCCACAGAAATGAGCTGCGTACATTTCTGCTTCATGACTTATACAAAATATGACCGTTTAATTTCCTTTCTGAAGTTGAAAAGGAAAGCCGGCGCAATTAAATTCTTCACTCCAGGACGAAAAGTGATGGAGATATTTGCATGAATTTCTAAGTATCTGTTCAGAAAAGTTACACGAATGGTGATGACAACGCCTTGATGATTTTAGTTTGTGTGACATGTATTTATTTTTCATTGTCCAGCAACAGGTTTTTTTCAGTTTTTAAGGCAGTCAGGGGTTGCCCCTTTGTTTTAGGGGTGGTCACGGATACCCCCCTTTTTTTCGTGGTTTGGGTGTCAGGGGTAGCCTTATTTCATGCCAAAACACTAGGAGAGACTTATTTTCGGTTAGAAGACGAACATACCGTAATAATACTCCGTTTACCACCTGATGTAAGAGTTACTCCAGCGTTTGATATTCTAAAGTAGAACTACCAGTTGATCAAAGGCACCTTCCACGCTCACAGCCACAACAAAACACAGGATTGTCTCATTTTTGTAATATCCTTTTTCTCTCATTTCTACTGAAAATTCTTTTTTTTTCTCTCCTCCTAAATTAAGAAACCTATCCTTAGGATCCTTGTCTTGACTGATAATTTTTATTCAGAAACTGTTACCTGTGTAAATAGAATTGTTATTTTTTTATTTTACATAGAAATTTTCTTTTTCAGTCTGAATGTTTTTAACACTGGAAAAACATATTTATGTAATTATTTTTTTCGATGCAAATAGATTTTACGTTCCGAAATTTAACTTTCATAATCAAACGACTTATTTACATATTTTAGACATTGCTTTCTTTCCAGAGGGTAAATTTGTACAATACTTTAAACCAGTCTTTCAAGTAAACAAACCTATCTTTCACTAATATCTCTCTCCTGATAGAAGACCCTTTAGTCTGAATTTAACTTTATGTGTGAACAGAATGCGTTTAATTTTATTGCATGATGACGCATTATTCTCAGATTTGCGTTATCAGTTGATACAAATACACTATGACCTCACGGGCCAAATTACTTATCTGCATAAAACATTAATTCTTTCAAAATTCAGTTCGCTTTTAGCATATGCGAATAATACGCTCACATCTAGCAGGATTTTCTGAATTTTAGCAATACTGCTTTAATAGATTTAGGCACAGTACTCCATGTGAAAATTTTACTTTCATATATTCACTCGTTACATTTCACTTTGCTTTTTCTCAGTGTAACCCATTCCTCCCTTTCAAGAAAGATTATTTTCTTTTTTGTGGGGAAGTTGTTGGGGTGTAGGGGGTCGGGGCTGAGGGGTTGGAGGGGGAGAATATATAAGAAATTTCGGAGGTGAAACGTAGGTAATGTACTTTTATTGGTAGCTTTTACAGTAGCTATAAAAAATTAAACTCCAATCTTTTCGCAGTTAATTTTTAAGGGTAACCTTTGGACTTTGGCTTTCCTCTCTGAAAAATTTCAGTTTCAAGTACTTTTTCTATCTATATTTAAATGATTCATGAATAAGACTCGTCTATTTATATACAAAATTCTACAATAACTTCAGTAGGAAAACAAGAGTGGAGATCAGGAAACGAAAAATAACAGATAAGTAAAAAATGCGCCGAAATGTCCTCGGCGAAATCGAGTTTTCTGTACAGCGTAAAATCAAGGCCACCGAATATATACTGTATATATACATATATATGTCTATATATATCTTTCGGTGGTCTCGGTATAATGGTCAATGAGCCGCAGGCCATGAAACTTTCAGCCACGGCCAGGTGGTGGCCTGTCCTATAGCGTTGCCAGATGCACGATCATGGCTAACTTTAACCTTAAATAGAATAAAAACTACTAAGACTAGGGGACTGCAATTTGGTATGTTTGATGATTGGACGGTGGATGATCAACATACCAATTTGCAGCCCTCTAGCCTCAGTAGTTTTTACGATCTGAGGGCGGACAGAAAAAGTGCAGTCGGACAGACAAAGCCATCTCAATAGTTTTCCGTCACAGAAAACTAAAAAGGGTCAATTTTAATTCTCCGTTCGGTAGGTCTCCATTTTCACTTCATTGCAGTACGCTGCTTATCTGTATCACTGTGGACGGGCAACCAAATTCCAACTTGAAGTCGGAATAAAACATGAAAATTGAAAGGAGAGAAGGAAAGCTGGAATGACCGGCATGGGAAGTTCCAGGAAGAATTCACAACCTCACGCCTTCCATTCGATCCACATTTTTTCGTATCTCAGACTCGATCGCATTTTTACAGGTCCTTCAATAATTGCTGATTCTTGGTGTAATGCTATTATACAACTATCTTGTAGATAATTACATTTCCTGAGAATTTTTCATTAAGTAAGGTCGTGTTCCCGTGGCTTTGAGCAATTTGATTTTGTCTTATTCTTAGAAGAAAACAGATTTTACTATAAGAAGTGTCGTGAAATAAGAGAGTTGTTGGCCCATACTCTTTTATTTCACAGTGAACCAGTTGTACATTCAAGAGAAAACGACTCTGTCAAAGCTTAATGGAAAGTTGCAGCTCACCCTTCCTCGTGTATTTGAATGTAATTTAAAAGAGCAAAATAGAATAAAACCACTGTATGGCAGATTATGTGCTTCAAAGCTACCTTATCTGCTTTCGGTCTCCCTGAACTTTGACAAGTCTTCTTCAGTGAGTTGGATTAACAAATTTTTGCATGAATGCGCTTGACTGATGTCAATATCATAATTTTCTAAGAGGCTGAAAGATTCAGTTGCGCCGTATTATACCTATTAGACGGAGAAATGAGGCGGACGCAAGTATATCGGATAAGATAATTGTCATGAAGGATCTAATTACCGGTACAGAGCCGGTGAAATTGCTTTTAGCTTCGAGGGTACATAGGAACTTTAATGCCAATATGCTGCAAAGAAATGGGCAATGACGTGATCGCCTGCGTAAAAGATGAACAATATTAGACGGCGTATACAACAGTTCATTTCATGTTCTAGTGTGTTGTCTCCCAAGAATAGTAGATTCTACAGAGTTTTAGGTCGACATGGTATCTTTGAGGATGAGCGCAAGCTTAGCAGTATAGTGCCTGTTCCAAAGAGTGGCATGTCTGCAGACTGCAGTAACTACAGCGCAGTCTCTATTACCCCTGTGCTCTCCAAAGTTGCAGAAAAACATATTTTTAGGCCACTATATAAGTATGTGGCATTTAAAGTATTGTTAACTAGTAGTCAATATGCAAATAGGAAGCAGTTAGGTACCTGCGATACTCTTTTGGATTTGACATGCCATTTGCAAGAGACCCTTGATAAGGGTTTTGAGTATAGAGTAATTCAAATAGATTTTATTGCTGCTTTCGATTTAGTAAATCACAAGGCACTTATTCATAAACTTCAGAATCTTGGAGTGGGTGGATATGTTTTAGGTTTACTTCAAGATTCCCTCACAGGTAGACAGTAGTGAGTTGATGTTGAAGGGAGCTTTAGCGAACCAAGACCTATCGTGTCTGGAGTTCCACAGGGTTGTGTTCTTGGTCCACTGTTATTTTTAGTGTATACAAATGATATTGTTGTTGGCCTGAAAAGATGATTGTTCAGTATGGCGATGATACAACACTTGCGGGTGTAATAAAGACCCCACTTATGAGAAATGAAGCTGCCCTTAGTCTCAATCGTGGCATGGAGCGGATTAGTGACTGGTGTAGTCGGTGGGGTATGAGGCTGAACTCCAGTAAAACGAAAACACTGTTGATTAGTAGATCTCGTATAGGTTTCCCACCCCTTCCTCCCTTTCAGGTGATGAGACCCAGCTGAATGAGTCTGACGCTTTAACTATTCTTGGCGTAACTTTTGATTCACATCTTACTTTTGAGAAACATTTAATGAAAGTGTTAACAAATGCCGCACGAAAGTTAGGTATTGTACGTAAGGTCTCATATATTTATAAGACGGATAAAATCAATGCAACCTGTTCTAGATCATTTATCATCCCTTTAATTGAATACTGTTCTCCGGTGTGGGTGTCTGTTTCTGCCTGAGATTTATCTCTTTTACATAGAGTGGGTCGTGGTCGTAGGTTTCTTTTTCCTAATATTAGCAGTTAAGAACAGATGGTCTCTTGTTTGTCAGTTTTTCATAAGTTGTATTGTAACAGAGATCTTGCACATACACAGTTGATCCCTGATTCTCTTGTCCTGCTGAGAGCAAACAGATTTGCTGAACAGCAGCAACAACATGCAGTAAATGTGTCTCGCTGTCAAACTTCTCAGTTCCAGAGGTCCTTTACTCCTCACACCAATGGACTATGGAACAGTCTCCCTGAGGATGTAGTGCAGTTGGAACCTCAAAACTTATTCATTTATATATATTTTTTTCTAATAACTGATCTCGTCTTTCTGTATTCCCCTTTACCTTCAGTTAATTCTTTCTAATGAACTTCATAT